>JAQFVV010000377.1:0-600000 GCA_028023455.1 Epiperipatus broadwayi | reverse complement strand
AAATTGAATATCTAAAAACATTTGTTCGCATTAATATATACCATCAGACAAGAGTTTAAATAATCAGTATAGGAATCATTCCGAGCCTTTCATTGCGTAAATCCTATTATATTTATATATATATTCTATTTCTGATTTAAAATTTAAAAAAACCCTTCTTTTAATAAAAAAAAATACATATTTACACGTGTGTATAATATATATATATATATATATATATATATATATATATATACATATATATATATATATATATATATATATATGTCATAAGTAAAAATCTGTCCATTTCATTCACCAACAATTGATCCATCTTTGTCCTTAATCCTAAGATGTAGAGATGAGTTTATTTTCTTGAGTAGAGAAAATATGTTGCCTTTTAGATATATATAGATCTAGCTTTCAAAAACAACAGGGTAAAATTATACATCACTAACCGCAATTTTCATTTTCACTGGAAATGACGTTCAAATAGAATTTTTTAAGGCAATTCTGTGAAAATTGATTGAAAAAATTAAAATTATTATTTTTTCATTAGAATAGTGAAGTTTAAATTGCTTTTTAATAACATAAGTTGGGTTGATCGATTTTGGAGATTTTTTTGATTTGAAATACAGTATCCATAGAATACAGTGGTAGTTACAACTGTCACAGATAAATGACTGCAATCTTGGATTTCTAAACATGGAATATATTTAAATAGCTGGAGTGGAATATAAAGCATTTTTATATGTTTTCTTTCTTTCACATTTTTGCTGCTGTCTTCTCTGGAATTTCCTCAGCAAACTGCCCCATAGAATGGACAGATAGTTGAAACTCTTATTTTTTCATTGTTTTATGAACCACCCTTTTTAACAATTAAATTTTATATTTTTTTAAAGGTAGAGAGAAACTATATATTTTATGCAATGACAATATGATAAGAAGCACTCAAATTACAGTGCAGTTCTATTTATCAGATATTCTTTTAATGAAATAAAATTTGATGATGAATGATATGTTACAGCAAATTTTCTCTCCCCTTTGCAACTGCAATGGAAGTTTAAATAGAAACGGATACATTGAAATGATATCTAAGTTCGATATGATGTTTTTTCATATTTAAACCAAAATAAAGATTTGATATTACAATTCTGATACATTCTATAAATATAAATAATTTATTTTTTTAATAATTAATTTTCCTCAAATTAATTTACAAACAAAAATATGTGAAACAGAAAACATTTAATTTTGTAATGTGTTTCTATGGTGATTGTTGTAACATAAATTAAAATATGTGAAAATAATACTGATCCTATTCAAGTAAACTTTTGTGTCACACTGAACTATTTCGAAAATTTATTTAGTTGTTTACCTGCTTTTTTTTCTGAGATTGATTAAAACAAATTTAGAATTTTTAAGTTAGAATTAGCAGTAAACAATATTATTTAAAACATTAGGTTGCCATGGTTATCAAGTTAACTTTGTCTTTTAGGATCTCCATTATACATAGATCAAGTGAAAGGAAAACCAAACAAGATCAACAATTTTTTTTAATACTTTAACCTACAATTAATCTTAATACTTATAATAATAAAGTAACTTTATCTTGAAAAGTTATTCAGCATAGAGACATTGTTAAAGACCTGCCTTATATGCAATCTGATTTTAGAAAAGATTAAAAAAAATAGCCTTTTAATTTTTTAAGTATGATCGAAAATTAGAAAGGCCAGATATTAACAAAAATAAATCTATAATTATGCTATTAAAAAACTATAAACCAGAGATATTGATTGAATGAAAAATTTTAATAGGATAATTATATAGAGTCAAAATGGAACTGTAATATAATTAATTACCTTTATGGAAATAATCAACAAGTTTGCCACTGTGCATTATTCATCGTCAGCTAAATATGTTGTTGTAAATAAATATGTGACACTACCCATTGGTATATGTGTAATAAAACACCTAAAAATATTGTTGTGTAGTAGAGAAATAATTTTAAAAGAAAAATCACCTCCTCAAATGACAATTTTTATGTAATTTGTATTGATATTAAAGTTAGATAGTAAAGAATATTAAAAAAGTGTTGATATTTGTAAGCAGCAATGCTTTCAAAAACTTTTGAAAATAAAATCATCTCCAAATGCAAATAAATCATATTTATTGATCAAATAAATACAAATGTCCAAGTTGAAATTATTTTTTACTATAACATAACATCATTCATTTCATTAATAAACTATGTAATGAAAAAAGGATAACCAGTAATAAAGCATTGGACACCTTGTCTCAATAATATACAGTCATTTGAGAAGTGAAAACAAATGTTATTTAGACCACCAGGATTTAACTTGTTTACACCTAATAATATTAATGTTAACAATACCAACAATAATAATAATCATTATTATTATAATAATAGCAGCAGTAGCAGTAGAAGCAGCAATAGTAGCAGTAACTGTAGCAATAGATGTAGCAATAGCAGTAGCAGAAGGAGCAGTAAACTAATAAATATGTTTTTTTTTTATTATTAATAATTTATTGAAAAATATAATAATGTTATACTTCCATGTTTCATCTCCTTAAAATAGATTTTTTAGTAAGGAGATGGTTTTATATCAAATTAATAAAACCAAAATAACAAACAATTTAATAGAATGTTATAATTTATGTAATATGTAATTATTTCTAAATTCTTTGTAGTGTAATTTTTAGTCGAATTAATTATTATTAAAACTTTATATTCAAATTCAAAAATAGCTAAGTAATATGAATTCTACAATATTTTTTTAATTATTAGTATTTTTGTTAATAGTCAAGATGTTTAATTGTCCAATGAGCTCTTATGAAAAAGTATCTAAATAATATATAAATTCTTCAAACAGAGCAAATATTATATAGATAATTAAGGTAAGTACTTATTATTTTTTTCTTAATCTTGTTGCATGGATTTGAGAAGTAAATCCAGGATTTCATTAAATTTGGAAAAAAATGCAAATGCTAACTTGCCCGTTATGATTAAACATAACGTAACTCAAGCTGACCCAAATAAATAAAAAAAAAGGAATCAAATATCCCAAATGAAATAATTCAGGCCATATCTAATCAATCTAATGAAAATTGTAACTATTTTCCACAAACACCTACTAATATTTCACCAAATAAGTCCGTTTTGCCAAACAAGCAAATGAACGTTCTCATGAGCCCAGAACTAGACATTGAAACTACTGAGTCTGAATGTGATATGTCAGATCAATTCCACAACAATCCTATAATTACTCTAGCACAAGTTTCTTTAGAATGAAATACCAATAATGATCAATGCATGCTCGAACATTCTCATAATAATCCATTAAATCAAATCTTAATGTAAAACTCAAATATGAGTCAAATGCAGACCCTTAAACATAACGTGGAACAAACTACAGCTAACGTTAGTTCACTACATCACGAAACTCAAGGTGATACAGTGATAACAATAGACCCCCCCTGAATATACTAAGCCTGGTGAAATATGTAATAGCTTTAAGTATAAAAGTAATTGTTTCCCAAAATGTGTTTCTCCCAGAACCAAAAATTAAAAAAAAAAAATCTTAACTCCGATACTGATAAAAATACGAGAAGTTCAGAAAGCGATGATTGCTATCCTACCATAACATATGAATTAGAAGACTCTGATCCCCCAAAACAAAAATCTAATAATAAAAAATGCTTCCAACTTGTTCTTAACAAAAAAGCAAATAATATTAAACATAATAGAGTTAAAAAAAAATCTATAAATAGTAGAGAATCAGGAAATCAAAACGTCCGGAGCCTAAACACCAACACTGGCCAAATGGAAGATTATATTCAAACCAAACATGGCTCAATAGGTCCACAGAGATCTACAGAATCAATCCCTCAAACAAAATATAAACAGCCGAAAATAGCACAAGATACAATAATGCAATTTAAAAACAAAAAAAACAAATTGAAACACAAGAAAAAAAGTATGTTTAAAGTAAAACCTATCTCCGATAGCGATATAGAAAGTTCTAGATATTCCAGCTCAGAGTTTGACTCGGACAATGAGGCCTATAAAGCCAATGACAAAACAAAATTAATACAGAAACAGCATAGCTCATATAATAAATTGAATAAAAATAATAATAAAACTCCAAAAGAAAAAGCTCCAATTAGCAAAGATACAGTAGATGGAAATCTAAACACACACAGAAAATGAAATCATAACTAAAATAATCATTTTACTGTAATTAATAGTAAACAAAAAAATGAAATTGATAATAATCCAATGCAAACTTACACTACTGACTATGCCACGGCTTCATCATTACAGAAGTGCTTGAAACAGTCAAAATCAGCGATAATAATAAAAATCTTGATTGTGAAAGGAACTACAACATCAATTTCCCATCACTAAACCAAAACAACACACCAAACAAACCACAACAGAATACTAACACCACAGAAAAAAAATTGTATGCCAATATCACCAAAAATAATAGCATACCGCAGGTAAATGCAAACGAAAATTTCTTAAGAGTAACACATCGTCAAATTATAAACAAAATACAGACTCAGATACAGAAATTAATTCTGTTACAAACTACATGATGATTGATTTGATGGAACAATCTACTGTTTACACACAAATGCAAAGTCATAATAGCAATGATGATGAAATATTCAACACGCAAAACTTTGATGAGGAGCAATACAGTGGCCTGACATATAGATTCAATCAGACTATACCAAACAACCTGCTTAAATTTCTAGCTTACTACAGCAGTGATAAAAGTCTGATTCTGGCTG
This sequence comes from Epiperipatus broadwayi, assembly GCA_028023455.1. Taxonomy (NCBI): domain Eukaryota; kingdom Metazoa; phylum Onychophora; class Udeonychophora; order Euonychophora; family Peripatidae; genus Epiperipatus; species Epiperipatus broadwayi. Next base: position 595,200 of record JAQFVV010000377.1, on the reverse strand, counting down.
TCACTGGCAGCAATTGCTCTCTCATTAAATTCCCATTTGATGACCTATGTAACATGATCAAAAATTCAAACATAGCAGATACAATCTACAAGATATCTAATCATCCAAATGATAGATACATTGCCATAGAATTCATGAACTAGGCAAATAGAAATGTATTTAAAGACACACATAAAACACTTAATAACCTATTCATTTGTTACATAGACTTAAACTAGGCTAATGCCTTGTATGGCAGAATCAAGAACTGCATACATGGCTTAGATAAGAATAGACTACAAGAAATACTGTCACCCTTTGGTAAGGCCAACAGATTCAAATACCTGCCACAAGACAAAGCTGGGTTACAGATTTTTTCAAATATAGCCTCATTTGAACTACACCTGAAACAAGGCAGTAACCCAAGTGATATTCCAACAGTAGTTAAATGCATGGGACAAGCAATGATCCTAACTTTTTTGATATAAGGCCTCGATGCTTCTACTGTGGTCTAAGAACACACTTTATCAGAGACTGTGTTGCAAGGTTTTGTGAACTATGTGGCATCAAAATGAACAGATATCACAAATGCAGCCAGCAGAATAAATACAATGCAACAAGTGTGGCTAATCAGACCAAACAATCACCCAACCAGTCAACAGCAACAGAAAAATTTAATCTAACGAATGAACAATACGGAATTACTCAAAAACCATCCAAGAACTCCTATCAGAAATCATTTTAAACTTGCTCAAACACTCCAAAACAATAGAACAAAAATAACTGCAATACATACTACAATCAAAACATAAATAAGAAAACTACTTCAAATAAAACTAATCATGAAACAGACAACAAATCTCTCACAAATACTATCCAAAACAGATCATGTAAAACTGAATCTGATCCTACTAAAATAACAAAAGCAATCCCTACTCCTAAACACAAGCATAGTCAAGGCCCTGGTCTGTCTAATAACCAAAATCAGACAACACAATTAAATAAATACAACAGAGAAAAAACCAACAAACTGAGCCTAACATATGAAGAAACAAAAATGGACACTTCAAATCAAAACCCTCAAAATAAAAAAAAAACTTCAGGAATGCAAAAAAGTTAGTTCAGAAGATGATACACAAATAAAGCATATGCCAACAAAAGCACAAAATCAAGATGCATCACACAACACAACTCATATGGAAAATTGCCAGCTGTGGAGAAAAAGTGGAAAAAAGCAACAACTGAAAACTACCTCTCTCCACACAACAACAAAGATAAGCCAGATTCTGAACAATATCCTCGATTCTGCACAAATAACCTATTACAAGACTCACTGTCAATAAATATAGATATATCTCATGAACCAAAAAAAAATCAGACTGTGGTAGATAATAGTGCTACAGAACCACATTTATAAAATGTAAGATTGTTGGCATGAATGTCAGGTGAATAAACTCCCCTTCAAGAATATATGCCATAAGGCATTGGTTCAAAATCCACTCTCCCCACCTTTTATTCCTTGGTGAAACCAAGTTTCACTCAGAGTCCATCCAGAAGATTCTGGAGGTGCTAGAAGGTCTTGGTTTCACAAAACTCACAATTAATTACACAACTGATGGTGGAGTTTGCATAGTGATAAACAGCCAACAACCTCCAAACAAATTCAACATAGTCTAACATGACAATAACATAATAGCAGCAAACCTAAGCTATGGTAAAACAACATTTAATACAATGTACATATACAAACCCAATAATTATTATACATACATCAGAATAGTAAATGTAATCAACATGATAACAGCCCATAACAACTGGCCAACCATTCTTTTAGGTGACATCAATGCCACATATAACAAGATTGTTTACAAATACCTTCCTCTTCTCAACAGAGGATTTATCAGCAGAGAGGGCTGCTTTCTTCTGGAGCCTTCTCCTTCTACACCATATCATGCCAGTCTCTGATTGATCTCCTTTTCTACATGTTGGATTTGCACTATGACGTGGAGGCCTCACTCCAGTACATGGCTTTCACAGATCATCTGGCCATGGCAGTTCTGATAGATGTGGAGAATGGACTTAACATCAGTCAGAATAAATCCATCAGAATGATAACCAAATCCACCACCACAGAAGCAATACCTTCTGAGGCGTACATCCTATTCAAAAAAATAAACACCATATCACAACCTCCAGAAACATCTTGGTTTGACTTTGTGCAGATTCTCCAAAGAGTTATCCAACAATACACTAAAAAATTGAGAGGTCGATCAACTCACATTAAGGACCTAGACAATATATACAAAAATAATCAATTATCAAATCTTCCTGATGACATTGAAAGGGTACTCAGACTGAAGGCCCAATACAAGTCCAAGCAGAAGATTCTGATGGAATATATTGCTGTTAAGAGGGCCGATGTATTCCTAACCAGACAACACTGCTGGACCAGAATCTACCTAGCATGGGCACTGGAAGGGAAAAAGAAACAGCCAACCCTATCACACTTAAACCTCAATGGATCCAACATTACAGGTCAACATATGCTTGATGTGATCAGACAGCATTTCAGGGCCATGCTTGAATCATGCCTTCCACTTCAGATCGGCCTTAGGGATAACTGCAGTTCTGGCCTTAGGGATGACTGCAGTCCATCACAAGAGCATGGCATAACTGAACAAGATCTCAAAGCAAAAAAATAATTCAATACCAGACAACATTCACCCTGGGATGCATGCAATCCTGAAATTCTTCATATCACATCTTAGTCAATTCTCCATCCCAATAATGAAGGGAATGACAAACCTCCTATCGAAAGATAGGAAAATTATAAAGAATTTATACCCAATAGCACTGGTTCCATTCATGAAAAAGAACAAGGACCTCACCCAAATATCCAACATCAGACCCATCTCTATGTCCCCTCTACTTATCAAAACAATAGAGGGAGTCATTAAGGACAAGATCCAACCCATTATCCTTAACCAGCTCACTCCATCACAATACGCAAAAAAGGATCATCTGCTCTGACAGCCATGGGTGAGACTAAGATACTACTTGACCATATTAGGTCTCATAGGCAGTCAAGACCCTTGGCAGTTCAACTAGATATATCAGAAGCATTTGATACAGTAATCATAAGAGTACTGCTACAATCTCTCTCAGATATAGACATTCCATCTGAGATGGTACAAATCATAGAAAATTTACTAATCAATAGAGAGATACATATCTCACTAAACAGCATAATCACTAAGGGATTCACCCCCACATCATCTATTTCACAAGGTTTGCCTCTCAGTGCCCTGCTATTTGTGCTTTATATAAATCCACTTATCAGGAACATAAATTCTCTACAACCCGGAGTCTTCATTCCAGAATTGAAAAAAATATAAAAGCAATAGCATATATGGACAATGTACTTGTCATCCTTCCATCCAAGAAATACCTACCATGTCTATATTACATCATCAACTCCTTCTCTAATGTTTCCAACCTCAAAATCAACACCAGAAAATCATCTACCTGGTACATCCTAACAGTGAAAAAATAGCCTCAAACTATTATGCTGATTCTCAAAAATTTCTGGGATTTCCAATATACAAATCCCAAACAGCCATGTTGAAAGAACTCTAAGATAACATAATTCAAGCAAACAAAAATAACAAATACCCTATCAGGAGTCTATCTCTCTCTACAGGGAAAAGTGACTTTATTAAACATGAATGTAATGAGTAGAATTGCCTACTATTTGCCTGATAGGCCACACCTAACTCCTTCATTAAAAAAATCAACAGACTATATGAAAAGCTCTTCTGGAGGAATAAAGCAGTGCCCATCAGCATAGACAAAATGTGGTACCATCACAAATATAATGGTATGTCACTACATGCCATCCCAGTCATACTTATACAAAAAGTACACACCCTTCTACACAATCTAGGAATCAAATATGGCTACACACAAATATTAGCAGCAGTACAGCTAACAGATACACCACATCAAAAAAGAAATAGCTGGCTTTATACAAAAGCTCATAATACACAGTGCTATGATGAAATCACAAAAGAATGGCTTAAAAAAATAAACATCTGGGAAATGCACCTGTTAATAAACCCAGATTCACACATCCAAAACCCAAAACTGGGCTTAACCAACCACAGGATAACCTCGTTATTTAAATACTGGGCTCTGGAGCCTAAGTACCTTGATTTCATAATCAAAATAAATTTTGAAGCTATGCCAAATCTATCCTTCCTTTGTCATAGACAGCATATCACAAAAGTAGACCCGATGTGCCCCAGATGTCATAGAGAGGAGGAGTCCTACAACCACATCATTACAACATGTAATGCACTGGGAACAGTGAGACAAATAATATATAACAACATCAAGACAGACTACTACACTATAATCTCACTGCAAAAAAGCATCAAAACTAAACAATTCCCAGTCATCAGATTATCAATTTTTATAACATATTCAATCTGGTTTGTGAGGTGTAAAATAACATATACACAGCCTCACCCAGATCAAAATGCTTGCTTTATGAAATCAATGGAAAACATTAAGAAGAGAGATCAACTATTGTCATCAAAATTTATTTTTGAAGAGACTTGGATGCTATACAAACTTCCCAACCACTCAAATATACATGAATAGTCACATCAACTGTCAACATTGGTCAATACTATATAATTTGAGTCTTTCAAATTTCAATTGTTTAACAATAGTCTCAATCATTTCAAATGCGTGTTGTTGTTTTTTTTTATTCCTTTAATTATGTTTTTTATACATAAATGTAACCTTTATTAGACCTAATAAAATTTGTTTTAAAGTAAATCAAAAAATTTAAAATATGAATCTAAAATAACTTGAAGTAAATAAAAGTAATAATATTTAAATATCATTTCAATTTTAGAAAATTATTTTAATGATTAATTATTACATTAAATGTAGAGGATAATAATGCCTGGAGAAAAAAAATTGTAATTTATATTTTAAAGAAAATCTACAATATTAATAAAAAAAATCTTTATTGCTAATTAAAATTAATTAGTAATTATTTTCAATACAATATATATTATCAAATAAACGCACTTGAATGTTAAAAAACACTTTAGAATATCTTATTAATGATTATGAAAGTTTTACTTTACTTATATGTATATGTATAATCATATAAAAGGTAAAATAACCTTTAAATAAGTCATAGAAAGATAATAGATGTTCACAGATCCCCCACCTCAAAAAAAAAAGAAAGATCTTAATCATTCTTTTTTTCCAACTGTTGTGATTTTATTTTTCAGTATTCTCTTCCTTTCTCTCTCTCTCTCTCTCTCTCTCTCTCTCTCTCTCTCTCTCTCTGTATATATATATATATATATATATATATATATATATATATATATATCATATATATATATATATTATTCAAAACAATACAATAATTAATACAGTAACAATATTTTAAACAAATATATACCAATTTAATATAAGTACTTTCAACTATCTATGTAGTCGTTGTCAACTAGACTCAAATTGTATTAGAAAAAACCGTTACAAATGTAAACAAAACAATACTCATACATCAATTTTCCCACAATTCATTAATTTTTATATTCTTCTGTCTATTTATCAACTGTTGCTTTTCACTTTTTATTAACATAGCTTCTTTAATTTTCTTTATTATTATTTCTTTCAATACACAGAATTTTAACTTTATTAAAATCAAAATCAAAACCATAATTACATGTTACATTATGATCAAAAAATACTGATGGTGATACATCATCATTTCTAACATTCTCTTGTCTTGATTTTGCACTCGTTTATATAATAACAAATGCTCCCTTGATCTTTTCTCCAATGTACATCGAGATTCCCCAATATATGCCTTTCCACAAAAACATAGCCATTTATATATTGCACAACTTTGATTTAAAATACCACACCTATTTTTTGAATTATTTATTAATCTATTTAAATTAGGAGTAGTATAAAATGCAACTCGACATATATTTTTATATATCTGTTTTATAAATTTAACCTGTTCATTACAAATAAATGGTATTGATATCCAAGTATATTTTATTTTATCAATATCTATAGCATCTAAAATATTTCTATTATTATTAAACTTAGTAACAATATTATAAATTAATTTATGATCATATCCAACATTTAACAAATCCATAATAAATACATTTATGTTACTTATTTTATCAGAACTATATTTACATAATTTATTATTCCTAAATAAAAATGATTTTAAACTGGATAATTTATGTGCAATTGGCACATTTGAATACCAAGGAATATATCCTCTTTTTTCAATATTTTTTATTACCATACAATAATCTAATTTATTTTTATTACGTGTAACTTTAATATCTAAATACTGAATTGACTTTTTTTCTTCAAAAGATTTACTCCATTTTAAACCTTCTAAACTATTTAATTCATTGAATAATACATTTATATTAGATGCTTTAAGGTTAAAAAAAGTTGATGTTAAAAAAGTAAAATTTGTAAATGATGTATTATATTTTATTGATAAAAATATATATGCTATATTTAATAAAAATTATTATAAAATGGATTATGGATGGCCTATGGGACTTCCTGTAGTTTCACAAATATGTAGTTCTGTGGTATCAAGATATGAAGATTTAATTCTTAATACTAATATATATTGCCAAGGTATTAAAATTTATTACAGGTATGTTGATGATGTTTTCGTTTGTGGAAGTTTAGATATTATAAATGTATTATTCAATGAATTAAATAGTTTAGAAGGTTTAAAATGGAGTAAATCTTTTGAAGAAAAAATGTCAATTCAGTATTTAGATATTAAAGTTACACATAATAAAAATAAATTAGATTATTGTATGGTAATAAAAAATATTGAAAAAAGAGGATATATTCCTTGGTATTCAAATGTGCCAATTGCACATAAATTATCCAGTTTAAAATCATTTTTATTTAGGAATAATAAATTATGTAAATATAGTTCTGATAAAATAAGTAACATAAATGTATTTATTATGGATTTGTTAAATGTTGGATATGATCATAAATTAATTTATAATATTGTTACTAAGTTTAATAATAATAGAAATATTTTAGATGCTATAGATATTGATAAAATAAAATATACTTGGATATCAATACCATTTATTTGTAATGAACAGGTTAAATTTATAAAACAGATATATAAAAATATATGTCGAGTTGCATTTTATACTACTCCTAATTTAAATAGATTAATAAATAATTCAAAAAATAGGTGTGGTATTTTAAATCAAAGTTGTGCAATATATAAATGGCTATGTTTTTGTGGAAAGGCATATATTGGGGAATCTCGATGTACATTGGAGAAAAGATCAAGGAAGCATTTGTTATTATATAAACGAGTGCAAAAATCAAGACAAGAGAATGTTAGAAATGATGATGTATCACCATCAGTATTTTTTGATCATAATGTAACATGTAATTATGGTTTTGATTTTGATTTTAATAAAGTTAAAATTCTGTGTATTGAAAGAAATAATAATAAACGCAAAATTAAAGAAGCTATGTTAATAAAAAGTGAAAAGCAACAGTTGATAAATAGACAGACAGCCAATATAAAAATTAATGAATTGTGGGAAAATTGATGTATGACGTATTGCTTTTGTTTACATTTGTAACGGTTTTTTCTAATACAATTTGAGTCTAGTTGACAACGACTACATAGATAGTTGAAAGTATTTCTATTAAATTGGTATATATTTGTTTAAAATATTGTTACTGTATTAATTATTGTATTGTTTTGAATAATTATATATATTTTATTATAATTGGAATACAGACATTGATTAATAATTTATATATATATATATATATATATATATATATATATATATATATAAATATATATAATCAATATATTATATATATATATATACTGGTTGGAAACTAATTATATATATATATATATATATATATGAAAAACAAAAACAAGTTATTCACATAACTTGCTATCACTTGTTATTTATAATCAATAAATGGTGTTTTACCAAACAAGTGTAGAAATTGTTTACATAAATGACAAAAGAGTCAGAATTAACTATGTCTTTCATTTGCTTACCCTCAGATCAGCTAACTTCAAGCAATTTGCTATAATCAGTGAAGGATAGAGTTAGAAACTAGATCTAAACACTGACTCCAAGTGTTTATACAAAACGTTTCTATCAGTTTGCAAGCATGAATTGTTCAGACCGCTAAAGTCTTCAAACTCAGCCTAACAAGCCAGATATCTATAAGGGTCTGATCTCAGTTCAGTTTCACCACCTAGTCAAAGTCTCTGCAATATATATCATTGCAAGAAAACTTTACACTTATTTCGGTGGTTTGGTAAAACACCATCTATTGATCATAAATAACAAGTGATAGCATGTTACGTGAATAACTTGTTTTTGTTTTTCATAAATGTACCTTTAAAGTTTTTTTGCAACTTTGACTATGTGGTGAAACTGAACTGAGATCAGACCCATATAGATATATGTCTTGTTAGGCTGAGTTTGAAGGCTTTACTGGTCTAAAAAATTCATGCTTGCAAACTGATAGAAACGTTTTGCATAAACACTTGGAGTCAGTGTTTAGATCTAGTTTCTAACTTTATCCTTCACTGATGATAGCAAATAGCTTGAAATCAGCTGATCTGAGGGTGAGAAAATGAAAGAGACAGTTAATTCTGACTCTTTTGCCATTTATGTAAACAAATTTTACACTTGTTTCAGTTGTTTTGGTAAAATGCCATCGATTGATCATAAATAACAAGTGATAGCAACTTATGTGAATAACTTGTTTTTGTTTTTTATAAATGTAGCTTTAAAGTTTTTTTGCTATGATATATATTGCAAAGACTTTGACTATGTGGGGAAACTGAACTGATATCAGACCCATATAGATATCTGGCTTGTTAGGCTGAGTTTGAAGACTTTACCAATCTGAAAAATTCATGCTTGCAAATGGAGAGAAACGTTTTGCATAAACACTTGGAGTCAGTGTTTATATCTAGTTTCTAACTCTACCCTTCACTGATGATAGCAAATCGCTTGAAATCAGCTGATCTGAGGGTAAGAAAATGAAAGAAATATTTAATTCTGACTCTTTTGTCATTTATGCAAACAAATTTTACACTTGTTTCAGTGGTTTTGGTAAAACGTCATCTATTGATCATAATTAACAAGTGATAGCAAGTTACGTGAATAACTTGTTTTTGTTTATCATAAATGTATCTTTAAAGTTTTCTTGCAATGATATATATTGCAGAGACATTGAATATGTGGTGAAACTGAACTGAGATCAGAGCCATATAGATATTTGGCTTGTTAGGCTGAGTTTGAAGACTTTACCGGTCTGAAAAATTCACACTTGCAAACTGATAGAAATGTTTTGCATAAACACTTGGAGTCAGTGTTTAGATCTAGTTTCTAACTCTATCATTCACTGATGATAGCAAATAGCTTAAAATCAGCTGATCTGAGGGTGAGCAAATGAAAGAGATAGTTAATTCTGACTCTTTTGTCATTTATGTAAACAAATTTTACACTTGTTTCGGTGGTTTTGGTAAAACACCATCTATTGATCATATATATATATATATATATATATATATATATATATATATATATATATATATATATATATATATATATATATATATATATATATATATATATATATATATATTTGTAATGGGCACATATGCCATTATATTTTTTTTTTTATTATTAAACATGAAAAAATAAAAGTTTGCAAATAAAAACTTCTGTTTTAAGAATTAAAAATTGAAAATTAAAAAAATCATCTAACCTCGTAGATATATAAAATCACACAGATGAGAAATTAAAAAAATTATTAAACAAAACTTTATTTAAAAAAAAGAAAAAGTTTTAAAACTAAATTTTCAACAAAAACTTAAAAAGATTTAGACATAAAATATATATCTTTAAGTTTAGAAAACACATTAATTAATCATAAAATGGAAATGATTGTTTTAATTAGTTAAATGTAAACTAGCCTTTGGGCATTAAAAATGTATAAGCAAAGGTCAGATAGGAGAGAAAAACAATGGGATCAGAATGGCCAATAAAATAAATCACTCATGGAATCAGACCTCAGTGAAAAGACCACCACCATCGTCATGACGTAATGTCCACTGAATCTGAAAGTCTACTATAAAAAGTGAGTGAGTGAAAAAAATTAAAGGGAAGACAGAAATGTGTTAAGTTGGAGAGTTGGAGGTGAAGTGATTGAAAGATGCACTTTCAATTCCTTCAGTGGTTATAAAAAAGAAATGAAACATCGTTTTTTCTATATTGAGGACCTCAGGATCTTCAGGGGATTTAATGCTGGATTCCAAACGGCAAGCAACTGCAAGAAATTAGAAACTATGGACTTGTAAAACCATAAGAATATTATGAAATCTTAATTTGAAAACACTAAGAACTCTAAAAAATAAACTTTCCCAGTATTTAGTTTATAAAAATAGAATTTTATCTGACCAACTTAATTTATTAGTTATAATTTTATTTGATGTATTTCTTTTGTAAAAATCATTTCCATTTATTTTTTATTGTTCTTTAAGTTTTTATTATGATTTCTGTTTTTTTGTCAAAATAAATTATATAAATGTTAAATTTAAGTTGGGCGTGAATGGCTATATAGATTTGTGAAGTTTTATTAGGGGAAGGTAATCTTAGGTTATTCATTTTGTAGTTGAATTAGGTCAATGTATTGGATATATTGGTGTAATTAGTAGATGTAGTACAAAGTTCACTATGGGCAGAAGTGTAATTATATGCTGCACACTCCCATTTTGCCTATGGAATGGATAATAAGACGGAGAATGCTGTCCCTTCCTATGGAATTTTTTTATTGCTCTTCTCGTCAGATAGATATAGTATTCCTATCTGGACAAGAGTCAATTTCTTCTCTTAACCTATATTTGTGCTGTCATAGGCATATTACATTGAATACATTAATATATCAGATGGATTGACATTGGTTTAGCTGCGAACTTTTGGCCTAAAGTTAAATAAAAGATAAAATAGTTTCTTTTCAAATGCAATATATGTAGTCTATTCATACTCGACATGCTTGCATGGATTCGTTATCGGTTAATTATGTTTTTGGTTTTCATAATTGATCAAAATATATCGACATTCGGTAAATAATGATACCTTATGGTGAGTATCTAAAATGTATTTATTCGGATGTCTTTTAAGTTATTGGTGTCAATGCGGCATCTTAAGGTGAATGCCATTGGGTTTCTTATATATTTTCCCACTGCAATTCCATCAATGACTTTATATTTTGATTGTTTATGTTTATTTTGAAATGTTTTTAACTGTGTAATCTATGTAACTGATCTATACTCAACACTATAAAACAAATGTTTATAAATCCATTTGTGTGACCTTATAGAAATTAAAATGTAAATTAAAATCTAAAATCAAAGTTAAAAATGTAAGTTTAATTTTAAAATGTAAAACTGATACTAAAATAATTTTAAATCTTATATATGTTTAAATAAATGTTTGTGTGTTAATTATTGGCAGTGGCTTCTTCTATTTATTTTTTAAGTGAAATATTATTAGATAAGAATTTATGTCTCCCTGAGCTAGTGACATTTGGCTAACAGTCGGAATAAAATATATACAAAATATTTTTTTTCAAACTTACATATCTGCCTACTATATAAATTTTTCTAGGTTCAAATACCTAGAGGGCGCCCTTGTAGTGCAGATATGTTAAGACTCTATTCACCCCAATTATTATAAATATATATATATTAAACAACAAAAATCTGGAATAAACTTTATAATATAATCATAAATATGATAGCCATAAACTACATGTGATTAATATGTTCTACTTGACTGGCCAACTTTCTATAATTTATATACAATAACACAATTATGTTGTATATTTAATAAATTATCTGTCATATTTTTAAAATATGTCTTTTCCATATTTATTTTCCTCAAATCGTTTTCCATGTGTAAAATAGTAATATTAAGAAAGCAAAAACTTCATTACAAATAATTCATTGTTCTACAAATACAGATTTAAAATATATCTACATGACATCACAATTTATAATTTAAAAGTTTATGATCATGATTTCCTCTTTTAAATGTGTATTTCGACTTATGAAGATTGAACATCAGCACACCACTTTATAGATGATGTTACATTCCTTGATTTTAGCACAGCAATCCTTCCATTAATAATTAATGTACCAGCATTTGATCCAAGATAAATTAAACATAAAAATGAGTAGAAACAAATAATGTAATTGTACACTATGTTCTAGTGTTTTTACATATGACAATAAAACCTCTGTGTCTTTGCTATATTTTCATTCCTTCATCTATGTATAAATATATTTAATGCCTATAAAATATATTTTCTATTATATCCCACAAGTAATAATTCATTAACATGTATTTTAATATTGGATGACTTTGAAATTTATATGTAAAATTATTTCTAAACAAGAATGTTATAAACCCAGGTAATTTATACACAAGATGAAAATTTGTCTTGGGGTTTATTAATTTCCTAATTGACAATGGTTTTCTGAACATTTTATAATTGAATATATTATATTCTCTTCATAAAGTTAAATTGAGATATTTTATTTTATGCTTGCTACCCCCAAAACTAAAAGTCTATTTCAAACTATCAATATTATTTAATCTATTAAAAAGATGATCCAGCAACAACATATTTTTAAAATAAACATTAACATGTAACTAAAACAAACTCTTTTAGGATATTCTCTTCATAATATAACAACATAAATGCGCACAGTTGAAAAAACCAAAACACCATGGGAAATCCTTTCATTTCATACTATTAATTTTGGCACTGTTCTATTAGACAAGGCCATGCACTTAATGGTGTTATTTCTATGCAAAGAACAGAAATATGCTGTTTACACAGACACTCACCCAACTTATGTCCTGATTTGTATTATGCACTTTATCTGAATGTTCACAGTTCAAAATTTGCTACAATATTGTGTGAGAGTGGCTGGAATTCAGCCTGCCACAACTCTTCAAATTTGCATGATAAACTAATTAGCTTACAACTCACCTGAGGTACTATTACCTACTAACAATTGTAACCCTGTTTCTATGCTTTCCTACTCAATATGGAACCTTCAAAAATTTTGAAAAGAGTATGACCAAGCATGATTTCAGCTCCCATGAAAAGTCATGTTTGTGCAAGAACATGTCAAAGACAAATTAAAGAGCTGACTTCAAAACAGCCATTCTAATTGTGGCAACTGCCATCCACAGAATATGGCATGGTGACATTTTTCCAGGACAACATACTCCTACATGCCAAGAGATGTGTGTGCAATAAAACAATGAGACTGGAGATTTTCAAAACCATCTTACTGTTCAGCTGTAAGTCTTGTTGTTGTTGGAAAAATTGTTCTCTTTGAAAGAAGATCTGGTTTGACAGCTCTTTTCTTGAAAGCCTTAGTGTGACACAGGTTCAGGAATGAAGCATGTTTCAGTAGCTTATGTCCTTTGTTTGTTTTGCACATTTAGGAGGAGTTCATTCTGGGCAAGTTATCTCCAATATTTAAGGATTGGCTGATGAAGTATTTTGGAAAAATAAAAAAAATAATATAGACACTCAATGTTATCACCAAGTATGACAATATTGCAGATACAGTCAAACAAACATAAATATTAAAGTCTTATTAACATTAATATATATATATATATATATATATATATATATATATATATATATATATATATATATATATATATATATATATATATATATATATATATATATATATATATATATATATATATTATAACCCAAAGGTTACTATGCTTAAAAACAATTCATTATGGAATAAATACAAATTCCTTTTTTTTCTTAAAGACATTTAATTAATTTAAATGTGGGTATTATACCATCACTTTATTCTTAGTGTGATCAATTAATAGTTATCATTGTTTAACTATTTATGCATGTAGATCTGATTAATATTGAATACATAAATATATGGAAAAGATCACATGGTACCACTCTATTATAAATAATAATTTAGAAGACATGTATATAATTATTGTCTTCTAATATGCAATTAATTAATACATACCTGGTTTGATTAAACTAAATGGCAAAGTATTCTTTTTCTCTCCTTTCAAATAAAAACACAAACTGGTCTAGTAACATTTTATTGTATGCTTTTTTGCAGCAATGCCATCAAGTAGCCAGCCTCAGCTAATAGAACAGTACCTTAATTTTTCACAAGTAGCAATTAAATTTTGTTCAATAAATGTTATTAAATCCTTTCCCTGATAACTTTCATAATCACTAACTTGTGACCCGTTTACTTCAGAAAAATCAGGATAGTTCTGCAATTAGATCATTGTTTTATCATTAGCATAAATGAAATTAAAGTGGGGTTTTAATGATACAGTTTCTGCAGGATAGCTTTTATTGATTCATTAATTTAAAAAAGGCTGTAGAGGTCAATATGTTAAAAACATTTGATTATTGTCTATTGTCTTTATTGCTTACATCAGAAAAATGTCTAGAAAGCATTCACTTTATTTTTTTCTAGTTTTTGAAATAAAAACATATGATTTTCGGCATGTTAAAAACATTGGGTTAGTGTCTAATGTCTTTATTGTTTACATCAGAAAAATGCCTAAAAAGCATTTGCTTACTTCCCTTCTAGTTTTTGAAATAAAATGTTTTGATTTTTTTGCATATTTATAAAATATTATTATTTTGACACAGTAATTGGTAGGTAATTATTTAAAATAAAAAATATACATATGCACTTTCAATGTATTCCATTGTTTTTTTATTTTTTAAATACAGAAGTTAATAAAATTGATCATAATGTAAACAAAAAAGTGACAGCAACATGCATAATGTCATTATCTGTGAGTCATCATCATCATCAAACATTATCAATCCACAGCAGGATGAAAGTCTCTATTTGTGCATATTAACCATACCAATGATCAGACTAAGATTCTCTGTAACACACAAGTCATGTCAACCTTCCAATGCCATTTCACTCACTTGATAAATGCTAGAAGCAAAATACCTCTCCTGTGGATATTTTTATGTTTTCTGGTGATAAATTACTTGACAGTCATCTAATGAATTTGATTGGAATACCCAAAAAAGATTTTATGATCTTCAATCACTTGATTACAAAGATAGTTCAAATGAACAATAAACATACATAATGTAGGCTGTTAGACAATTGATATTTAAACACAAACGAAATAAGTGACAAATTTTATTTTAATTATATGTCATATAGTAAGGTACAGTGAGAGAAAATTTAAGAAAAATTAACTTATTAAAATAACATAATTATTTTTTAAAAAAGCATTATAATAATAATAAAATAAAAAACTTAAATTAAATCATACTAATTTCAAAGTTATTCTGTACAGTTAAGACTATTTTAACTAAGTAATAAGAATTTATCATTTCTAATTTTATAAAAACTTAACTAAGAAGATAAAGGCTTACCCTTGGGTATTATTTTACATCTAGGCTTTAAATTATTAATCTTGTCTTAACCTAAGTATTTCTATAGTTTTATTGGAATGATAAACCTTGTTTCCTTGACAATTTATAGAGTTTGTGGTTGACATTCATAAACAGATTTACCAATTTCCTTTAATGGCTTGTTGCTTTTTCTATTCTGGTGTAGCATATATTTCTGTGACCTTGTTTAGTAGCAAACTTAAATAATGAAAGATATATGTCTCTGCCATGGCAGATCAATGATATTTGTCTCATCACAGGCTATCAAATGCATAGGAACTGGTGAGAAAACCAAATGCATTTCATGATAACCTTAGCAGTTATACATAAATAATTATGCAGGCTGAAGACAAATAATACATTCTCAATTAAAGAGTTTGCCAAATTCATCAGGTAATAAGTTGTCAAAATTTAATATAACTAGAAGTACCTGAACCAAATTAACAGAATCTGAATTAAAATAAAAACACAATAATTCTTACGACAAGGTAGTATGTTCTATACCCTTGACAAAATGTCATCTGATTTGACTCATATCTTTACTCAGTTTCAATCAACTTTTTTAATTATTAATTAGCCTCCTTTAATTTTTATTTTAATTACAACATTAATTACAGTATTGATTATCAAATGCATCTTGGGAGTCATTTGTCTTTTATTGTATTTTTATTTATGTGAATTTAAAAAGAATGGGAAAGAATGGAGGTGCTTATATCTATAAAGATATGACACATGGGGAAGAGAAGGGTGAATAACTATGTGTGTGTAAAAATTTAAAAAATCAGATACATTAATTTTTAAGTGAAGTTTAACATTTATATATGTGCTAGAGATAATCTCTAGTTTCGAAAATGATTAGTAATAATCATTATTGCATTTATCTGAAATGGATGGCATCAAAGTTGTGAGTGGAGGGAGTTTTACAATGGTAAATGAAAATGTAACAATTATCTAATCAGTTGGAGAGATTATTGTTTTGACTAAAACAAAATCTATCTCTTGTAATAAATAAACCCAAATTGTTAATACCTTTGTCCAATTCTTTTTCAATAGTCCTCTACAAGAAAATTTATCATATTAATATATCCACAAACAAAAACATCAGCCACATGCATTTTGTAAATTTTAATAACTTCCAAAGTACACACATCTAACATTTTATTCTAATATTTGGACAAAACAAAATTGCAAACTTGTACAACAACATGGAAACCCATAAACGATCCATTATAAATTTTATAATAGTCACATTCAAAAAAGTAATGATGTTATCAACAATTTTACATACCAATAACAAATTTTATAATGTATTTACAAATTCCTTTACTTTTTAATTCATGTTTATCATTTTTTGTGGATGAATGTTATCACATATAAGTAAATTGAGGTGCATTATAGAGAAATAATTAAAAGAGCATCAATTGTTATACAACCATGTAAAAAGTAAAAATAATGGTTTAATTACTGCTTCAGTTTACTTGGATCATAAAAGGATATGTAAGTATAAATTTAAATTTGTTCTTAAAAGTGTTAAGATTCTATATGAAGAGAGAATCCATAATATTAAAAAAATTAAAGAGGCAATTTTTATAAATAGAAATAAAATTAATATAATTAATAGATAAGCCACTAATGCTAAAATTTGGAAATCCTGGGCTTTGAGTTTATGATGTTTGCTTCTGTTACATTTTTTAAATTTAATGGTGGTTGAAGAGGGTTAAGACATTAACCAAAAGTACTTCTGAATATTGAAAGACCATGTATAATAGATAATATCCATTATATTTTTTATTACAATATTTTTCAATTAAATATTTGTATTGCATTTACTTTTAATATAATGGATTTAAGTGATGTTAAGAAAAGATATATAATTAAGAAGTGACAGTAGCAATGTAAAAAGTTACTAAGTTTAAATGCAAACTTCATTTTTTTCAAAGATTGGAAACTTAGTGATGTATTTGTAAATTGTTGCAATGTAAAAATTAATAGCTGTATGAATTTTGTAGCAATATGTATATATAATTTAAAATCAATAATTTTAAAAGATGTACTTTGGAAATGTAAAAAAAAAACCTTTTACATTTGGAAATATTTGAAAGCAATTGAACATTTAATAGTATTAAATGAATCATGAGTTTGGAATGAATATAAAATTGTTTGTCAAAATAAATTTAAAATATTTGAAAATTACATGATAAATTATAGAGAAAATGATTTATTATTTAATAAATAGTATCCCCATGCTTATAATAATATAAATTATCTTAGTTTTTCAAATAAAAATATACATTTAATTCTGAAATATGTATTATGTCATGGAGTTAATTAAGTCAGCAGTACTTGGGAAGACTATAATTTGAAGTAATATCAATTGTACAAAATTTATTTGAAATGATTATTGGTGAAATTACATTGCTGATGAAATTTATGAAGAAATTTAATTGTCATAAATTCACTGTGATATTACATGAAAATTCATAGGAACTGGCCATTTTAAAATTTAAGTTGAAGCTTAAAACTAATAATATGATTTGTTTGAAAAAAGTTAAAGGTATTCCGATAGGTTCAGTGATGAAGTGTCAGTACATTGAGAAAGTTAATCTACAAATGGCTAAACTTGGTTTCTTTTTCATTGAAGAATATAATATGGATTATCAGAGAATAAAATTTATTAACAATATTTTTAACAAAACTAAGAATAAAGCTGCAAATAATATTGAATACTATAGTATATATCATTTATGCACTATATGCCCTTCTATTTTTGTAAACGTAAAATTACATAAATAATGAAGTATTTTGCATATTATGATAGATTTTGATGGTTCATTTAATTATCAGACTTTTAAATATATTGGTAAATGTTACAAATATTTTAGAATTTGGGTAAAATACAATTGCTTCATCTTTTGATTTTGTAAATAAAACTAAATAAATAGTGATTGATGTGAATGATATTATTGCTTTCGTAGATGTGATAGAAATGTGTGGTTCTATTGATAGAGTGGATTCCATAAAAATATTGTATATGAATTAAAAAACGTAGAGGATTTGTAAACACATTATAACATTTATTATTGATTCTTTAAAAAAATTGATGATAACACTGTTGCTTCTTTTGAAAGTGAATATTATCAAGTGTCTAATGATATGCCTATGGATCTGCCTGTGTTGCACAAGTTTGCAATTTAATTTTGTCAACATATGAGAGTATGTGTAATTTTAAATATATTAAAAGTTACAAAAGATATGTGGATGGTGTTTTTATTTACAGACATAACAATACTATAAATTTGGCTGGAAAAGAGTTAAACAATATGGATGGCTTGAATAGACTACTGAAAATGATAGAAGAAGAAAATAAAGTATTTGGATTTATTTATTACATTAGATAGTAGTATATTAAGTTATACATTAGTAATCAAACCATTGCAATATATATATATATATATATATATATATATATATATATATATATATATATGCATATATATATATATAATATATATATATATATATATATATATATATATATAAGTTGTAGATCAAAATTACCAATTATTCATAAGATGATAAGATTTGTATCTGTTTTGTTTTGTGATGAAAAATTATGTTTTTACTAAAATTGTAAATTAAGAAAATATTGAAATATTTGCAAAATAGTTATTTAAAGTTGTTATAGTAGGCAAAACTCTCTCCATACAGTAGTGCACTCTAAGCAAGACAGAGTAATCAATGGATGCCAGAAGGCTTGTGCATAAAATCCCTATCTAGTGCCTACTCATCCAATGTCCCCAAACTAGTTTCTGGCTTAAGGCCTTTGTCAGTGAGGATCCTTAGATATGAGAGCACTGTACCTAGATCTTAGGATCTAATGCAACACTCCAGCAGCCACCTTTTAACTCTATATTTGAGTTATTGAGCTTAGACTGAAAATATCTGTGTGTTTTCAATTTTATTATCATAGTTTAGTAGTTATATAGAGTTAAAAGGTGGCTGCTGGAGGGTTGCATTAGATCCTAATATCTAGGTGCAGTGCTCTCAGAACCAAGGTTCATCACTGACGAAGGCCATAAGCCAGAAACTAGTTTGGGGATATTGGATGAGTAGGCACTAGATAGGGATTTTATACACAAGCCTTCTGGTATCCATTGATTACTATGTCTTGCTTAGAGTGGCACTAGTATATGGAGAGAGTTTTGCCTATTATAACAACAGTTATGAGCAAGCATGGAAGATAGTGATCCTGTGATATTTAAAGTTGGTTATACAATTTACTAGATTAATAATATGTTATATTAATTTAAATAGAAGTAAAATTATTTAAAAAACTTAATGAGTGATAATAATAAATGGATAGTTATTCAATATATTTAAAATGTTCAAGTGTAATTTTTTAAGGATATATATAATTATTTGTTAAATGTTTCATTTTCTTTTATAAATAAACTTAATAAGTTAGTGAATAATTCTAAAAGATTCATAGCTGTCAAGCAAAAAAAGTAATGTTGTTTGTTAAATTTTTGTGGACGTATGTTACCATATATAGGTGAATCAATGTGTAATATAGAGAAAAGAATAACAAGCATGTAAAAAGTAAAAATAATGATTTAATGACTGCTTCAATTTTCTTGGATCATGAAAGGTCATGTAAATATAAATGTAAGTTTGAGCTTGAAAATGTTAAGATTGAAGATAGAAACCATAATAAAAACTATAATTAATGAGGCAATTTTCATAAATAAAAATAAAATGAATATAATTAATATGCAAGCTGCTGATGTTAAAATTTAGAAATAGTGGGAATTGGGTTCATAACATTTACTTCCATTATGTTTTTTTTAAATTTAATGACATGTTAAAAGATTATGTACAGTTGTTAATCACCTATTTTTACTGTTTATTGTTACAAAACCAGTCAACATATAGAAAATCCCAATATCAATAATGATCAACAATTTCTAACTGTTGCCAAGACAACCTTTTTTTAACAATAATGGTGGAATCCCACTCTTATTAATGAACTAATATACTTAGGTAGACACTAAAGATTGCAATGTCACCACAGAGATTGAAAATTATTGTATACAAAGAAGTTTAAATAAACCTCTTTAAACAGGTAAATGGAACCTATTTTGAATGCAGACTAATAAATAGACAACTATAATATTACAAACTGCAATTATAAATTTCAAATTGCATTCAAAGTATTAGCTAAATGAGATATATTGTAATGCTACTGAGCGTTCATTAAAATTGTGTTTACAGTTATTAAAAATAAAATTCTCATAAACAATGCAAAGGTTTTAATAAATAAATAAATAATATGTAAGTCAGAATAAAAAGTTTATAGAGTTTTTTTTTTTATTATTAAACAAAATGCATGTCGCTAAAAAAAAAGAAATAATTTATAAAAGTTACTATTCATTAATTGGAAGTTGGAGAAAGCTTAACTTGATAAAAGTTAAAAAACTAAATCATTTTATAAAATTAAAGATACCCTCTCTCTTCATTTAAAACTATTTAAAAAAAAAGAGGTAATCTTAAAAACTAAATAATGAGTTGATTATATATATATATATATATATATATATATATATATATATATATGTGTGTGTGTGTGTGTGTTTAATAATAAGAAATAAATGAAAGTTATAAAATTTTGTATGATCATAAGATATATAAACACAGAATTTCCAATGGCTACAAATTAAAAATCCACAAAACAACAAATTTACAATGATTACCAAATTAAAACACATAATCATAAGCTTATCTAAGGAATGTATTCAAAAACAGTGGAGGAAGTTCAACAACAAATAAAGCTGGAAGACATAAAACAAATTACCAAAGTGACAACAGGTCATTATATATATAGTCTAGATTTTCATCAATCTAGTAGTTGTGATCACAATCAGATCAGTTCAGTTGAGTTTGCAATAAGTTGAGTTCAATCTATCAATTAGTTCACTTCAGAATTGAGTTCAATCTATCAGTCAAGATCACAATCAGATTAAATCTGTCTGTCAATCGTGCAGTGTTAATCGTTGTAAGTAACATAAGGCTCTGCTCAGCCCTTAGACTAATGAAGATCAGCATTTTTGTCTGGTAAAAGTGATGTCTGTTTAACAACAACTTAAAAAACTGCCAGTATATGTAACTCTCTAAGAATAGTACTATGAAATAGTAACATATAAACCTCCATAAAACATCGAACCCAACTGGTTTGAAAGATTTCCATGTGAAGCAATAAACAGCAAGAAGTATCCACATTCTGAAATTCTATTTCCATTTCTAATTAATGTAGCCATTGCAATCCGTAAAGATTCCAGAGTCAATTAATAAATGAACTCTATAGCATGCATAAAGAACTATTGATGTGCATGTTTTAAGTGTGTTGTATTATTTAATACTCTTTGTTGTATTATATTGTATATTTTATTATAATATGTGTGTGCTTGAGGTGGTGATAAGTCATTGTTTCATTTAACTAAGATTCATATAAGTAGTAAAAATTAGAACAATAAATGTTTAGTTAAAATAAATTATCTTTAAGCTTAATTTTGTTGGTCAATTATTTTACCACTAATTAAAGCAACAATTTATTATTGTATTACTTTTCAATTGAGCTAGTCATGGGATATTTTGAGTGCTGGATTATGGACCTACTGTCCTGGCACATTAGTTGCTTATGTAACTAGTTGACATCAGAGGTTTTCCTGAAAAAAAAATTAAGTGCTTAGATAAAAGGGGTTTTAATCTAGCAGTTGAGGTGGTCCATGTTCTGGAAATGTGATTGTGTTATGCATGGCATAGCTAGGTCTGACCATGGGTAATGTTGATAACTCTGCTATCAATGGTATTCTCCCCTCTGCTTGAAGGGTCAGACTGTTCATGTAATATTCATAATATAAAAAATATAAAATTATGATAAATAGGGTTTAAACCCAGTTAAACCTATCAAGAAGAGTGAATCTGGATATAAAACATAAATAATTAATGTAAAAGCAATATTATATTTTAAATTCTTTAGAAGTGCTTTCAATTACGTAGTAATCCTCATCAGCTTTATCTGAATTTCAATTTTTTTAAAACTTAATGTTACATAAATTTCCATAAGGTGTGTGTGGCCATATTTGCAACTTCCATATTAATAACATCATCCTTATATTTATATATTAAAATTGTCTCTTTAATTTTCCTATTTTTATTATTCCTTTCTTCAATTAATATTTTTATTTCATTACTATTAAATGTAAACCTATAATTACAAGTTGAAACTGTATTAAATTGAAAATTCACATTATTTTTAATCTGATTATATAATAATTGATGCTTCTTTAATCATATTTTTCCACAGAACACCTCGATTCACCAATATATAATTTTTGACATTCACATGGAATCTGATAAATTATATTATTTCTTTGCAATTTAGGAATTATATTCCTAGAATTATTAATCAATCAATTAACATTCAGAGGAACACAAAATGAAATATTATAATTTTCTTTAAATATATTCTTAATTAATTTAGATTGCTGTTATATATAAAGACATAGATATCCTTTTTTATTATCTAAGGTAACATTGCAAACCCTCTTTTTATTACTAAATGAATTTACTGTATGTAAAATTTTGATTTTATCATAACCAACATTTAAAAGTTCATTAGCAAAGAGAGTAATATTAAAAATTTTATCACTCTTATATTTACATAATTTATTATTGTGATGCAAAAACGATTTCAGACTTGCCATTTCTATGTATCATTGGAACACATGATTTAAAATGAATATATACTCTTTCTCCAATAAGTTTAAAAATTAATTTATAATTAAAATCAGTAGTATTGCAATGATAAATTATGTAAATATAAAAGTGATAAAATTTTAAACTTTGAACTCTTTGCTAATGAACATTTAAAGGTTGGTTTTGATACAAACCAAATTTTTTATAAAGTAAATTCATTTAATAATAAAAAGAGGATTTGCAATATTACCTTAGATAATAAAAAAATGGATATCTATGCCATTTATAAATAACATGTAATCTAAATTAATTAAGAATATATTTCAGAAAAGGTATAATATTTCATGTTGTGTTCATCTAGATGTTAATCGATTGATTAATAATTCTAAGAATATAATTCCTAAATTGCAAAGAAGTGATGTAACTTATCAGATTATATATATATATATATATATATATATATATATATATATATATATATATATATATATATATATATATATATCTATATATATATATATATATATATATATATATATATTGAGGAATCAAGATGTTGTGTGGAAAAAAAAATTGAAGAGCATCATTTATTATATTATCCTATTAAAAATATTGTAAATAGTCAATTTAATCCTGCTTAAGGATTCCTTGACCATGAAAAAACTTGTAATTATAAATTTACATTTAATAGTAATGAAATAAAAATATTAATAGAAAAAAGAAATCATAAAAAAGGAAAACTAAAGAAGCAATTTTAATTGATAAACATAAGAATGATGTTATTAATAGACAAGTTGCAAATACAGCCATACACAGTTTATGGAAATTTATGTAACATTAAGTTTAAAAAAAATTGGAATTCAGTTAAAGCTGATGAGGATTACTATGTAATTGAAAGTGCTTCTAAAGAATTTAAAATATAATATTGCTTTTACCATTAATAATCTATGCTTTATATATAATATTTTTTTATAATGGGTATTATACTTTTACATTATATATATATATATATATATATATATATATATATATATATATATATGTTAAAACGAAGATTTGCACGGGTTAAATATATAAAATACATATTTTGCGGGTTCATCCGTGTTAAAAACTTTTAATACCAATACACTGACGTTTCGACTTGGTCACACAAGCCATCCAAGTCGAAACGTCAGTGTATTGGTATTAAAAGTTTTTAACATGGATGAACCCGCAAAATATGTATTATATATATATATATATATCAAAATACAGTACAATTTATATAAATTATATTCTTTTAGAAGTACTTTCAACTATACACTTTGTAGTCTTTATCAACTATATAACATTTAATAATCAAAACAAGACAACCCTTAACAATACCCATAGTTCAATTCAGATTTCCGATAATTCTGTTATCTTAACATTTGATGACTGGCGATTCATTAACATTTGACGATTTCTTGAAATCAACATAGCCTCTTTTATTTTACGTTTATTATGACAACATTCAATTTGAATAATTTTCATATTTTTATAATCAAATTTTATTATAGTGTTGATATTTAAATCCTTTAATAATATTAATAATATTAATTGGTTATTATAAAAATGCAATTGCTAATATTATTAAAGGATTTAAAAATCAACACTATAATGAAATTAAAAATAAAAATATCAAAATGAAATGGATTTCGATGCCATTTATATCAGATGAGCAGGTCAAGTTTATTAGGAAAATTTATAATGGTTTGTGTCATATTGCTTTTTTCTCTACAAATAACATAAATAGATTGCTTAATAATTCTAAAATTCAAAATTCAAAGTTTAATCAAAATTCTATTATATATAGATTGATATGTGGATGCAGCATACAATACATTGGTGAATCTAAGTGTACATTTGAGAAAAGAATAAAAGAACATATGCTTTTATATAATAGAATTCAAAAAGAGAATCAATATGGAACAGATGTAAATAAACCTTCATCATCTGTTATATTTGATCATAATAAATCTTGTCAATATGGATTTAAATTTGATTACAAAAATATGAAAATTATTCAAATTGAACGTTGTCATAATAAATGTAAAATAAAAGAGGCTATGTTGATTTCAACAAATCATCAAATGTTAATGAATCACCAGTCATCAAATGTTAAGATAACAGAATTATGGGAAATCTGAATTGAACTATGGGTATTGTTAAGGGTTGTCTCGTTTTGATTATTCAACGTTACATAGTTGATAAAGACTACAAAGTGTATAGTCGAAAGTACTTCTAAAAGAATATAATTTATATAAATTGTACTGTATTTTGATATATATATATATATTGATTTGTATATTACATATATTGTGAAACGAATACAGATATCAAACTTTATTATATATATATATATATATATATATCATTAATACCAGTCAACACTTAGACAATCTCAATATCAATAACAATCAACAATCTCAAGCTTTTGTGAAGGCAACTTCAATTTCTTAATAGAGATGAATCCCATTTAGCCTTGAATATTATTACACTTATATATAACTGGCATCCACCAATTGTCAACGTAAACAAATTTTCTTTTAAGAGTTTACCTTAACAATGGCAGATGCTAGTTCATCGAAATATATCGAAGTTTACATTGACAATGGCGGATGATAGTTCATCAAAATATCGGTATATAATAAAAAATAATACACGGTTTTACTCACCAAATAATTGATATTTATATATAACAGTCACCACCTAAACATACCAATATAGATAGTAATCAAGATTTCTCAATGTTCTCAAGATAAACTCTCTCCTTTTTAATTATCCCCCCCCAAGAGTAGAAATCCACTCTTATAATGGTCCAATGAATATATATATATATATATATATATATATATATATATATATATATATATATATATATATATATATATATATATATAAGAATACTTAAAGAATGTAACTTGACCACAGAGATTGAAATATTGTTACAATGAAATCTCTGTGGTCAAGTTACAATTTTCATGTGTCCATATATATAATCCTGTAAATGTAAAGATTGTAAATAAAAATAAATAGTAAGTAGTGTATACCGTAATAAAAGAGATTAAAATAAATCAGTTATTGTATTTATTGAATGGTGATCGTTTTAAACAGGTGCATTCTAAACAAGAAGCATATATAATTTACATTTTTATAATATATATATATAAAGTTTGATAAATTTAAAAAATAATAATATATAAAGTTTGATAAATTTAAAAAAATAATAATTTAAACTTTCCATTTCAAGTTCTTTTTTATTGTATTTGTTTTTAAGAATAATAAAGATAATTAATAAAATCATACTTGTGAGATTAACGATAAGGCATATGTGTTGAAGAATTTCATCTGTGTTGAAAATCTCACAATAAATTATTTAAAATACTATTGATTAATGGTAATTTTATTTTAAAATAAATAATATTTTTTTAATGTTTAAAAAAATCAACAATAAAAGTAAATAATGATTTCTTTTTTCTTTGGATTATGAAATAAATAGAATCAAATTGAAAAAATAAAAACATACTCCTTCAATTTAAACAATTCCCTCATTACATATAATCTATGGAATTAAAAATTTAAAAGCTTTAAAACTTTTTTAAATAAATTATTTATTTATTTATTAAATAAAACTTTTTATTAATAAAATCAAAATATATACAGATTTAAAAACAATTATGATGCTTATATCCATTCTATTTAATTTACTCTCTATTATTTTTATATTAAGTTCCTTATACTTTTTGGTTTAATTTAATTTAATCTTCCGATATTCTTTTAAGGAAATAGCCAATTGTTGAAAACTGAGTGTAGAAGAAGTAATTGGGCGATGTTGGCCATTGAAAAAAGTACCACACACACTTAATAATTATAAAATTATTACTTTCTAGATTGTGCAGTTTAAAACTGAAAGCATTAATATATATATATATATATATAGTACTTTTTGATAAATATCGAATATTTTGAGATTTTTTTTTGTACCAATATTGAATTGTAATCTGTCATTCACGGCAAACTAAGAGTTTTTGTCCTAAGCATACAATAAATAAAAGGAAATTAACATTTTATTCAAATTTTATTTTTTCTGATATTTCTAAGCAAAAACATGATATGCCTAATTAAAATAATTGATAAATATTTTACTTTACCTGATTATAGCTGTGGTGACTTTAAATTTTTGCAACCTGGGTTACAACCCAGGTTAGGTATTGTTTAGGCTCTCCTTACAACTATATATTGCATTTTATGCATATAAGTCAGTTTGCATCTTGTAAATATATATTTTATTAGAATATACACTACAATATGGTCAATGTGTAAATAAAAATTTAATACAATACTACTTATATAGACGTTTAAGACACTAAGTCTTCATAAACACTTGTCAATATAAATTTTAAATACTTTTTTTAAAAAAGATGTATATGCTTATTATTATTATTATTATTATTATTATTATTATTATTATTATTATTATTATTATTATTATTATTATTATTATTATTATTATTATTATTATTATTATTATTATTATTATTATTATTATTATTATTATTATTATTATTATTATTATTATTATTATTATTATTATTATTATTATTATTATTATTATTATTATTATTATTATTATTATTATTATTATTATTATTATTATTATTATTATTATTATTATTATTATTATTATTTGATAAAGATAGGAACCAAGTCATATAGACACTGATTACTGATAAGTTTTATAAATAAAATACCGTGAACAAATTGAAAATATATAAAAAAATTGAAAAATATAATTTCTGAGTTTTTTCATGTTTTTGTTGAAGTGGAATCTTAATGGGAAAATGCCTATGTTGTTTCAGAATTACTGTTGCTTTTATATGTTATATTTTTTACACATACTTAATTCAGTTTTTAGATCTTTGAATGTAGTTTTGAGATAGAATATCCCATATTTATAATAAATATTGGCAGTTTGAATTGTTGAATTTTGATCACTACTAATATTATTTTGAATCTTTATAATTAATGTTGATTTTGTTTGCATGGACGATAGCTACTTCTTAATAAGTGGCAATAAATAAGAAGTAAAAAAAACATATAAATATAATTTTTATAAGTACTTTTAAGATAAACTGTTATGTTGGAGAGTGGGGTGATTTTCATGTGCATTAGGAAATAAAAGCAATGTATATAGATAAAACTTATAACTGTTGATTATATTAATGGTATAGTATGGTATACTTGACTGCTCCTATTAAAATAACACTTTGGCTATTCTTTTAAATCTGTAATAGAAATGATGCCAAAAATTTCTAGATTTAACATATTTTTAAATAATTCTGTATAATTTAAAACAAATCATTGTTAAGAAATAAAACAAAGAACATTGTACAAAATTTTCAAGAATGATTACAAAAATTTATATGAAAAAAAAAAAAAAGTTTAATATTATATTATTTTAATCATTTTAAAACACTATCTTTTTTTCACTTAAATAATTGGATCTTTTGTGCATATTTATAATTTCTAAGATAAATTATTCTTGAGATTTATTTATTTAAAATGAATCTAAATTTCATTAAAATTTGTACCATCACCAGTTGTAACTGTGTAAATAACAAAAGAGAATTAAAAATGAATTTGTCAATGTCACAAATTCTATCAGATTTTTTCCCATATTTTTTTTTTTTAAGAATAATTAAGGAATAGATAAACAATTCCTCAAATTACAAGTTAGGATGAAAATAAATTTACTTTTAAATATATTAAATTGAAAATAAATTTATCAAGAAAGGCATAAACCTTATCAGTCTAATCTAATCTAATCTTTGGAATTTACTATTTATTTGTACAATGTATAATGGTAATGCCATTAAATCTAGCTCTACTTTATAGCTAAAGCAGTTATATATTTTTTGTCTACTTATTGGTTAATTTGAAATTATTTATAATTATTAAACATTGTAACGTTATATCTAGATTTTTAAATACTTTTTTTTATGTTTGTCCTTACTTAATGAGAGGAATGCATTATACACACACACACTTATATATATATATAATAAAACAAGTTATAAATTCTGTAACTTGCTTTTAAGCTTGCATTTAAATGATCACTAGATGTAGCTTACCACTAGTTCTAAGTGAGCTTTATTTTTATAAGTGCTTAAAGAGAAATAATTCAAAATTTCTATCATAGGTAAGGTTTTAATCATAGAGAGTTTGAATTCTTTCTGTTTTGGCATTTATTAAAATAAAGCTTGTTGAGAGCTATTGGTAAGCTCCATCTAGTGATCATATATATAGATCGGAAGAGCGTAAATGTTATTATATACTTACTACTATATATATATATATATATATATATATATATATAGTAGTAAGTATTTAATAATAACAATTATGAAAATTCAAAATTGAAAAGTTTTAGCTGTTGAGAATGGTTACAAAAGTAACTGAATATATTTCCATTTTTATTATTATTAATAATATTTACTATTAATAATTAGTAGCTATATTTATTAACATTATAATTAACAATCAGTGATGAATATATTTTTGGTTATATAAGACTATTAAATTTATTACTAATTGTGATTTTTATTCCAAAATTATGAAGAAAGAGGGTATACCAATTAGAAATTATTCACTGTTGAATTAACAATTATAACATTATAATTTTAATGAATGATTGAGCCAATTGAATCTTTAAACTTTAAAATTCATATTTAAATTATATTATTAGATGACCAATAATGTAAAATTACTATTACTACCACAAGAAGTATATGCTATATTTTTTTTAGAAATATTGTATCAAAAGATGTATGGATGAAATAAACAATTGTTAATATGATGTAAAAAAGAAAGAGTAAGAATTGAAAAAAATGGATTAAAGTTAGATAGATATGTTTTACCTTTCTCTGGATTATTAATAATTGAAAATGTTAATCCAATTTATTTCAAAGTAATTTCAGGAAGTATTCTTAGTATACCATTTTTCCATGTATTCATAATAATCACAAATTTGGAAAGTTTTTGAAAATGACAAAATTTTACTCCTACACTAAATTTTTATATTTATTTTTCTATTAGTATTTACTCATTCATTTCTCTTTTATAGCATTTATATATAAGTATTATTCAACAATTATCCATTTATATATAAGTATTATTCAACAATTATCCATTTACTATTAATAAACTTTAATCTTATTGATTTAGTAAAATTACATTAATTTTAATAAAGAATATAACATTATCTTATGCATTTTTAAATTTCTTTATTCAGTATAAGACTCATAAATGGAAGAATTATTCAAAGTGCTTGTTACTTAAAATTAATTGCTTCATATCAGATAAACTATTTTCATTTTAATTATTTTGATTACATTTATGAACATTTATTTTTCAATTTCTATGAAATTTATATATTGATCAAAATATTCATACCAGATAATATTATTACCAATGTCCCATTTTGAAAAATATTATTGAAATTTAGATTATTTTTACTGCATATTTTGTAATTAAATTCTTTACACAATACTCAGTTTTAAGTGAAGTCTGAAAGTCTGTGATATTTTTATTATAGTTATATGTTGCTATCATTTAATTAAATTGTTATCTCTATATCTTCCAAAATACATTCAAGTTTTACAGATAATACATGGATTACTATAAAACATGATTCAAATGTTATTTTTTTCTCTCTTCTTTAGGTGCTAATACCATGTATAGTCAAATTAGCATGAAAATTGACCATATTACCTTTCAGATTTATGAACACAAATTTTGCTCATTCTGTTAAAAGAAATGCTCAACATATATTTTATATACATTTCAGTAAGAATTATCCTCATTTTTTCTTTTAATGACAAGGTTGTTTCAAACATAATGGATTATCACCCAGGGCTGACTTACAGGTTATCTGTCATTATTACGAGAACTGCTTTAATTAAATTATTTCCTTTTTGCCTTTTTTTCTGTCTGTGCAATATTTTTATGATTTTTTAATTGAACATTTATTTGTTGGAATGTATATGTTTTGCTTGTTGTCTGGACCATTGTTTTATATACTTTAATGATTTTCTGATCAGGAACCTAGTTCTATTGATGCATATTCTTCCATGTTGAAATATTTTATAAATTTTCTTATTTTTCATCATTGAAAGCTTATGTTTATAGAAGATTCCTCACAATATGTTGTGGCTTAAGAAAACCTTACATATTTTTTTTTAGTTTGTCTGGTAGGGATGGAATCACCAGTGTAATTATCACTGTTTAATATACTTTTGATGTTGCTTTTTTTTTTTGTTTTGTTAACATTTTTTTAATAATTGTTCTTCGTGGTAATTTGTTTTGTGTTGATTTTTTTTTCAAGTAACTTACATATAGACAGTTTTTTTTTATTTATTCTAAGTAATTTACTATTGTGTGACTATAAACAATATTGATGATTTTGGTATGAGATCATCTTAATGCAATATCATTTAAGAATGCCAATTTTTGTTTTCATTTTAATTTTATAAATTAATTGAGATATGTTGTTGAACTATGATCACAAAATTCATAATAGTGGACCATGTGATCATAAAATGAATTATCAACTTGAAATTTACTTACTTTTAAATGATATTCTATTTTCTTCTTTACTTTTTTTAAAGTGATTGTAATAGATATATTAAGTGCTTGATGATGCAAAGTAAGAAAAACTTAACAGTGAGCACTTTTAATTCAGTATGCTAAGAATGCTTTCAATATTTCATTATTGATATCATAATCATAGCAATAAATAGAGAAAATTGACATGCAAGCATATTTTCATACTATTTGAATACAATTTACATGATAATTATATCACATTCTTTGACCACATTTTCACTCATTCATTGCTATGATTATAATATCAATTCAATGATACTAAATGTATGTTTAGCTTATTAATTTAAATTTTTTGCTGTTAAGATTTTCTTACTCTGTGCAGCAAGTGCTTAATATATCTATTTTAATTAAGATAAAATTTCACGTAAATATTTATAATCATTGATATCATTTATGATCCAGTCTCTTTATATTTTTCAGGAATATTTCAGTGTTGCATTAGTTGTTATTATGGAAACTGTTAACACTTTCTTTTACACTATCAATTGAAAGAATTTTATTGAATTGTAAGGTGTCATTTTAATATAATCTTTTTCATAATATAACCAATGTTTTATCGTTGAATATTTTTGTAAACAAACTTTCCACATCAATTACTACGTTGTTACGACATTTTAAATTTATGCTCTTGACTAATTCCACAATGTATTTAAAATCAATGAAAAAAACAACAACTGTGTCTTATTTTGAAAAAAAAAATATGAAGAATCATAAAAATAAAAAAAAATCTTGACAAATTTTGACATGGTAAATTTGAAATATAATAAATTATGTCTTAATATGACACAGTTTTTATGGATTTTAAATATTCCATATAAATATTGAATTTTGATAAATACATGTGGTTGTTTACTTTTTGGAAAATCCATGAAATGTCTAAAATATGGGCAGTAGAATAATACAATTGCAATATTTTAAAGTATTCTTTCAACAATAACCAGGTAGCATCAGTAACTTTATTAAAAAAGAGCATCTAAGACAATTTACATTTATCTTTAAATAATTTTATTCTTTTTTTTTTAATTTTTTTTTTTTTAATTATTTTACATAAAGTTTTGCAAATAATTTTTTTAGACAACAAATTAATCTAGTATATATTGATTTATATTTTTAATAATAACTTCCTGAGTGTTTTGATGAATTTCTTGTACTAAGAACCATAATGCTGTGATCTAGTCCATGTGGATAGGTAGATTTCTTTGGGTGCAAGAAGCTTAGCTTTTTTTGAATAGAATTAAATGTATTTTTAGTAAAAAGTTGTAAGTCCAATGGAAAATTGATTATAAATATAATACATCTAAGTAACCATATTATGTGGTTAATAAATATGCATCTTCTGATATTGAAGAAATTACTCATTTTAATATTATGAACCATACCAAAGAGTTCTTGTTTTTTGCTCAAGACTAAGAGAAGCAAAATATATAATTCAAAATTATTTCAAGAATCAGAAGACAATTTAAATGGAACAATACAAGTTTATTCATTTACCAATAATTCTACACAAATAAAATAATTAAAAGCCATTTCAAATTACTCTGTACTTTCTAAAGTCCATTGAAATCTGTGATTATATGATTTAGCAAGCTCACATGCACAGATAGGTAATATAGTTAATGTAACTGTGTTTTATAATTACCTATGATTTCTTACACATATTATTGTCTAACCTTATATAAAAGATGATTACATAATGAATGCTAATAATTCAACCAATACTCTGATAACATATATATATATATATATATATATATATATATGGAAAAAAAGTTATATATATATATATATATATATATATGGAAAAAAAGTTAAACTTGCTAACGCTTGTATTTATGATCAATAGATGGCATTTTACCAAAAACACCATCAAGCATATGTTTGTTTACATAAACATCAGAGTAAGCAATCACTATCTCTATCATTAATTCCACCTTCAGATCATGATTTCAAGCTGATTTGCTATCATCAGTGAAGGGTAGGAACAAGAAACTAGATCTAAACACTCACTCTGAGCATTTATGAAACAATTTCTATTCAGCTTGCAAGCGTGAATTTTTTAGACCCATAATGTCTTCAAACTCAGCATAGCAAGCCAGATAGCTATATGGGTCTGATATCAGTTCAGTATCACCACATAGTAGAAACCTCTACAATATATATCATTGCAAGAAAACCTCAAAAAGGTACATTTATGAAAAAAAAAAAAAAACAAGTTAAACTTGCTAACACTTGTATTTATAATCAATAGATGGTTTTTTACCAAAAACACCATCAAGAGTATGTTTGTTTACATAAAAATCAAAGTAAGCATTCACTATCTCTATCATTAATTCCACCTTCAGATCATGATTTCAAGCTGATTTGCTATCATCAGTGAAGGGTAGGAATAAGAAACTAGATCTAAACACTCACTCTGAGCATTTATGAAACAATTTCTATTCAGCTTGCAAGCGTGAATTTTTTAGACCCATAATGTCTTCAAACTCAGCATAGCAATGTGTGTAAAAAATTCACACTTGCAAGCTGAATAGAAATTGTTTCATAAATGCTCAGAGTGAGTGTTTAGATCTAGTTATTTATTCCTACCCTTCACTGATGATAACAAATCAGCTTGAAATCATGATCTGAAGGTGGAATTAATGATAGAGATAGTGAATGCTTACTCTGACATTTATGTAAACAAACATATGCTTGGTGGTGTTTTTGGTAAAATGCCATCTACTGATCATAAATACAAGGGTTAGCAAGTTTAACTTGTTTTTTTCTTTTTCATAAATGTACCATTTTGAGGTTTTCTTGCAATGGTATATATTGCAGAGGCTTCTACTATGTGATGATACTGAACTGATATCAGATCCATATAGTTATCTGGCTTGCTATGCTGAGTTTGAAGACATTACATGTCTAAAAAATTCACGCTTTTAAGCTGAATAGAAATTGTTTCATAAATGCTCATAGTGAGTGTTTAGATCTAGTTTTTTATTCCTACCATTTACTGATGAGAGCAAATCAGCTTGAAATCATGATCTGAAGGTGGAATTAACAATATAGATAGTGAAAGGTTACTCTGATGTTTATGTAAACAAACATACACTTGACGGTGTTTTTAGTAAAACACCATCTATTGACCATAAATACAAGCATTAGCAAGTTTAACTTGTTTTTTTTGTTTTTCATAAATGTACCCTTTTGAGGTTTTCTTGCAATGATATATATTGCTGAGGCTTTTACTATGTCATGATACTGAACTGATATCAGACCCATATCTTTTTTTTTTTTTGGGGTTGGGGGAAATTTCCGTTTTTAAAAATTCACGCTTCCAAGCTGAATAGAAATTGTTTCATAAATGCTCAGAGTGAGTGTTTAGATCTAATTTTTTATTCCTACCCTTCACTGATGATAGCAGATCAGCTTGAAATCATGATCTGAAGGTGGAATTAATGATAGAGATAGTAAATGCTTACTCTGACATTTATGTAAACAAACATATGCTTGACGGTGTTTTTGGTAAAACGCCATCTGTGGACATATATATATATATATTGCATGCTGCAATTGGGTAAAAGGTGTATCCTTTAACTTCAGGTGAATTTTTGTGATTGTATAAATTTATTAGTTGAGACTCTCTTAAAATTATACTTAAATATTTATTGAGTGAAAACATTGTTTAGAAAATCTGGAAATTATTTATACATATCAATGGAAAACGAGGTTCTGCAGTAATGTGCATTTAAAGTAAGGGTATATTATTAACTGCAAATATACTTAAAATAAAAATAAATAATGATCTCAGTGGATTGACAATAATAATAATGTAAATAGAAAATGATGTGGGCAGAATAAGAATATAAAATAACTACTACGAACTTAGACAAAATGGAAAAAAATCGACTTTTTATTTACAAACAATAGTAAACAAATGTCATTAATAATTTAACGGTCTCTGATTACTTCATACCATTCAACTACCAAATTTGATATATGGTATTTTATAAATAAATTTTGTTACATGAAAGCATTCCATAAAATTCAAAATAAAATATTTGAGTAAGTGATATGAAAAAAGGATATTATAATTTTCCAATACTTAAGATATATACAGTGATGACATTCTTTGGTTTGTTCCCACATGCTGAAACATAAATAACATAATATGTACTAACTATCTAATCTTTCAGACACTCACATATTATAATGTATCTGTACACATATATACATATAGTAATTTTATTAAATTTGTTTACCTGACCAGTAAATATTATCTCTGAACATTTGAGAACAAAGAAGAAAAAATATGCATGCATAATAAAAAATAATAAACTACATAATCTTTTATTAAATTTTGGAAAATGTCTTTTTTTAAGTGCGAGCATAGAATAATTCTTTATTCAAAATCATATGATCAGCATAACCCAAAGATTGAATGAATTGGCTCCAAATGATTATTTCTTCATGCTAAGTGAATGGTCTTTATAGTTCATAAGATGATGCAGTCTTCTAGAAATTTCCATTTGTTCCATTCAAGTCATAAACAACTTCTTTCAAAGAATTCTGGTACAGAAATAATGAAATTGTTTACTTTATAATCCAATAAATTTTCTTTCTCACCATTTCTTAAGAATGAACGTCATAAAATATAATTCACTGTCAAAATTTTGAATTAGAGTTGATAAATAGGATTCTGTTAAAATATCTATGGTCATACTTTTTAATGCATATAAAATCAGGATCATCAAATTTATAGGCAGAAATTGGATGGTCTAGGCATTTGACATTTTCTACTTAGCTTATAGCAGTGTATCTTGTTATTCAAATGTCAAATACATATTTTTAAAGGCAATACATCTGATGATACTAGACGCTAATTCAAGTTTCAAGTAAGTAATTTTGATTCTATATTATTCTTAGTTGATATCATTTTTCATCTTATAATTTTATATAATATTGTTATAGGAGTACTAGAGTTGGTTATTTCATCATAGTTTTATATAAATTTTGATTTAGCTTTACACACATCATGGTTTTATATAAATTTTAATTTACCTTTACAAACATTTGTGAAAATTAATCAAATATATGCCATTAAATTTTTGAAAAAAAAAACTATATATTGGGTTTTCAGAAATTAAGCCTTAATTAATAATTTCAATCAAATGCACATACATAACTATTACAATTTAACTTGTGTTAAATAAAATGTATAAATATAGCAAGCTTCTCTTTTTTAAACAATTATTTATAATTTGGGATGCCTTGAGAATAATCATTACAGAGTAAATAATATATATATATATTG
This sequence comes from Epiperipatus broadwayi, assembly GCA_028023455.1. Lineage (NCBI taxonomy): Eukaryota > Metazoa > Onychophora > Udeonychophora > Euonychophora > Peripatidae > Epiperipatus > Epiperipatus broadwayi. The sequence goes on along the minus strand of JAQFVV010000377.1, from coordinate 557,882 downwards.
AACCGTGTTCGAATATGTTGACTCGAAACACCGGTCTCTTAGGCAGAGAAGAACATACTCGGAGAGTATTATGCCCAGACGATAGCTATAAAGTATATAACTAGCATTACATTTCCAGGACATAGCTTCATCTTGGCTGTTGAGTTCAACACCAAGTTCAAAGCACTTTTTTTGTTTGTGTATAAACACGGGCATCAGCTATCTATTCAAGGATGAATAAATAACGCACTTTGAGCAATGGCCACTAGCTCAACGCCTAAATCCATGACTACCTCAGCTGTTTGTAATCACTAATAGATTATACATAATTAGTGGTTAAAAGACTTGATAAAGAATTGTAAAAGGAATTTATAAAAAGAATTGTAAAAGAATTGATAAAAAGAATTGATAAAAAGAATTGACCTTTTTAATTTTAAAGATAATTTATTAACTAACATTTATTTACTAAATTTAAACATTTTATAATTCTAATAAAACACATGCATATTTTAAATTAACATTTCTAAATAGTTTAAATATTCCTATAGATTTAATAACATAACACTCTAATTTAACTAATAAATATTGATATAATGATCACGCACATATTAACTCATGTAAACACGTAATAATAATAATAATAAAGGATGACATAGCATTTGAAATTTAATCACACACATCAATAGTTCATTTATGTATGATATAGAGTAAATATAATTAGACTCTTGAAAGATTCGTACGAATTAAAGCAATGCAATGGCTATTACAGTATAAACGAAATAAGCAAATGTTTTTACCTAGGCTTTTGAATGTAGATGTAGAATTTTGTTCTCTTTGGTGGCTGCTTTCAGTGAGGATATTTCCATTATGAATGCTTACCAGATGGCTGGGACGTTTGCTTGCTGAGTTTCCTGATTTTGACGATTATTGCTATCGGAGACAAATAGATACTGACAGAGATTTTCTAAGATGTTAAGCTGACATTATTTCACGGGCAGATCTGCTGTTTTCTCGGACATCTGGGCTGGAGATAAACGTGCATTCCCAAGATCTTCTCAACACTGCATTTTGTTTGTTAACAGCTCAATTAATTTCTGAACTGCACTACTCAATTACTTTGTGAAATGATTGTCTCAACTGATTGTCCGATAAAATATTCAGTATTTCTACCAACGCAGTGTTTTCTTTTCAATATCCTCCAGCAAATATCTGTTGTCGGAATTCTTTATCAATTAATCCTTTGATAAACATGTTTTGGAAGATTGCTTAATTAGAAATTGCCATGCATTAAAATGTGTTGTTTTATTTTATTAATAGCCATTGCTGTGTTTTTAATGATAATCTTCTTTTATTTCGCATACATTTTATTTATTTACAAATCGCACATATATATGCACATATATTTTTAATACAATTTACTATTTAGTTTTAACATTATTTATTATTTAATTAAACTTGGTAAAGCGATAGGAGTTAGAAACTAGACCTAAATATTAACTCCAAGCATTTACGCAAAACATTTCTCTCAGTGTGCAAAGCATGAATTTTTTAGACACCTAAATGTCTTCAAACTCAGCCTATCAATCTAGATAGCTATGTGGGTCTGATATCAGTTCAGTTTATCCACATAATCAAAGCTTCTGCAATCTTTATCATTGCAAGAAAACTTTAAAGGTACACCTTTAAAGTTTTCTGACAATGATATAGATTGCATTCTTATGATTTGAGAAAGAGGACGCTCTGAGGAAGGTACTTGATATTGTACTGAAATGTCAGCATTTTGCTTTTTCACTACATGGAATATCCCACAAATAGTAATAATAATATGACATCTTTTATCTGTGAAAATATTAGAATATATATTCTGCTCTTGTCATCGTGTGTAGCTCCACTACACATCAGGCCAATCATGTTGAGGGCCATAATCTGACCGCCCCGTGCCCGCATCTCCACTTCCCCCAAAATAAATATAATATAGTGAAAATCACCTAACCGGGTTCTAGCTCTAATAATTAATGAAATATTCAATTAAATGTTTTACTAGCTCAAGTTTCTTAAAATTAATTTAGGTTCTGTTTTACACTAACTCAAATAAATATTCAGGAATTCATGAGACTAGAAGTGGAAATACGGGTGACAAGGTAGATTACATTGAGACAATATCCCACAGGATACAACCTCAATGGCATAAGAACACTATACCCCCTTATACTACTATTACAAATAATAACTACATAGTATTCTTATGACTTCCGCAACTTCTAATCACTAAGACTCATTTAACAATTAAAGTATTAATCTTTTATCTCTAATAATAATAATAGTAATCATCTAGCTCAACTGAAATAATCTCAGGTTCTTAAATTTATTCATATGTTAATAAACATATGGTAGCAAAATATGATAAGGGATTTTATGTCATAATCTACTACTCTGAAATTAGATTAATAATAAAACAATAATAATCACAATCTTCATTGCTTAATCCAACTAGTACAGCTTTTCTTTCATCGCAAATTTATAATCGTAATAAATTAGTTAATAATCTAATATTCCCTTTTTTATCTTTAAGTAATAAAATAAATTAATAAGTGGCAGTGTTTAGATAATGTGATAAATAAAGCAAGTGGCAACTAATAGCATAGAATTTAGCAAAATATTATGATAATGGATTGATGACCAGTAACACAATGCAATTTTATAATTATTTAATTACAAGAACATCAATAAATAATTAAGATTAAACATACTTCTCTATTTATCTTTTGTGCAAACAATCATATACTTAGTTTAATGGTTGTGAACATACCCTGTGAATTCATGCAATGATGAAGAGAAAACAAAACTCAGACACAAGTTTTAATAAACAAATTTTAAAATTTTATTAACATCAATAAAAATAAATAAAACAAACAAATCCATCTACATCTATTTACAAGGGATATCCTCATTTTTCTTTACACTACAATAGCTGAATTATACACATTTATATTTCTTTTATCGTTAATTAAACTTATTATGCCTTTTAAAAGTTATTTATTTATTTCTCATTAGGTTTATCATATCACTTATTTTAACTATTTTATGGGTAACACCATTCTTTACCTTTTAATATTAAAGTTACTGTATTATAAATTATCTATGTGGATAAACATAATTTATAACATCATAATTTTACAATCAATATGGTTTTTAAAAGAAAATTACATTTTCTTGTAACTTTATATAAGTCACTCCGCATATTATTCAAATATTATTATTACTTTTAACGTTTTTTCTCCAATGCTCGTAAACTATAATATGTTTATTCCATAAGCCATACTCATGTATAATGCTATAACGCATGTTTAATTATCACCTGTTACAGTTTCACATATACTATAATTATCGAATGTTATTGTATTTTTTAAATATGCAATACTTATATTTTTTTTAAAAATATAATTAACAATAAGAAAACGTGAAATTATATTTAATATTTTTGTATATTTCTATTTGGATATACTTTTATAAAATTATAGTTCATTTCTTAAAAGGAATTAAAATAATTCTCTAACTCCTTCCCTTCTTAGGATATCTGCATCTTTCTTTCAATAATCATAATCTACTCTTCATTAACACTTAACTATTCTTATTCCAAATAATAGCCTGACATACATTCTAAAATATCTATTGTTTCCCTTTTAATAGAATTATCATATAATGATGTAGTTGCAAGAAATACAGATAAAGATAGCGAAAGATATATAGGATATCGGGAAAATAGATAGATAACTTATCTGCAATATACTTCAAAAATGTATGGAACAGTGTGAATAGGTCCGACATTCATTGTCTAATAACCTTGGCAATAAGCATGATGTGGCAGCTATTTACTCAGCTTTACCAAACATCTAGTACGACTCACAAGAAATATATAAAATACCACTGTCCAAGTCAACATGTGTACCAGTCGTAGGGCTTTGGTAACTACGCTGATTAACATCTAAAACTACCTATTATTTCATTCCCTGTAGCATCCTAGTTTTTAATACATCCTCTTGGTTTCCGAATCACCACGTTCTACCAAGACACTACCCAAACTATCTCTCAAGATTTTTACTGTATCCAACATCGATAAAGTACTAACTACTTTTTAAAAACAATAAACAAAATTTGCTAATATAAAAACATTTCCCTATTCCATAAGAACAATTTGTCTTGCTTTATTACACTGTAGGTTCAACATCTACGTTTTGTTAAAATAACATTTAAATATCCCAATCGGAAAATTAACAGAAAATATCACATAACCATTGGTTATATTGGACTATATTAATAACACATAAAATGATTATAGTATGCATATTTTTAAAAATCTAATCACATCTCAAAGTGTTTTCGAGTGGTTTTTTCAAAAATGCGTTTTACAATAATAATAACAATAAAACTTTTGCGCTACATTCATTCGATTCTCAGCTGATCTAAATAAATAAAACATACATTATATATCATTAATATTTATAAATGTTACCAAAAACAATCTTTATCTTCCTATCAGAGTTTGTAGTAGGTTTCTTTCTCTTCGAGCATCGCAAATATACAAATTTCCACATACATACAATTTTATTTTAAAATTCAAAATCAAAACATATTATTTCATATAATGTTATATCACGAATTAATGTATTTGTTTTCCCTATCGCTATCTAAAACTTAATGTTTAACTTAGATTAGTAAAGAAAATAATTCAAACCATAATCACATATTTTTCTGACGGTAAATCTTGGTTAGTCCCATAATATTTATTATTTCTTCTTTTGTCCAAATGTTCTCCTTTATGCTTATTAAAGTTTTAAATAAATTAGTTCATTTAATAAACTGTTTAGATGATCTTTAGTTTTAGTGTTTAATACAAAATTATTAGAAAACATTTTATTTAGTTATCCCACGAAGCTTTTTAATGTTCTGGTGAATATTACCTCGGCGCGTTGATGCATCTTTATTTCTAGTTAAACTACAATTATTTAATAATTACAGTACCAATTGCATTTTCCATGGATCCAATATTTTATATTTCTCTTCTGTAATTTTTTTTTTCTTTAGGCAAGTGTTTTCCTTGGTAAACTTCACTTTCATTCATTATTATTTTATATACACTACTTTCGATCTTTAACTATTTTCTAGAGTATTTTCTCAAGTCATCTTAAAGAAAGCAATTCAAACTATTTCAATATTAAAATTCCTTTTGTCCATTTATTTTTATACGAATATTACTTATTTTTATTTTCCATTATATTCATTAACTTTGCGCACAATGTCCTTTCATTGATTTTATACGCACGAAAACAGCTTTCATAATGATATGCTATATAAACTATATCAACGAATAATATTAAAATATTTGGAACATTATAAAACTTACAACTTGGTTTTAAGAATCTATCCATTTTCTATTGAAAACTCCGATTATATTTCGATAGAATCCACTGGCAGGTTACTGTAAAGTTAGTGAAACATTACTATGAAAAACTTTTTTTTAAAACATTTTATTCTAAGATTCTCTTCGGATGATTTTTTAAATTGTCAGTTGGTTTCTTTCAAAGATATTATTAAAATTATAATAAAATTGACTAATAAATTGAAGAAAAAAAAATTAGAGAGCTTACAATTTTACCTCTGCTTTGGAGTCAACACATTTTTGTTCTCCCCCTGCTTATACAATTAGTTGGCATGATTTTGGTTGTCTGCCAAGATCTATTTTTTTTATTGGTCAATCCCTACTTGGATTTATAAGCAATTTCTAAAGTTTTAAAATCATGACGTAATAGACTTAAATGTTAACTAATTATTATTTTTAAATCAATTATTATCTATTACCATTTAACTACCTTTAAAACAATTTTGAAACAATAATTAATAAAGGTGTGTACTACTTATTTTTATTATGATGTGTGACAATTCCGTCCACTTATATAATATACTATTTAAATATTTTAATTATTAGTATTAATTTAAACCAGTGCTTATACATAGAATATTCCAGACAATCACGTAGTCATTTCCGGTATTTAGTGTATTTTTATCTGTCTTAATAAATTTGCTACTTATATTATATAAAATAATTATATAAAATTTTGAAAAACAATTTAGAAAATATAGAATTAGATACAATTCTCACCATCACAATATTTATTATTAAATATATCATATTAATCTTTTACTGCTTAATATAATCTATAATTTTAAATACTATATATTAATTTTAAATTTTTTTAGTAATTGACCAATTATAACCATCATTGACCTATAGAAAAGGGCACAATATATATATATTGAAACAGCAAGATTTGCTTTACAAATCTTAGTTTCATCTAATCTCACTTCTTTCCTACCCTCACATCCTAGTTTAAACCCCAAATTATCATAGTGTGTCTGTACTGATGCTTATATGCTGAAATCTCGCCTAAATTATATCACAAATGTATTAATGCTTGTGATATATATATATATATATATGTGTGTGTGTGTGTGTGTGTAAATTATTAATCAATGTCTGTATTCCAATTATAATAAAATATATATAATTATTCAAAACAATACAATAATTAATACAGTAAAAAAATATTTTAAAAAAACAAATATATACCAATTTAATAGAAGTACTTTCAACTATCTATGTAGTCATTGTCAACTAGATTCAAATTGTATTAGAAAAAAACGTTACAAATGTAAACAAAAAGTAATACGTCATACATCAATTTTCCCACAATTCATTAATTTTTATATTGGCGGCCTGTCTGTTTATCAACTGTTGCTTTTCACTTTTTATTAACATAGCTTCTTTATTTTTGCGTTTATTATTATTTCTTTCAATACACAAAATCTTAACTTTATTAAAATCAAAATCAAAACCATAATTACATGTTACATTATGATCAAAAAATACTGATGGTGATACATCATCATTTCTAACATTCTCTTGTCTTGATTTTTGCACTCCTTTATATAACAACAAATGCTCCTTTGATCTTTTCTCCAATGTGTATTGGGGAATCTCAATGTACATTGGAGAAAATATTAAAGGAGCATTTGTTGTTATATAAACGAGTGCAAAAATCAAGACAAGAGAATGTTAGAAATGATGATGTATCTCCATCAGTATTTTTTGATCATAATGTAACATGTAATTATGGTTTTGATTTAGATTTTAATAAAGTTAAGATTTTGTGTATTGAAAGAAATAATAATAAACACAAAATTAAAGAAGCTATGTTAATAAAAATTGAAAAGCAACAGTTGATAAACAGACAGGCCGCCAATATAAAAATTAATGAATTTGTGGGAAAATTGATGTATGACGTATTACTTTTTGTTTACATTTGTAACGTTTTTTTTCTAATACAATTTGAATCTAGTTGACAATGACTACATAGATAGTTGAAAGTACTTCTATTGAATTGGTATATATTTGTTTTTTTAAAATATTTTTTTACTGTATTAATTATTGTATTGTTTTGAATAATTATATATATATATTGTGCACTTTTTATTAGCTCAGACTATTCTAAAATAGGATTTTGGTGTATAATTTTAAATTTTACAATTCCAATAATATTTGCTTATTAAAAGAAGACAGTAATGACATATTAGATCATAGGATTTAAACTCGGTTTTAGCTAATGGAAATTTATAAATGATCTTAACTCAAGATACACATAGATAATAACCATAGAGTCATATACATGCACATGGGTGAACAATTAATATTATTTACTATTTAAAACCAGTGAAGTTTAAATTTTGTTTTGTAAACACAATGCTTATATAAAGATGAATAATTATTGTTTGTGCGCATTTGATTTTAAAAATAAAAATTATTTATCCTCAAATCTTGCTATATTTAAAATTAAATAAATATCGTTTAATTTTAAAAAATACTGATTTAAAAATAAAACAGTAAATTCTATCTTTATTTAAATTCTAAAAAATATTGTATTTTAATATTTTTTGAAAAAAAACCGGAAAATTGGTCATTTTAATGTAAAAAAAAACTTGGAAAGTAAGTCTATGTTGTTATAAACAAAAAAAAAAAAAAAAGGTGGGAAATATTAGCCAATCAAAAAGTTTCAAACAATCTTGGAATATGAAATTCAAGAGAAGGGAAAAAGAAAGCTTCTTGAACGTAAAGTACAAGTAACTAAGTTTTTTTTCTTTGTGATATTTTTTTTTTTTTTACAAAAAAAAAAATGGATTAAAAATTTCTAAAATTGTATTATTTGCAACTCTACATCAATATATATGGATAATTATAAGCTTTGTTGTTAAAATAATGGAATAAATTAATCGTTTTTCTACTGGGCAAGTCAATAATCGGAATTGCCAATAATCTCTTGAAAATTAATAAATATTGAAGAAATAGTCGGAGATGAATAATCAATGAATATATTCATTGAAAAGTAATAATAATTGTGCCATAGGGAAAATGAACTGCAGTAATACACAAAAGGAAGTAAATAAACACCGTAAATATCCAGTAAGGATAGATAAAAGAATAGTAAATCTCTTGGAAACAGTTAAGTATATATATTTAAAATTCAATGGTACTAAATTAATAATAAATGAAAAGTGTTCATTATTATTCTGGATATATATGAAATCTTAATTACAATGTGAGATAGAATTATTTATACTGAGCCATACTGGCAGGAATGTCATTTTCTATAAAGTTTAGTTGAAAAAACGTTGCACGACACATTTTTAATTGAAATCATAAGTGTACCTTTTACTATAGAGAGAAATATATATCATCTAATAGAAATAAGGCAAGCCACAAATAATTTTTTATTACAAAATAAAGAACAAAAACAGGGATTATTGTTGCAGTAACTCAAATACCTCACGCGAATCTTAGGATAAGCAGAATCTTCAAAAAAAATAAGAAAAAATAAAAGCGTTATGATAAGTTTATGGAGTGTGGATCAACTAGAAGATTAAAAATTGTTCTTATACTTTAGCTGAGAGTTAAAAAAACTTCTTTCTAATGTTTGTATTTATATTTTTAATCTATGATTTGTTAGTATAATGGGGGGGGGGGGGGACTAAATCATTTAATAAGGAATTAATTCAAGTGTTGTTATATTAATAGTTGTTTAATAATTTGGTTAAGTTTAAAGATTATGAATCCTTTAAATAAACAAATACACTCGATATTTTAATATGAAAGGGTATTTAAAAATGATATATACACAATCCAGAGAGAATGTTGTATTTACATGTGCAAATTGATAAACTAAATACAATGATTTTCTTTCTTATATGAAAAATAAAAGTATTAATTTTGTTTGCTTAATAACCTCCAGAATTAAGCCCCTATGTTCTCACTTATTGTTTTGTATTATTACTTAATCATCAAGTACTATTATTATGTATAGATTGAACAAGCGGACCATAAATGGAAAAAAAGAAAGATTGTTTAATAAACTGAATGTGTGATATATAGTTCACATACATAGGGATAAATACCTCAACATATAATGGGAAATCATTAGTTTTGTTTAATAATCATACTCTGAAGATTAATTTTCTGTTGTTATTGTTATGATAATATATGTATATCATTTTGTTATTAGTTATTTTAAATTTGATATTAATGGAAATGTTTATTATCATTTGAATGAATATTATTAAAATTATTGTTTTAAAAAATTTTTAAATTCTAATTGTTGCATTTCTTTTTTGGGCTCATTTTCACCACATCACACAACTCAAAATACACAGTCAAAATTAAAATGAAAAGTAAATTCAATTTAAAGCAAATCTAACAGTTTAATAAGCATAAATCTGTTTGTAAAAATTTTTTACTTGTTACATGCTACCTTGATTTCATAGGTCATTGATGACATTGCCAATTATTAAAGTGTATTTATTAATATAAAATTAAATGATACACTAATTATTAGTGAAAGTATTAGTGTTAATCACAGTTTAGTTAATAATATTATTTTAATATTCAGTATTAAAGAACATACATATAAAGGTTGACTATGAATTTAAATTATAAGCCTTTCTTAATTTGTACACTATCCATGGAAATCTGTAAAATCACTCTTGATATTCCATAGGTAGTATTAAGAATTAATAGATCAATGATTTTCCTGAGATCTCCTTATTATAAAGTTATTCTTGTGATTATTTCCAATTTTAATTATTAAACATAATATGAATCAAAGTTTATCTGTAATTATCTAACAGATTAATTTAATGAGTTATTGAATTAAAACTTAATAGTTATAAATATAAAATAATATATTAGATATTATTGTTAGTCATGAGAGTATGTAGATACTTAATAAGGAGGTGTATCTGGGTATTCTTATGCCATTGAACAAGTATTTTGTATTTGTTTAATGTTAAGAGGATGTGATCTGTTTATAGGTAAACGAGTCTCATATTGATTATATTTAAAACATATCTTATTTTAGCAATGTTTACTCATGTCAAAGTAACTTGGGATAAATACTAATCTTATCTAAATTCAATTGTTATAGTTAAAGAAAATGGTCGGGATATAGTAAGTCTGTTATTAGTACCTAGCCAGAGTCCAAGTAGGGCCTAATATAAGGGCCTTGGAAACTCTGCTTAGGGTCGTACCACCTATAGACAGGCCACAATATATATATATATATATATATATATATATATATATATATATATATATAATTTTAAAACCCTAACATTAATAAGTTATCAATTGTGAGTATATGCATGTATACATATTCATTTTAAAAAGTAGGTTATATAAGTAAATTTACAGACTGTGATAATACATTTTAAAACTTAAATAAAAATAACAGTTTCATTATTTAAAGTTAGTTTGTTTAAATATATTTATTTTAGAAATATTACACTTGTAATGTTTGTTTTCATTTAGTAAAATAATATTTAACCATAAATAGATTTAAAGATTTATAATTTCAAAGCAATATATATATAATATATTTATAATTTCAAAGCAATATATATATAATATAGTCATATAATCACAACACATAAAAATAACATAAAAACGCTCTTTTCGGCAAATTTTAAATTTTTGCCCTTTTCAATATGTCGTAATTACAAAAATAACCTATATTTCATACATAGTGACATCTAACAGCTCTATATAAAATTAGAACAAGCCTATAATTACTTAAATATCTTTATAATAACAAATATTATACAACTCTCCATTCATTTTTCATTATCCAATTATTAGTTAAATTAATTGACGCTTTATAAATGTTCATACAATTATTTCTGTTATAATTAATGTAATTGGTTTCATATATCTTCCTTCTATTAATTTCTTTAATATAATTTAATGGACTTATATTTTTAACACAATCTATTATATGTCCATATTTTAAGTAGTAAACATATAATGCAGATCTGTCATCTCTTCTATTAATAGCATTATTATGTTCTTTAGCCCTTTCTTGCAATTGTTTTGCTGTATGTCCATAATAAAAATCATGCAATAAATATTAAGTAAAAAGTAAATGAGGATTGAGAAGATAATAATAGGCTTAATTAGTTAAATTCTGTAATATTCTTTAATTAGTGGCTTAGATATTTTGCCATCAGATAAACAACAGATGTCCACTCAGGTATTTTTTGATTAAAATATTTTTATAACCAAGTTCTAATCCGAATATATTAAAAGTAAAACTAATTATAAAATGCCTGTTTTCAGATATTCTAATAAGTTGGCAGCTTTTATTTTGCATCTATTTTTGGCTCTACAGTGACCGTCATGGGATAGTTCCATTGCATGCTGAGTTAGTATATATAGGGCCATTTTTATTAATAGATATTCTATTCGATGATATTCTATTCTATGCTTCTCTAATTGATATATACATATATGTCATAAGATTTTTTAATTGTTATAATCTATTGAGAGTTCCTTTGCTTTAAATATATTGTGCTCTTAATATTTTGCCTTCAACCTGTCAACTGAGCTATTAATTAAAAATATTGAGTTTAATACAGCTGAATTTAGTGAAGTGATACCATTGATAAATTTGTAATATATCAGTCTTTGCCTATTGTATAAAGAATGCCTGAGTAGAAGACTGGCAGAATAGGTTTTCTTCCTGCTTGGGAAAAATGACCAACCTGCGGCATCAGATCATCAGATGCTCTGGACCTATTGTAAACTGCAACTGCTGCTGAAAATGTGTCAAATTTGATCATAAACCACGAAGCTGCCACATCAAGAACATGCTACCTAACTTTTATTAAAGCTTCAAATTAACACCAGAGAAGATCAAAATGTGCATGAACTGCCCAAATTGATATGAGGTAACCTCCATTAACCCTAGAGGAAATCTTGTGTTGTCTATTCCCCTTTTAAAGCTAGCAAAATTTAAGTATATTTTTTTATTATAAAACTGTCTCTTTCTACAAAATATTTTGTAACCTAACTTGTGTGCTTTTTATTCTATCCTTGGGTTGATATTTTCTATTTTATATATTTGCTAACTTATTTCTTTTATTATAGTGGTGTGCTTAAATGGTCATCAAATGAGTGAATTATTTCCTTCTCCTTTATTAGTGTGCTGCCATATTATTGTGGATTAATTTTATAACTGACCCCTTAGTAAACGTCTTCTGAAATCACTTGTTCAAGGACTACTTTAATTTATTAATCTCCTAAATAATTATTTTCAAGAAAGATATATTTTGCATTATTTTATATAACATGAGCATATGTGTGAAATTGATAAGTGGTCTTTATAATATATTGAAATGCATGACTGTGTATAACCTTATGAATCCTCTTTTGATCATGCATTTCCTTCCATTTTTCTTATTTTAAAATAACATTTTATTGTATTTATAATGTCATTTATGAACTATAAAAATTGAGGTCAAGAATGTGTGGACCATCTTTAAATTATATAGGAATTGGTTAAGTGCCTTTACATATATTTGCTTATGTTTTATATTGTGTGTTACTTGTGTAGGCATATAGGATGTTGAGCCCTGCTTAGTTTCTTTAAGGATTTTTAGCTCAGATCTTGCCTTTTTTCTTCTTGCAGTTTGCACTTAGTGTATAAGCTAGAAAGGCATATCTGGGTATATTACACTTGAGTTACCCAGCCATGGAGTTCATGGTACAATGCCATACTCAGACTGTTTGTGACAAAACTTTCCATCGAGTCCATGGTGAAACACTATCTGATCTGCTTTAATTTTGTTATTTATTTATTTTATTTCACAAAACCATGGTTTTAACATATTGCCCTCCATCTTATATATTGATCCTCCACTGGTACCACTATTCTCTTTTAATATTAAGGTTAATATTTGCTTATGTCTTAACCACTTTTATGCCTTTAGCTCAACAACCTTTTGTCTGCACTATTCTTGAATTAAATGAAAGTTCTTTTCTCAAATCTTAAATGTATAAATTAATTTAAGCAAGAACTTGTTATATTCACCATAGGCCTCGCATACCTTGAAATCAACCTTTCTTTATGTAACTATACCTTTGTTTAAAGTCATTATTATGATATTATCTTGCATTGACCTGAGGTATAGAGAGTATAAATAAATTACCAACCCATTAATATAAATGGCACTTTATTAAATTTATTCCAAATATATATTTATCTTTTAATGAGTTGACCACACTTTCTAACTTATTCAGACAATATATATATATATATATATATATATATATATATATATATATATATATATATATATATATATATTGTACCATCCATAGTCTTTAGTTGTGAACCTAAGGAGGTATTGTAATATAGTCTCTTGCTTCTCCATGACCACTGACACTGGCAAAAAACTATGCTATTAGAAGCATCAGATGCATTATCACATAGATGGCATTGTGGAGTATAGACTTTAGATTCGAATTTAGGGTTTCTAGAAGGCAACCCCTCCTAGAGTGTTGAGTTTCATGTCTGGAATTTTAATTCTGCTGTGCATTAGCAAGATAGATGAATCTGACCATTACAATATATATATATATATATATATATATATGTAATGGTCATATATATATATATATATATATATATATATATATAGTGCCCTTTTCTATAAATCAATGATGGTTATAAATGGTCAATTACTAAAAAAATTTAAAATTAATATTATATAGTATTTAATATTATAAATTATATTAAGCAGTAAAAGATTAATATGATATATTTAATAATAAATATTGTGATGGTGAGAATTGTATCTAATTCTATATATTTCTAAATTGTTTTTCAAAATTTTATATAATTATTTTATATAATATAAATAGCAAATTTATTAAGACAGATAAAAATAGACTAAACACCGGAAATGACTATGTAACTGTCTGAAATATTCTATGTATAAGCACCGGTTTAAATTAATACTAATAATTAAAATATTTAAATAGTATATTATAGAAGTGGATGGAATTGTCACACATCATAATAAAAATAAGTAGTATACACCTTTATTAATTATTGTTTCAAAAATGTTTTAAAGGTAGTTAAATTGTAATAGATAATAATTGATTTAAAAATAATAATGAGTTAACATTTAAGTCTATTACATCATGATTTTAAAACTTTAGAAATTGTTTATAAATCCAAGAAGAGATTGACCAATAAAAAATAGATCTTGGCAGACAACCAAAATCGCGCCAACTAATTGTATAAATGGGGGAGAACGAAAATGTGTTGACTCCAGAGCAGAGGTAAAATTTTAAGCTCTCTACATTTTTTTTTCTTCAATTTATTAGTCAATTTTATTATAATTTTAATAATATCTTTGAAAGAAACCAACTGACAATTTAAAAATCATCCGAAGAGAATCTTAGAATAAAATGTTTTAAAAAAAAGTTTTTCATAGTAATGTTTCACTAACTTTACAGTAACCTGCCAGTGGATTCTATCGCAATATAATCGAAGTTTTCAATAGAAAATGGATAGATTCTTAAAACCAAGTTGTAAATTTTATAATGTTCCAAATATGTTAATATTATTCGTTGATATAGTTTATATAGTGTATTACTATGAAAGCTGTTTTTGTGCGTATAAAATCAATGAAAGGACATTGTGCGCAAAGTTAATGAAGATAATGGAAAATAAAAATAAATATTATTCGTATAAGAATAAATGGACAAAAGGAATTTTAATATTGAAATAGTTTGAATTGCTTTCTTTAAGATGACTTGAGAAAATAATCTAGAAAATAGTTAAAGATCGAAAGTGTATATAAAATAATAATGAATGAAAGTGAAGTTTACCAAGGAAAACACTTGCCTAAAGAAAAAAAAAATTTTACAGAAGAGAAATATAAAATATTGGATCCATGGAAAACACAATTGGTACCGTAATTATTAAATAATTGTAGTTTAGCTAGAAATAAAGATGCATCAACGCGCCAAGGTAATATTCGCCAGAACATTAAAAAGCTTCGTGGGATAACTAAATAAAATGTTTTCTAATAATTTTGGATTAAACACTAAAACTAAAGATTGTCTAAACAGTTTATTAAATGAACTAATTTATTTAAAACTTTAATAACCATAAAGGAGAACATTCGGACAAAAGAAAAAATAATAAATATTATGGGACTAACCAAGATATACCATCAGAAAAATATGTGATTATGGTTTGAATTATTTTCTTTACTAATCTAAGTTAAACATTAAGTTTTAGATAGCAATAGGGAAAACAAAATACATTAATTCGTAATATAACATTATATGAAATAATATGTTTTGATTCCGAATTTTAAAATAAAATTGTATGTATGTGGAAATTTGTATACTTGCGATGCTCGAAGAGAAAGAAACCTACTACAAACTCTGATAGGAAGATAAAGATTGTTTTTGGTAACATTTATAATTATTAATGATATATAATGTATGTTTTATTTATTTAGATCAGCTGAGAATCGAATGAATGTAGCGCAAAAGTTTTATTGTTATTATTGTTGTAAAATGCATTTTTGAAAACAACACTCTAAAACACTTTGAGATGTGATTAGATTTTTTAGGATATGCATACGATAATCATTTTATGTGTTATTAATATATTTCAATATAACCGATGGTTATGTGATATTTTCTGTTAATTTTCCGATTGGGATATTTAAATGTTATTTTAACCAAATGTAGATGTTGAACCTACAGTGTAATAAAGCAAGACAAATTGTTCTTATGGAATAGGGAAATGTTTTAATAATAGCGAATTTTGTTTATTGTTTTAAAAAAGTAGTTAGTATTTTATCGATGTTGGATACAGTACAAACCTCGAGAGATAGTTTGGGTAGTGACTTGGTAGTACGTGGTGATTTGGAAACCAAGAGAATGTATTAAAAACTAGGATGCTACAGGGAATGAAATAATAGGTAGTTTTAGATGTTAATCAGTGTAGTTACCAAAGCCCTACGACTGGTACACATGTTTTCTTGGACAGTGGTATTTTATATATTTCTTGTGAGTTGTACTAGATGTTTGGTAAAGCTTAGTAAATACCTGGCACATCATGCTTATCGCCAAGGTTATTAAACAATGAATGCCTGACCTATTCACACTGTTCCATATATTTTTGAAGTAGATTGCGGATAAGTTATCTATCTATCTTCCCGATATCCTATATATCTTTCGCTATCTTTATCTGTATTTCTTGCAACTACATCGTTATGTGATAAGTCTATTAAAAGGGAAACAATAGATATTTTAGAATGTATGTCATGCTATTATTTGAAATAAGAATAGTTAAGAATTAACGAAGAGTAGATTATGATTATTGAAAGAAAGATGCAAATATCCTAAGAAGGGAAAGAGTTAGAGAATTATTTTAATTCCTTTTAAGAAATGAACTATAATTTTATAAAAGTATATCCGAATAGAAATATAAAAAAAATATTAAATATAATTTCACGTTTTCTTATTGTTAATTATATTTTAAAAAATATAAGTATTGCATATTTAGAAAAATACAATAACATTCGATAATTATAGTATATGTGAAACTGTAACAGGTGATAATTAAACCTGTGTTATAGTATTATACATGAGTATGGCTTATGGAATAAACATATTATAGTTTACAAGCATTGGAGAACAAACGTTAAAAGTAATAATAATATTTGAATAATATGCGGAGTGACTTATATAAAGTTACAAGAAAATGTAATTTTCTTTTAAAAACCATATTGATTGTAAAATTATGATGTTATAAATTATGTTTATCCACATAGATAATTTATAATACAGTAACTTTAATATTAAAAGGTAAATAATGGTGTTACCCATAAAATAGTTAAAATAAGTGATATGATAAACCTAATGAGAAATAAATAAATAACTTTTAAAAGGCATAATAAGTTTAATTAACGATAAAAGAAATATAAATGTGTATAATTCAGCAATTGTAGTGTAAAGAAAAATGAGGATATCCCTTGTAAATAGATGTAGATGGATTTCTTTGTTTTATTTATTTTTATTGATGTTAATAAAATTTTTAAATTTGTTTATTAAAACTTGTGTCTGAGTTTTGTTTTCTCTACATCATTGCATGAATTCACAGGGTATTTTCTCAACCATTAAACTAAGTATATGATTGTTTGCACAAAAGATAAATAGAGAAGTATGTTTAATCTTAATTATTTATTGATTTTCTTATAATAAATTAATTATAAAATTGCATTGCGTTACTGGTCATCAATCCATTATCATAATATTTTGCTAAATTATATGCTATTAGTTGCCACTTTCTTTATTTATCAGACTATCTAAACACTGCCACTTATTAATTTATTTTATTACTTAAAGATAAAAAAAGGGGATATTAGATTATTAACTAATTTATTACGGTTATAAATTTGCGATGAAAGAAAAGCTGTACTAGTTGGATTAAGCAATGAAGATTGTGATTATTATTGTTTTATTATTAATCTAATTTCAGAGTAGTAGATTATGACATAAAATCCCTTATCATATTTTCCTACCATATGTTTATTAACATATGAATAAATTTAAGAACCTGAGATTATTTCATTTGAACTAGATGATTACTATTATTATTAGTAGAGATGAAAGATTAATACTTTAATTGTTAAATGAGTCTTAGTGATTAGAAGTTGCAGAAGTCATAAGAATACTATGTAGTTATTATGTGTAATAGTAGTATAAGGGGGTATAGTGTTCTTATGCCATTGAGGTGGTATCCTGTGGGATATTGTCTCAATGTAATCTACCTTGTCACCCGTATTTCCACTTCTAGTCTCATGAATTCCTGAATATTTATTTGAGTTAGTTTAAAACAGAACCTAAGTTAATTTTAAGAAACTTGAGCTAGTAAAGCATTTAATTGAATATTTCATTAATTATTAGAGCTAGAACCCGGTTAGGTGATTTTCACTATATTATATTTATTTTGGGGGAAGTGGAGATGCGGGCACGGGGCGGTCAGATTATGGCCCTCAACGTGATTGGCCTGATGTGTAGTGGAGCTACACACGATGATAAGGGCAGAATATATATATATTTATTTATTTATTTTATTTTAATATTAATATGTAGGCTTAAAAATAGGGATATTGTTATGTACTCCCTCACTTAGATAAAAAAAAAACGTTTACTATACATTTAATAGAACTTTAGTCTTTATACTTAATTTTCTTTCTGGTGAATTTGTGGCCCTATTTAAGTTTATATTTCTTCTTTTATTACATGTACAACTCTCTATATTAGTGTGTAATTTCTGAATAAATTTTACATGTTATTGACTAAGGTTTTGTTTACATTTCATCAATTATCTTGATTCATTATGTTAGCATGTGCATGGGAGATATTGAATTGTAGCATCCATTCTTTAAAATTAAGATTTTTTTTATTTTATATTCTTGAATTTTTAAATTAATTAGAACTATTGGCACAAGCATCATGCTGTTAAATTTCATTCTTACTGGATGTTTGTAGTGATTATTTCTTAGATGATGATGTAAAATGCAATATAACAATTCATCAATTGCTAAAACAGAGAATCATTAATATGAATAAAAACATATTGCCATGTTCATCCAACTCCTATGAGTCCTTATCAAGGCAGTAAAAAACTTCTATTTTCTCCTAAGCAATAAATTTAATATTTCTTTGCATGATCCATGAACAACTAATCAGAAAACTGTTTGATTTTGAATTCATAGCACAAGGTGAATTTTGTATAAGATATGATTCTTTAATCTTTTATTTTTTATCCTGTGATTCATACATTAATATTACAATATCCTTTGCACTACATATATGGAATGTACTACTTTGTGGAACCTAAAAAGCTGAATAAACTGTATCATATTTCCTTACTCTATTATATGTATAATTATGCTGTTGAAGGTGATTTTTAATATTTGTTGAAGATGATATTTAATATTTGTCTGCAATCCAAAACCAATTCTCTTGCCAATCACAATAATTTCCAGATATCACTGACTTATGAATATTTATTTTAATATTTGGGTAGTACATTCAGCACTTCAACCATTTGTAGTATGAATCAGTAACCATAAAAAAAAATTGCTTATTCATTGTTATAAGTATTTTTTTTTGCTATGGATGCATAAACTTTAACCAGGATTCCAAATTTTTTGGAGAAAGGATTAGTGGCAGATTGGCATTATCTTTTAACTTATATTGGGTTCCATTTATATCACTTTGCTAAGGTTTTCATGTGTACTACTTATGAGTATTCTTATACAGTAAACTAAGCAGTTGTTTTCAACTTTTATGTTGTATAAATACACAATTGGTCATAAGAATGTAAACATCAAATATAGATAAACATTCACATGCATTCCAAATAGGCTCTGCAGTATAATTTGTTTGACCTTTTCGAGCATCTATACTTTTATTTAATTTTACGACAATTTACATCCAGGGTCATTTCTTGCCCAATGGAAAATTTTCAAAATGTTCCATTTTAAAATTCCATTTTTTGATGTTACTGTCATTTACCAGCCCTTTGATTTGCTATACCATTGTTAATTATTCATACTCATTCTCTACATTTATATTCCAAGAATCTGAAGCAATTCCATTCAGTAAAGGACTTTGAAATTGTAGAAGTTTTACTTTGGATTTGATCATAACAAGCATTGTGATTTTGCTACATATATCTTTTTATCTCCATTACTGGCTATGGCTATACTTATATTTGATTTTTCAAGCATACTGCACATATGGTAAAGATGTATATGAAAGGTATTGACTAAGGCCAATTGATGTGTGCTAGTTTAGAACAATATGCATCTTTGAAATATTTTTTTTTCTTTATCTTTATTCATATGACTTTTTAAAAAAAATGTGTGGTAGTTTAAAAGATATTTAATATATTTGTAAAAATAAAGTCAGTTTAATTTTTTTTAAAAGTTGTTAGTGTAATAAATATATAAAAAAATGTTGATCAACTATTTTTCTTTACGAACAACTAGTTTATAAATTAATCATCACCAGAAACTATTGACTCGGTAGTCACAGATGCATAATTCTTTCTTTCCTAATTCGTTCTGGTTTGTATTTCTCTTTTTAAAAGATCAAATGAATGCAGTTAGGCTCATACCAATTTTATCATCATCTATTTATATTAAAACTAATATTTTTGAATTTCAGATCATTTCTAATTATAGTATATACACAGACAACTATAATTTCTTTTATATGACTTTTTCGATGAAAGATTTATTTGATTCTTTTTTAGACCTTTTTTATATTGGAAAGTTATACACCTAATCATTTTTTTATTTTTTTCCCCCAAAGAAAAGTTTATTGTTATAAAGATCAATGACTTTATACAATATACCATTCTAAAGGCAAGTTTTTTATGTTTTTTTTTTTTTTATATATCCTATGCTTTACTATTATATAATAATCTGATAAATGTACATAAGTACATGTGTTTGCAATAGTAACGACTGATATTATGTCAACAATTCAATTAATACAAAGTGAACATATTTGCATACATAATTTTCAAAATCTTAATATTTACAATATTTACACATATATTTTTGTAAAATTTGTTTTGCAACAAAGTATGGCTGCATGTTATTTCCAAACTAAAATAGAAAACTAATGTGTAATATTTTATTGGAAGATTTTTATCATTTAACTGAATCATGCATGTTTTCTCTTCACGGTGTCATTTTGGGTGTGGTAAGTTTCAACTGCTAGCTAGAAAAGAAAAATCAGTATTGATTGGATATTTTTTTATTTAAAACGAGAGAGAAATGGTTAAAGTTTGAGGATGCTGAAACATTTGTTGAAATGCAATTTATTACAATTTGTTTTTTTTTATTTAATATGATTTAATAAATTACATTTTATGTAAATATTTGATTAGAAATTTTTGACAAGGTGAAACTTGGTTACACCCGTTTACATTAATCTTTCTATTTTATTTTTATTTTTTTTTTATTATGTACTAGCATATTTTTGTTAGGGTGGGGATAGGAGTTATACCCTATTTTTGTAAATTAATGAAAAATTAAACTTTTTTTATTTAAAATGAATTGGAATTAATCTTTTATTCACTGCTGCCAAACTATTAAGTATATTTGTCACGTGAGGTATTTACTAATAA
This sequence comes from Epiperipatus broadwayi, assembly GCA_028023455.1. Taxonomy (NCBI): domain Eukaryota; kingdom Metazoa; phylum Onychophora; class Udeonychophora; order Euonychophora; family Peripatidae; genus Epiperipatus; species Epiperipatus broadwayi. Next base: position 536,283 of record JAQFVV010000377.1, on the reverse strand, counting down.
ATAATAAGTGATATTAAAAATAAATTAATTTTTGACTGCTTTCCTATATTTATTATATTTAGAAATTGGCAATAAATTATGTAATTTATAATAATCATTTTACTTATTTTTGGTTTGATGTATGTGTGAGTAATTAACAGAATAATTCGAATTGCTTGTTGGCAAGCAAAGATTCTTATATTTTTACTTGATGACTATAGTTTTTAACAATATGCAATTCCAAATACTAAAATAAGATTCATAAATTGTTGCAATTTAAAATACATATGTAGTCATATATAAAAGGAAAACATCTAAAACCATCAAAATTTGCACTGGATTTGAATATATAATGCTTTCTTTTATAAAAATAAGCTTTGACAGAAACTATCTTTAATGGTAATTACATTGTTTGTGTAAAAGTTTTCCCAATATTATCTTTCTGATATTTTCTGTAAAAATTATGGTATTAGTTCCACTACCTATCATGCTTATGTACCAGGAGATGTAACATAATAGAATAAATCTATTTTTTTATCCTTTCTAGCAGGCATGTGATTTTTTTTCAGGTTGTCATACTATAGTCAACCCAGATATCCAATTAATAATAGGTTAAAAGTAGATATCTAACTTTATATTAGAAAGATGGCTATAAAAATAAAAAGTGACATTGAAATAAATGTATCCTTCAACAATTGTGATGGCCGTGTTACTGTACTATGTGCTCAGAGATGACGATTTTTTTTAGTTTTATTCTTCTATAAAAACGATGACTTTAAAAGCTTTGCGTATATTTTTATCAGTTTTCGGAAAATAGACAAATAATATTAGTTTTACAGGTATAATTGAAATAATTATTTATTTCATATTCATACAGGAACATAATGCACATACATATTTTAAGTATATTTATTTAAATCGGAGATAATATTATGATTAACGTATTTTGTAACTTTACACACATATCTGAGATGACATTTTTGTGTCATTCAGATATGGTAATTTGTGTCAGTATGGTTCATAATATATTATTGTAGTTATTAAAATACTGATGTTATGGTATGTATGTGTTTGTATGTTTAAATATATACGCATAAAACGGTTAATTGTAATAGAACGATGTATATAGGCGTATGTAAAATACTTATACAATAATTTAAAAATTTAGCTTCTTCACAATAAATACATTATACAGGCTTACACCTGCATTTATATATGTAATATATGCGGTATTCAAACTCAGACTTTCACACAACCCACAACTCTCAAGTGGGTCAGAAATATAAAATGACACTGAGAGTTGTGGGTCGTGTGAAATACTGACTTCTTCGCAATAGTAAATTTAAATAAATTAAAATGGTATTACTTTATCTGAAAATATTAATTTTTTAGTAGAAAAAAAAACAATTAGTTAAAATCTCTGGAGATAAGTAATGATTTTTTTTCAGTAAAAACATATACCGTTAGTAATAAAATGATTTTGAGTTTCTGATCCATTCATTGATAACAACTCTAGATATCACTAAACATCACATGATCACTATCTCATACTAGCACATAATTGTTATTAAACAATTCAAAACAATACAAACTTCTCCGTATAGTCATGCCATCTTGTGCTAACAAGAGCAATTAATGGATGCTGGAAGGCTTGTGCATAAAATCCCTATCTAGTGCCTACTCATCCAATATCCCCAGACTATTTTCTGGCTTGTGGCCTTCATCAGTGAGGAGCCTAATGCAACCCTCCAGCACCCACCTTTTAACTCTATTTAACTACAAAACTATGAGAATGAAATTGAGAACACAATATTTTCAATCCAAGCTCAATAGCTTATATAGTCATATGGGTCTGAACTCAATTCAGTACCCATAGTTTTTTGGTGTTTTTGGCTCTTTAACAACCATAGCCACACTATCGTATTAGGCAGGATTGGTGTTAACCACTAAACATCACATGAGCACTATCTCACACTAGCACATAATTGTTATTAAACAATTCAAAACAAAGCAAAACTCTCCATATAGTAGTGCCATCTTGTGCTAACAAAAGCAATCAATAGATACCAGAAGGCTTGTGCATAAAATCCCTATCTAGTGCCTACTCATCCAATATCCCCAGACTAGTTTCTGGCTTGTGGCCTTCATCAGTGAAGATCATTGGATCTGAGAGCACTGCACCTAGATCTTAGGATCTAATGCAACCCTCCAGCACCCACCTTTTAACTCTATTTAACTACTAAACTATGAGAATGAAATTAAAAACACAATATTTTCAATCCAAGCTCAATAGCTTATATAGTCATATAGGTCTGAACTCAATTCAGCACCCATTGATTGCTTTTGTTAGCACAAGATGGCACTACTATATGGAGAGTTTTGCTTTTTTGATAAAACTTAATAGAAGTAAAATTCTCTGGTCAAGAATGTATCTTGAATAAATTAAATAATTGCTTTATCTGTGTGATCTGAAAAAAGAACCAATCAAAAAAAGTAATTGAACAATCAATTGATAGAAGCTAAGTCAGAAAATAAATAAACATTTGCTATTGGAAGCTTCTGGTGTACAGATGGGCATTTAACCTTGGTAGTGGACAATAACATAGGTGTTCATTGTAAAAACAAATAAACATTGTTAAAAGTATTTTTTAAATAAAATTTATTCACATTATTTATAATATAACTTATAATAATACTCCACAGTCATTTGTTTCTAAGAGAAGAACTTATATCAATATTTTTCACTTTCAAAATAAGCTAAACAAAACTTTCAATATACTTATTTTAATATACATCTGGGTTTCTTTTTACATGGACTTATTTAACACGATTTTGAAGTTATGCAATTCCATGTTTCACCGGAAGTCGAACTCCAATAATGCGCTATTACTTTAAATAATAAATTTCGCATATATTGAAAGTAATAGCACATTATTGGAATTCGACTTTCATCTTAGTAATTTCAATATTTTCAGTGCTTTATAATAGTAAGATTTTATACAATAATGAAATTAAAATCATGATTTACACATTTTATGTATACATACATTAAATTTTACAAGATTATAATGTAAATTTGTTCAAACATTGTGCGTGTTAATTTTGCATTTTAAATCACATTCTGTTTTTACTTTTAAAAAAGAATGTAATCAATTATTAATCATTTAGTGTCTGCAAGTTTATTTTTAATCAGTAATAGCAGTGAGCACAATTAAAATTGAAAATTAAAAAATTAAAGACAAAATAAGAATTTCATTTTTAGTTGTTAGATTAATTACTAATTATGTTGTCACCAGAAAACCATTAATTAACACAATATGAGAGTGATGTTGGTGCTAGTTGTATTTTCTCATATGAAGAATCTGATTTTTTTACGAGTTTGCAAACGAATCTGTTTATCGGCAAATCATGATAATAATTAAAACGTGTATAAAAACTGTAAATTGCTGTAAGTTATGCATAAAAATATATTGTTTTGAATAAAATTAAATATTATAGTTAAAAAAAGTTTGTCTTGTATCAATTTTTTTCAAATTTGAAATTTTTTATTAGTCATATTTTATTTCCTTTTTTTTTTTTTTGCATAAATTTTAAAGTAATTTTACATTGGTGCTTTGCTTTTATGTGATTTTTGAAAAATCTCAGTCCGTATCCCCCCTTTTTCAAGGTAAGTTATGTCTAATTTTGCACAATTTCGTTTGCGCATGTTTTCTGAGGAACCTATCTTCTGCGTAAAATGAGACCCAGGTATACATCATTTACCAACAGCTATAATAGTCTCTCCCTTATGTAGTTTTTTAAGTCTACTTAATCTAATAGTATAAAGTAAGTTAACTCCTATGCTACAAAGGCTCTCCAAATTTTTAAGAAATATGTCCCATATATCTATTCTCAATAAATATATTATTTTTTCACTGCAAATTTAGAGTGTGCTCACCACCATTTTGAATTCTAAGGATCATCCAAAACCACCCTGATACATCCAAATGATAAAAGACATCATAGAATCTACACAGAGTTTATTGGACAAATCACCAATGATTTGGGTAGTCTTTAAAATTCAAAATGGTGGTGATGACTATCTAAATACTAAAAGCTGATAACTCACAAAATATGAATAATATTACAATAAAGATGATGCAAGTGCCAAGTATGCAAGGATATGGAAGAATCATTTTGATATGAAGTATCATTCAAAGCATGTAAAATATGAATTATATTAAAATATATGACCATAAGTACATCATTAAAGTAAAGAAAAATTGATCATACTAAGCTTATATTTTCAAACAACTAAAAGCTTAAAAGTTTTAAAATACAAATTATATTACAATATACATTTGTTACAATTAATATGATTTTTTCTTACCAGAAAGAAACTCTGATGTTACATGCTTATTTGTTCCATGTAATTAGAAATAAAAAATGGAGATAAAAAAAATAGTGTTGTTCACATTTAATCTGCTGATGGAGATATCGGATTTTCACTTAATCACTAGTGGTCCTTCTGGACTTTTAAAATTGATACAAATCTATATATCTATTTATTAAATTCTTATTTATTAACTTTGAAATAATTTTTACCATTAACAAATAAAAACAAAAAAACATGTTTTAAAATGATTTACAAATTGTATTAATTTTTTTTTTTTTTTGAGTATTTGAAATGTAAAACTAGTATTACATTTTAAATAAGATAAACACTAACCTTTTCAATGTCAGTAGGTAGCATTAGCATCGTTGAAAAATTTAAATGCATAAATTTCTCTCATTTAGATTATTTTTCCATATGCCAGCAAATAATGACATAATTGTAAAATTAATATTTTTTACTTTAGACAATTATTTTTTTGACTAATGTTTAAATTAAAATGTGATTTATTATTAATTTTAGAATTAATATGTTTAGGCAGTTGTTTCTACATTTATTCAACACTTATGTTATTTCAACATGTGGTTATAGGTCTATATTGTAATAAAATTTATATTTTAAAAACTTTTAGTATTTTAAAATTATAAGCTTTGCTTAATCAATTTTACATTTATTGAACATGTGATTTATAAATTAATACAGGTGTCCATTTTTTACTTTTACTTTTTCTGTTTAAGTACTTTAAATTTGTAATTTAGAAATTATAAGTTTTTAGTATTTCAAAATGTATTCATCACTCTCATTTTTTATATTTTAGTCAAGTGATTTGATCAAGCATAGTTGTATGAAATTTGTGTTTATTTTTTTAATTATTAATGTTATTTGCAATTTTGTAATGAATGCTCATGTCATGACTATGTATGGATTATTCAAATTCATTTATCACTTGGATGGGTCAGCAGTGGTTTAGGATGATATTTAGATTTCAAAATGGCTGTAAGTGCACTTTAAATCAGTACCACTTTTTCTATTACATCTTACAATCAAAATATCTTTATAAGAAGTTATACTTATTGGTTTTTTTTAAGTTACCAAAAATAACTTTTAAATTGTTTAGGAACAAGTTGTCTAATTTGTATGCATACATTTTTATTTATACAATATTAAATAAATATAAAATATATTATTTCCCATGATATAATCATAAAGTTTCACACTTCTCATGTTATATATCATTTTAAATAATCTGGGGTTTCAAACACATATGTATTTTCAACTATTTTCTGCTTTATTCTATAAGGTTCTTTATATAAGTTTTAAAAAAATTAAATATGTTTTCTTTAAGGTGACTCGCTTGAAGATTTATTATACAACATACATAAAACAAAATGAAACATAATCTATTTATTTAAAATGCTCAACAATAAGAACAACAAATTAGCTAAGATACATAATTATAAATACTTTGATTTAAAGATATCAATCAAAATAAATACATTATTTAATTCATACAAATACCTTAGATTTTGGACTTTTAGCATGAAATTTGTTTAGCTAAGTTTTTAATCGTGTAAACTATCTCTATAAGTGTGCCTGCATATAATAACATGAAAATTCTATCAGGATATTATGGGTTTCAGCCTAACTAAATATTTAGTAGAAAAACTAGCAGTGATATTATAATATTCTTGGCACTTTTGGGTAATAGGTTTAATTTCTAAATAACAGAGAAATATAGCATCTTTTTCCAAAGAAAAGTACAGCTATAATCTTTACTATAAAATGAATATTTATTATTAGTTTCATAGAAATTTACACATTTTCTTGTAGCATCATTTCAAGGGCTTTTAAGATGATAAACATATTTATCATCATAAAACTATGAAGAATTAAAATTATAGACAATTTCTTCATCATATAAAGCTGAAATATACATGAAACAAGTAGACTTTTCTCATCCAGCAGTATGATGAAAGTAGACTTTTCTCACTATACTTTGATCATTTTCAGATATTTTCTAGCTATCATATTTCTTTATATAATAATCTCTTTCATCTGCAGCAAATTTATAAAGTTTTGGAAATATAAAAATTATCTGATTTAATGCAATGTTGCTATCATTTTCATCCTTGATAATAAATTTATGATATGTTTTCATGTAAGCTAATCTCATGCACAGCAGTATCTATTCAACAGCTTGTAAATTTTTTTTTAGGAAGTTATCATTAAATATAACTCAGGAATATTGTTTTTAGTTAAAGCTATACATTTAATGTTTTCATCATTTTATTTACAGATAATTTAGTGTTGTAAAAATAGCAATCTGTAACACAAACTACATGTTGATATTTTGCCTAAATAATAGTATAAATTTTGTCATAAACATACTACTTCTACATTCTATAACATAAAATAAAAGTGAATTATTATATTTACATTCCCATCCCACTAAATTCAAATTATCAGAATTGTTAAAAGATTTTATATTTAAACTCTTAAAATAAATTGTATTCTCATATCCTTCATATTAAAATGTTTCTTAAACTACAATCACGTAAGATGTTTCTTAAATTACAATCAAGTAAGATCAATATATTCATAATCAAACTAATTATACCCACAACTATGTACTTTATGGTAGCACAACCAATTAGGTTTAAGGAGTTTCAGCTCCATATATAATCTTTTATATTCTTGATTATTATCTATGTTTATGGTAATTTATCTTTTACACAAGCCTTGTCATTCAAAGCAACCTCACTACTGTGTAAAAATCATGCTTCATATAATCATTACTGTCTTTACTAATCTATTACTCTGAATATTCATTATTAACCTTTAACAAAACATCATTTTTTTAAATTGCCATTAAAACTAAGCTACTAAACATCACATGATTACTATTTCTTATACTAGCACATTACTGTTATTAAAACAGGCAAAGCTCTCTAAACACTAGTGCCACTCAGATGCCAGAAGGCTTGTGCATAAAATCCCTATCTAGTGCCTACTCATCCAATATCCCCACACTATTTTCTGGCTTGTGGCCTTTGTCAGTGAGGAGCTTTGGATCTGAGAGCAATGCATCTATATCTTAGGATCTAATGCAACCCTCCAGCAGCCACCTTTTATCTTACTTAACTACAAAACTATGAGAATAAAATTTGAAAACAATAATATTTTCAATCTAAGCTCAATATCCTATATAATCATCTGGGTCTAAACTCAGTTCACTATTCATACATTTTGGTGTCTTTGGCTCTATAAAAACCATAGCCACCACGATCCTATTAGGCAGGATTGGTGTTAAACCACTAAACATCATGTGATGACTATTTCTTATACTAGCACTTTACTATTATTAAAATAGGCAAAACTCTCCATGCAGTAGGGCCACTCAGTGCCAACAGAGTCTATATGACTATATAGAATATTTATCTTATATTGAAAATATTATTGTGTTTTTTAATTTTAATCTCATATTTTTGTAGTTAAGTAGAGATAAAAGGTGGCTGCTGGAGAGTTGCATCGGATCCTAAAATCTAGGTACAGTGCTCTCAGATCCAAAGCTCCTCACTGACAAAGGTCACAAACCAGAAACTAGTCTGGGGATATTGGATGAGTATGCACTAAATAGGGATTTTATGCACAAGCCTTATGGCATCCATTGATTACTCTGGTTCACACTGAGTGACACTACACTATGGAGAGTTTTGCCTGTTTTAATAACAGTAATGTGCTAGCATAAAAATAGTGATGTGGGATGTTTAGTGGTTTAACACCAATCCTGGCTTATAGGGTAGTGGTTTTTATGGTTGTTAAAGAGCCAAAGACCCCTAAAGTATGGGTATTGAACTGGGTTTAGACCCATATGACTAAATAGGCTATTGATCTTAGATTGAAAATATTATTGTGTTTTCAATTTTATTCTCTTAGTTTTGTAGTTAAGTAGAGATAAAAGGTGGCAGCTGGACAGTTGCAATGGATCCTAAAATCTAGGTGCAGTGCTCTCAGATCCAAAGCTCCTCACTGACAAAGGCCACAAGCCAGAAACTAGTCTGGGTATATTGGATGAGTATGCACTAGATAGGGATTTTATGCACAAGCCTTCTGGAATCCATTGATTATTTTGGTTGGCATTGAGTGGCACTACTCTATGGAGAGTTTTGCCTGTTTTAATAAATGTAAAATTATTAGTTTTTACATCTTTTATTTTTATTTCACTGTCATTTTTTTTTCCTATGACTATTTCTTGTTTAAAATCATAAACATTTTGAGTAAGTTATTTGAACACTTTTAAAATTTTCATTATGGCATAAGTTGTTATCTGTTAATCCAACACACCCTTTATAAATTTTTTATATCTAAGTTGGAAAATCAGCATTTTCTCATGGAATTCTTTACATTCCATTTACAATTTTTTACATTCATTCCAAAATTTTTAAAATGAAATTCAGCTCATGACTTCTTAAACTTAGATTGTGATTCCTCAAATCTTTTGTGAAAGACCTTACATTTAGTTTGTGGTTTCGCAATTTTAGTTCGAATCTTAACTTAAAATTCATTAAATTTAATTTCAGATTTAGCTTCAGATTCATTTGCATACAAACTTTTAATGATGTCCATTTAGTCATGGTTATTATATTTATATCCACTTGATAAAGTTTTTTTATTACTAGCATCAATCATAATATTACTTAAGACTATTTCAGACTACAAGAAGCCAATAACTAGAAACATAACTATGATAAAAACCTGTCTATTCACATATTATATTTATCAAAATAGTTGTCAGATGTCTTCTTCCCATTTATCACATCTTATTTTAAAATGAACATTATAAATAAATAAAAAATAATTATTAAAATTAAATATTACCTTCTCCAGAAGAATATAAATGTTTGTCTCTATTCAAAGTTCATAATATAATATTACTTGTAAAACAAGCTTTAAAATTTTAAAAGTATTATTTACAAATCAAAAGTAAATTACATTAAATCTTATCTCATAAAATTTTAATATGAAAATTTGAAATATATATTTGTTATGTCATACACTTATCAAAATAAAAATGGAAAGTTTTAATCATAACTATATAAACATTATCATGACCAAATTTATTGATGCCCCACAAAGGTGACAAATATATAATAGTGAGTCTGAGTAATAGGGTACAGTTTACATACAGAGTATTATATATACTAAATATGAGGAATACAGACATTGAGTAGCATGGAGGCAAATAATAGATTTAATTGCATTCAACCTACATTTAATTAAATAAAATGTCATTTTTGTAATGACTGGATTCAAATTTAGCCAAAATAATAACAATATGAAGTCAATTTTAAATATATCTTATAAAATCTGTAAATTTTCTTCAAATATATATTTTTATTTTTTTTTTTGTATCTTCTGAATATATTTGCATGTTGAATGTGTTTTACGAATACCATTTCGATACCACAACTATTTAATACTCTATTTCATTACATCTCTAATTAATATATCAATAGAATAAATCTCAGAAATCAAAATATGCCTTAGTGTGTGACCAAATATGTGTTAAGGAAATAAATATAAATTTAACTAAGTAAAAAATACAAAGTCAAGTTTAATGTATAAAAATTAAATTAAGTATATTTGCAGCTATTAACAAAATGAAATATTGTATTATTTATTTACAATAAATAAGTTTGTACAATTTAATAAAAAAAATCTTCAGCTTCTGTTTTCCTAAAAAAAAAAAAAATAAGTTGTTATAAATAAAATATATATTTGTATGAGTGTGTCCGTGAGAAATATAAGATATCCCATAAATCTGTATTTGCATCAAAAATATAATAAAATATAATATATCCGATTGTGTTTAGTTAATATTACTTAAATTTAAGTAAACAAAACTTAACTATGATATAAATAATAAAGTATGTTTTTGAAGTTTACCAAGATAAATGAATCATTAAACTTGGTATAATTAATATACGATTATGTAAATTAATATTTCATTATATAACTAAACAATGAGTTAAATAATTATCTACATCTCTATCTTTGAGAAAGTTAAAATAATGCTAACAATTATTTGCTATAATCATTATTTACGAGTGGCTTAAAATAGAAATACAGTTACCTAGGATGAATAAATACTCTGAGAAACTTTGCCCTAACAACACATTTTTTCTTAAATAAAAAGTCACTCATATAAAGATCGCATATCTATGTTCAAACATTCACAGGTTAAATAAATCTCTCAAACACCTTAAAATATAATATACAATAGTATTTTAAGATTAATAATTATGATTAATAGCAAATATAAAGTTTAAGCAATCAAATTTACTAAATAAATATTCATTCACACGTAGTAATTAAAATGCACATTGAATGTAATGTAAATACAAAAAAAAATTGTATTGATAATATAATAATTACAATAATAATAACTAATAAACTTGTATTTACTCTGAATTCCTTGCTTGAACATAAGCTAAAAATAAATCTTATTTTTTTTAAAACAAATATTAATCATGGAAAAAATAATTCTCTTTTCTTTTGAACAAATATATATATATATAAACAATATTTTTTTTCGATATTGATTTTATACAAATATATATATATATAAACAATATTTTTTTTCGATATTGATTTTAAGTTGTCAATTTTTTTAATGATGTGACATTCCATTAATAAGCCTATCGTAATTGATCTACTGAGAAACGTTATTTAAGACATGAAATATTACTATTACTATGGTCATTACAGTTATTTAAAAGATAGCTCTATAAAATAGAAAAAGGTCATAAAAAGATTTATGAAGTAGTTTTTTTTAAATATCATAAGAGAGTCTTACTTTTTTTATCTGTTTGCAATTAGTATAAAGTCAAATTTCTTGTTGATGCATAACTTTATTGTTTTTGATGAAGCATGGTAAATATAAACTAGACAACATCATATCTGGTGTTAGTTTATCAAACAGATGGTTTGTGAAGTCATAAATCCTCAGTCAAAATATTGTTTTTACCATCATTTCATTGTTTTAGTTATACTCATACTCACCATCAACCATATCAATCCACAACAGAATGAAGATATTTCCATGTTCAATTCATGTTCTCCAAGTTGTAGTCTTTCTTTTTCACATCATCCCTGCACACTTTCTTATTGCATCCATCCATCTCACTTGTGATTTTTTTTATCTTTTACAATCTTTTTGAATCAAGTTTAAGATTTAAATTGTCCAATCTATTAGCATATTGTGTAGAAACATGTCCATACTACCTCTACTTCAGTCTTTTATTTTTTTTAACTTAGTCAGTATATCTGTATGTTTTCTTATCCATGTACTGTATTTTCTATCTCTTTTTATTACTTCTAATATACATCTTTTTATACTTTTTTCAGTGGTCCAAAATTTCTGTATTGCTCTTTTATTATGTGTCCAAGATTCAGATACATAAAGAAAAACTGATAAAACACATTTATTAAAAATATTCCTTTTCAAACACATAGTCATATTTCCTTTTAATATTATTTTTAACAAAAACACTCCAAGTTTAATTCTGTGATTAATTTCATCCATTATGTTACCATCTGTAATAATAATCTATGCCAAGGTATTTGTAGTTGCTAACTTCTTCTAACTTTTCATAATTAATCTTTATTTTCATTTTTTTGAGACAATCCATTTAATTCTGCTATAGTATTTTAACATTTACCTTTAGTCCTCCATTCTTACTTTCATCTGATAACTCTTGCAACATTTACTAAAATTCTGAAACATTATTTGCAAAACACCTATATTATTGACAAAATGTCAATTACGTAAATAATCTCCATTTACTTTTACTCCTTTAGCTTTCCATTTTAATTCACAAAATACTTCTTGCAGCACTTTGGTGAAAGGTTTTGGAGATATGGGGTCACTCTTTCTTAGACCCTACTCAATGTAGAGCTTCCTGGTATCATTATGTAATCTGATTGTTGATGATACATTTGTATAAATATTCTTCAGAATATGACAATTCTAGATATGTATACCATGATGGTCCAGTGATTTAATCACTGAAGAAATGCTTATAGAATAAAATGTCTTTTCATAACCTACAAATACAAAGCAAAATAAACACTCATATTCATTGGTTCTTTCTATAACTTTTCTCAAGGGTTGGATATGATCTACTGCACTAAAATAACTTTTGAATACAGCTTTAATTTTGGTTGGTAGAAATCCACTGTTTTAATAAATATAGATGAGTTGTAGTTGTCTTAGTAAAAAGTTTGCATAAAACTGATAGGTCTGTAATTTATATTATCTTCTTTATCATCTTTTTAAAATATTAGTATTAATACTGCATTCTTCCAATCATCTGATATATCTTTATCATTTTATTTGGTATATAACTTTTCCATTTTTTTACTATTTCTTCACCTGCTTCTTTTAATATATCAGTTATAATTTCATCATTATCTGAAACTTTTTTTTTTATAAATTTAATTGCATGTCTAATATCTTTATTTAAAATCCTGGGCTATTCAGAAGATATAATAGATATAGGAGGTACTTGTTCTCGGAATTAAAAAAAGAATGTAATGAAAAAGACATTTACAAGAAATTAAAAATATCTATATAACTTTCAATTTCGAATTACTAATTAGGTAATAAAATGAAAAAAATAACCATAAGAACAATCAACTGTCTCTAAGTCAAAGACTGCTGTTCAAAAATGTTATATATATATATATATATATAAAATGCATATTTTGCGGATAAGGATATTTTAACATATATATATATATATAAATGTTTTCTATATCCTTAGCAAGTGTAAAAATCATTCTACATTCTGTCAATAATAATTATGTATAAAACCAATATTTTTTAAACAAAAAAACACTTTTTATGTTAACAAGAAAATAAGATATATTTTTAATAATATATTGATTTTATTTTATTTCCTTCCAGTAAATAATAACATTATTTTATTTTAAAGTGATCAAAATCATTTTAAAACACAAATTTTATAATGTTAAAAAAGTACATCAAAACAAATACCCATGTGCACTCTGTTATTATTACTAACAAAATTACTATTTTTAGTTACAATCTTAAAAAATCTGATAAATATATATGGGTTTATTTTTTCATATCTACCTCTATATACAAAATTTTCTCTTACACATTTATGCATATGTTTAGAATATATTTAAATAAATGTATTTCACAAGACAAATTACTAATATTTATAGTTTTTGATTCTACATGAAGAACAATAAATATTAGTACAGTATTTTAAAAAAATAAAAAATATTTATATTGTATATAAAGTAACTTTAACTATAATAAAGCTCCCACAATCAACTATTTCTAAGGTACGAACTTATATCAATATTTTCATTTTTCATACGCTAAACCAAATTTTCTAATACACTTATTACCAACAAGCTTTATATATATATATATATATATATATATATATATATATATATATATATATATATATATATATATATATATATATATATATATATATATATTGGGTGTGTTATGTTAAATACATTTTTTTTACTATAAAATGTTATTATGATAAATTAAACTAAACATATACCCATTAGCCATTGGACAATATGATAACATGTAAGTGGTGATCACTTTCAAATTTAGTTCCCCTTGTACATTAAAAAGATTGTCTGGAACAACCGTGATATGTAGTATTAAAATAAATCAAACCAATTATTTATTATAAGTTATTTTTTAAATGAATTTATTTTTTTTTAATTTAACAAAGTAAATAATTTATTTGTTATTTTAAACTTTGTAATAAATATCTAAATGATATATATGTAAATATTTTAGTATATTTAGAATGAAATAGGATGTAATATAGATGAAAAGTTGTCTGCAAATATTTAAGATATTTTCATTATCTCATAAAGTAGTGAAATGGTAATTTTTTCATATAAGCTTTCATGAATCACAGATCAGATTTGTTGCTTTTGGTGTTTAAACATGTTATGGTCTCATGAGAAGAAAATCACAAAAATGTAATATGCTTATGTCAAACTAAATTGTAGCCCACCAAGTAACTTCATATTTATAAAATAAAAAAAATACACCCACTGACACTTTTTATAGCATTTTAGTTAAATTTTAAGTTGTTTTGTTAAAAACATTATGACAGGAGAAAGTATTTAATGTTCTGTGTTAAATTACAGACACATTAAAGATTAATATTATTATTTTCTAGTTTGTCTAATAAGAATCTTATTTAATTATTGTTACATCTTCATCACCAATGTGATCAATGATGTTTGATGCAGTGATAGAATGAAAAATCCAGATCCATAGATCATAAATCGGGTGTGTCATTTCCTGTACACAATTTTCTTATGGCCTCCTGAGCAAGAAGTCATCCAATTATTATTATTATTATTATTATTATTATTATTATTATTATTATTATTATTATTATTATTATTATCATCATCATCATCATCATCATCATCAATAGATTTTTGAGATTCCTAAAAATTCTTAGAAATAAAAATAAACAAATTATTTATTATGATTAACTATCTGCAAGAAAAACTGGTAAGTTTTTATGGATCCTGATGTTTTACAATTTTATCAGAGAGTTCTAGAATGATACAAATGACTTAAAATTAAAAAAATAAATGTAACATACTGTTAGTTATGGGTGGCATTAATATACATCTTAACTAAATAAACATTTAATGAATATATTTAGAAACAGAATATTAAGCAAACTGCCATAAATATGTTTAATTAAATTACTATTTGGAAAAAGTACTTCTTTATTCAATATATATTAATATTATCACAAACTCATTTGTGGAACTTAATTTTTTTTTTAAATTGCCAATGAATGAACTATAATTTAGAATTTAATTAATGAATGTATTTTACTATATTTTACTATTTAACAAATATGATATATTTATTATCATATTTTAAAAAATTATGTGATCAGTTACAAAGAAAATTAAATTATAGTGGATAAAATGTTCAGAAGTTTTTTTTCCCCTTATTATTTTATTTTCTGGTAAATAGTATTATCTTTCTGGTGGTGGTTAATAAGCTTTTGGAATGGTGGATATTTAATGAAATACTGCCTGAAGTTTTCATTAAAAAGCTATTATTTTTTTTAAGTGGAATTACTTACTAAGCTCATGTTTAATATTTGAAGGAACAATATTTTATTTCTAATTTTCTTTTAGGTAGTATATTATATATTAGAAAGTTAAATAGCCATGAAAATAGTCAGTATAATATAATTTTCTGAGCAGTTAGAATGAATTAGTGTTTCTTTTGAAGTAAGTGGGTTTCTTTGTTAAATTCATGTTAAATTTTATCTATTCAAGTTAAATAAAAGAGATCAACGATAATTTAAATATTAGTAGTAAAAAAAATTAAAGTGAACTGCAAAATGATATCAACTAACTCTTTGAATAAGTTGATACAATTACATGTTGTTGTTGTTTTTTTTAAAAAAAAGCATTATATATATATATATATATATATATATATATATATATATATATATATATATATATATTGTACCGAGACAAAGTCGGTACAGGTATATACCCACACACACAAGCAATGTAAATACTCTATTTTTTATTTACTTTCAACTTATGATAAAAATAAATATAGTTTTCTTTCAATGCTTTATAAAATACACTATAAAATAAAATGTTAATATTTCTGATTAAATAATTTAAGGCTTTCATATAATCTACTATAATAATATTATCTAAAAATAAAATATAAAGCATTTTAAATCTCAATAAGTGATTTCTACTCGTATATGCCGCGGGGGTAATTAAAAAGGGGTTTATTTTAAATTATAACTATAGTGAAAAGTTAAAAGCTTATAGAAGTGATTTTGAGATTAAATGCTCGACTTTTAAACTAATGTAAGTTAAATTGTTATCTTAAAACACGCACACACGTATGCATAAAAGGTGTGAATAAGTAGGAATTTTTTCTAACTGAG
The DNA here is from genome assembly GCA_028023455.1 of Epiperipatus broadwayi. Classification (NCBI taxonomy): domain Eukaryota; kingdom Metazoa; phylum Onychophora; class Udeonychophora; order Euonychophora; family Peripatidae; genus Epiperipatus; species Epiperipatus broadwayi. Next base: position 519,909 of record JAQFVV010000377.1, on the reverse strand, counting down.
ATTGTAATATGAGATTGCATAAACCTAAGATTGCCTCAAGCATATGGATTGAGTGGACATTACGTAGGACACAGACCCCAATGACAACTCAAAGAATACTGAACTCTGGGTGGAAATTCGATCCTCAGATAATAACCAACCCATATAAATATAAATCTAAGTTCTTCTTTTAAAAAAAAAACTTAGTCTTTTTACACTTTTTTTATGCTTATGCTTATAGTTTTTTTTGATTCCTACGGAAGCTACAACTAGAACTTTTCTCTTTTTTTTGCTATCCGGTTTATCCAATATGATCACTATGAAATTAACATTTAGAGCGTCGATCGTCATGATGGGCTAAGAAACCCTTCAGTGATTGATCGACGCTCCGCCGCCAGAACATCTCCACAGCTATGAATGATCAACAACAGTGCCGTCCGAACATCGTACTCCAATCAGTCCAAGGACGTTGTTCCGTTTAATATACAAGAATCGTCCAAACATACTACGCTGAACTTATATGAAATGAATAACCATTTATTATGGAAACATTATCCACCAGGTTCGAACCCTCACCAAATTAGAAGCAGCAGAAGACTACGCAAAATCCTAGGTAAACACTTTATTTCTTTTATGCTCCCATTCATTCTTTACGTAGACTTTAAAAGGCAATCTCATAATTAATTAAATTCGACTTTCGTAAATCAAAATATAAAATGATCCGTAATCCCTCATATTTGAATCTTAATATTTTAATCTCAACTTTCGTAAATAAAAAAATATCAGATGCTACATAGTTCCTCATATTTAAATCTTAGGACTTTTCCTGTTATGAACTTTGATCATAATTATTATTTTCTTTCGCAGATAAACTATAACACACACCTAATTTCAAAATGTAAAAGAAGGAAATATATTTTATCATCCATGTTTATTATGCATAATATGTTCTTTTCTGTGCGAGTGCGAGAATGCGTGTATGTGCGTGCAAATAAAGCTATTAATCAATGTTTCATTTTTTTTATATTCAATAAATTCTTTTTTTATTTAAACAAGTCGAGCATTCCTCAAATCATTCTCTATAATTAAAATATATATTTTTTTAATTATTATAATCAGCATTTATTCATGCAATTAATTATTTTACTTTTAAATTTGTCTTTCTTGTATTTTTTTTTTGTTTTGTTTATTTCTTTAAATTTCATCGTGCCGTAAGTCACGATGTTTATTTACTATGTAGTTAAGATAGGTTTAAGAGTTGGGAGGGCCTATTATTAATAAGTATAAGTAAATGTCAATAAAGCTAGTGTGAATAATTCTATTGGACTGTATGATAAAGGGGGGATGATATTATAAGCTTCTAATTTTTTTTATATAATGATGCATAAATCAAACATTCGTATTAGTTGCAAATAACCAATGACCCGGTCCAATATTTGGACCGATCTGTTAATCAACCAAGATTCTTCTCCATTGGTTAGTATTGTGTCTTTTGCCAGAATAATAGTCTTGAAAACAATTACATCGCGACCCTGAGTGACCCTTATTGGTCCATGCTGGGAGTTTGAGCTTATGGGCGGGGATTAGACTTCGAAATCGTTTTGATATGACGTAAGGTGATGCGAGAAATTAAATTGTAAATTAAATCATCGTATCTGGCGCCCCCTTGTGTTGATAATGAACAACTATCGATATAGGAAAATAAATAAAGCTTTACGCTATATCATGTTTGTTTCGGAGCTCTCAATCCCTTTAGGAACGGTTGAATAAGGCGACCGGTTACAAATGGCGCTTCCAAACGTGAGGCTAATACAAATAATGTTTTGGAGAGAAGCAAATCAAGACATTAGCCAAAAGCGGCCGAACCTCGTAAAAGACGCAAAACTTTTTCACGTAAACGAAAGTTTGGACGAATAAAAAAGAGAAAAAAAGGGAAAAAGAAAAATTATGGATGGACAACGAATAAAGCAAAGGAGAACATAGCGGGAGATGGAGGCGCGGACGTCGATTAATCACTTCTTATCATAAATAAAAAAATAAAATAATCACGTTCCTTTAGGCATCAACAAAAAGTTGTAACATTTTAAATATAAATAGAGAAAGGGAAGGAAAAAAAAAATTTTTGTTTCCTCTTTATCAAATCATAAATGGACAGCAATAACGATACTGCGTGGGAGGAGACAGGGGAGAGCCCTATAACGTTCAAAAAGATAGATGTTAAAGAAGAGGCTGAATCAGAAATAAAAATGCTTCTTAGAATGATGAGCCAAATGATGATAGAGATGAGGGAAGATAGGGAAGAAAGAAGGAAGAGAGAAGAGGACAGAGAAGAAGAAAGAAGGAGAGAGAGAAAGGAGGAGAGAGGGGAATTCATTAGGGAGATACGAAAATTATTGAAGGGAGACACAGGAGAGTCAGAGGAGGACCAGAGCAAAGAGGAAGAAATAAAGATTGACGAAGTAAAGACTGAAATTACCTCAATAAAAATAGAGATCGGCGCAGCAAAAGCCGAGATAGAAGAAGCGAAGACTGAAGTGATAACAGCAAAGGCAGAGTTGGAAGACGTAAGACAAAAGGTGGACGCGATAAATAGAAAGGTAGAAGGAATCGAGCCACAACAGAACATACCGAGAGAAATTATGGCCAAACGTCTGGAGGAGTTGGAAAAGAAATTTGAACTGAGAATAAATGTGCGGGAACCGAGCCAGTCGTGGGCCGAAAGGCAAATAAAAATTGAGATCTTCAGGGCAGGTGAAAACGAGAGTCCGATGGACCACGTGGAGAGCGCCCGGAACCTGTTTTCTGAGCCCTCAAAGCCGGAGCCAGACAAAATCAATATTGCCAGCACATACCTGCAAGGGCCAGCTAGAGATTGGTGGCGAACGATCGAGTTTAAACCCAGATCGTTCGTAGAATATCGAGAAGAGATCCTACGAAGCTTTTGGAACGCTACCAGACAAGAGGGGATCTACTTTCACATCACCAATGAAAAATACGGGCTCAAACCTAACGAGACGATAACGCAGTTCTATTACAGGCAGGTGGCCGGCCTCCAGCAGCTACCGGCGTATCACATGACGGAGGAGCAAATCATCTCGACCATTAGACACAACATGCCGACAGACATCAGGCGGATGATGCTAAGCCGGGATGACGAGGGCATCCACGAGATGGGGGACGCCATAGCCAAGTTCGAGCGAGCGGAAGGACGAGAAAGGCAGATAGAGAGGCCGAGACAGGAACCATATAGGAGAAAGCTACCACCAGATCGATACTAATGAAAATTTAGTCTAAAAACACGTTGACGAACACGGATTTGCCACAGGAATACGATTACCGGAGCACGCTTTATAAACAACGGTAACTAAAGGAAAATGACCTCGGACCAGAAAGGACTTACACATCGCATCGCATCATACAATAACAAGGGGGGAAGGGGGGTTGATAAAGCATTATTTTAAATCAAAGCAGATCGCAGATAAAAAGAATAAATGTCATAAATCTTCTAAAGAAAACTATTCGAGGTAAATAAGTTAATATTTCTGAAAGCCAGTTTAAAAAAAAAAAAAAAAGAACGTCGCCGCCTTCGACTAAAATATATGTTGCTCGAAAACACGCGGAGAAAGGAAGCGGATGCCGCCTAAAGAAAGAAAGAAAAGCCGGATCGCGAGAGTGCGCTATTATTGTTCCTTCCCTCAATATTTCCTATTGTGCTAGGAGGTACAGAGCTCGGATATTTTGAATGCTTATTGTTCTATAACTCAGATTATTCGCTACCTCGTAAATGTTGTCGTATTTTTGCAGAGGGGACTTCGGAAATGACCATCCTCCTGCCTTCCATTAGATAGGCCATAAGAGAATGCCTATATGTTCGTAACCTTGCATCGTGGGACTTCGGAAAGGTCCATCCCCATGCCAACCTTCCACCCGGGGTGCCTGTACCAGACTGGGCAAGATATCTCCAATTATGGCACGCCCGCTCTTCGTAAAGAAAAAAAAAAAGAAAGAAAAAAAAAAGAGAAGAATTTTTTTTTGAGTTTAGTTCGCAAATGTCAAGTGTCAATCCGAGCCTGACCACATGACCTGCCAATTCGTTTCTTTATATGAGGGGGAGTTGAACTGTAGGATAGTCGGCTAAAATAAGTGATTAAAAAATCACACGAAGCGGGGTCAAAAATAAAGGATTTTATTGTGAAAATTAAAATGCCAAGCATCGCATTTTAATTTTAGACGGATCGCGGGGATATGTACCGAGACAAAGTCGGTACAGGTATATACCCACACACACAAGCAATGTAAATACTCTATTTTTTATTTACTTTCAATTTATGATAAAAATAAATGTAGTTTTCTTTCAATGCTTTATAAAATACACTATAAAATAAAATGTTAATATTTCTGATTAAATAATTTAAGGCTTTCATATAATCTACTATAATAATATTCTCTAAAAATAAAATATAAAGCATCACTAATATGCCATTTTAAATCTCAATAAGTGATTTCTACTCGTATATGCCGTGGGGGTAATTAAAAAGGGGTTTATTTTAAATTATAACTATAGTGAAAGTTAAAAGCTTATAGAAGTGATTTTGAGATTAAATGCTCGACTTTTAAACTAATGTAAGTTAAATTGTTATCTTAAAACACGCACACACGTATGCATAAAAGGTGTGAATAAGTAGGAATTTTTTCTAACTGAGATTGTAATATGAGATTGCATAAACCTAAGATTGCCTCAAGCATATGGATTGAGTGGACATTACGTAGGACACGGACCCCAACGACAACTCAAAGAATACTGAACTCTGGGTGGAGAATCGATCCTCAGATAATAACCAACCCATATAAATATGAATCTAAGTTCTTCTTTTAAAAAAACACTTAGTCTTTTTACACTTTTTTATGCTTATGCTTATAGTTTTTTTTGATTCCTACGGAAGCTACAACTAGAACTTTTCTCTTTTTTTTGCTATCCGGTTTATCCAATATGATCACTATGAAATTAACATTTAGAGCGTCGATCGTCATGATGGGCTAAGAAACCCTTCAGTGATTGATCGACGCTCCGCCGCCAGAACATCTCCACAGCTATGAATGATCAACAACAGTGCCGTCCGAACATCGTACTCCAATCAGTCCAAGGACGTTGTTCCGTTTAATATACAAGAATCGTCCAAACATACTATGCTGAACTTATATGAAATGAATAACCATTTATTATGGAAACATTATCCACCAGGTTCAAACCCTCACCAAATTAGAAGCAGCAGAAGACTACGCAAAATCCTAGGTAAACACTTTATTTCTTTTATGCTCCCATTCATTCTTTACGTAGACTTTAAAAGGCAATCTCATAATTAATTAAATTCGACTTTCGTAAATCAAAATATAAAATGATCCGTAATCCCTCATATTTGAATCTTAATATTTTAATCTCAACTTTCGTAAATAAAAAAATATCAGATGCTACATAGTTCCTCATATTTAAATCTTAGGACTTTTCCTGTTATGAACTTTGATCATAATTATTATTTTCTTTCGCAGATAAACTATAACACACACCTAATTTCAAAATGTAAAAGAAGGAAATATATTTTATCATCCATGTTTATTATGCATAATATGTTCTTTTCTGTGCGAGTGCGAGAATGCGTGTATGTGCGTGCAAATAAAGCTATTAATCAATGTTTCATTTTTTTATATTCAATAAATTCTTTTTTTATTTAAACAAGTCGAGCATTCCTCAAATCATTCTCTATAATTAAAATATATATTTTTTTTTAATTATTATAATCAGCATTTATTCATGCAATTAATTATTTTACTTTTAAATTTGTCTTTCTTGTATTTTTTTTTGTTTTGTTTATTTCTTTAAATTTCATCGTGCCGTAAGTCACGATGTTTATTTACTATGTAGTTAAGATAGGTTTAAGAGTTGGGAGGGCCTATTATTAATAAGTATAAGTAAATGTCAATAAAGCTAGTGTGAATAATTCTATTGGACTGTATGATAAAGGGGGGGATGATATTATAAGCTTCTAATTTTTTTTATATAAGGATGCATAAATCAAACATTCGTATTAGTTGCAAATAACCAATGACCCGGTCCAATATTTGGACCGATCTGTTAATCAACCAAGATTCTTCTCCATTGGTTAGTATTGTGTCTTTTGCCAGAATAATAGTCTTGAAAACAATTACATCGTGACCCTGAGTGACCCTTATTGGTCCATGCTGGGAGTTTGAGCTTATGGGCGGGGATTAGACTTCGAAATCGTTTTGATATGACGTAAGGTGATGCGAGAAATTAAATTGTAAATTAAATCATCGTATCTGGCGCCCCCTTGTGTTGATAATGAACAACTATTGATATAGGAAAATAAATAAAGCTTTACGCTATATCATGTTTGTTTTGGAGCTCTCAATCCCTATAGGAACGGTTGAATAAGGCGACCGGTTACAATATATATATATAAATATTTATTATCTAGATAAAATTTTATTTTGTTTTCTTTGTAATCTAATATTATGTGCACTATGAATAATAATATAAAAAGTTAATTTTGAAAAATAATTATTTAATAAAAAAAAAATGTTTGTTTAAAATGACAGGAAATAATGGTCAATATTCAAAAAATCAAATATTTATAATATTAACAGTTGCTTATTTTTTTTTTATTTATACTTAAAATAAAGATGTGAAAAAAATTAAGATAAACCCTAGCTTAGTCAACAATGAGAGTGCAAAAACTTTTAACACTTGTAAATCAATAGAATTAAGACTGTACATGGCTTTTTTTTTTTCAGAATTGTTTGTTTGGTGTTTCTTTCGCTCCTAAAATTTAATAAAATTATTTGAAGATTATATGCCTGTAACTTCTGAGTTTATCAATAATAAGATAAAAGACAAAAAAAACACTTTCTGTTTTTTGTTTTTTTATTTGCTAGCATTATAAATTATTTTGATTCATATTTTGTCACTCTTTCAAATAAAATTCTGATATTAATCTAAATAGTAACTTTTAGTAGTTATATATATTATTTATTTTCTCAATATTAATTATTATTTTTAAATCAGAATGCTGATTCAAAAATTCTTTAATAGAAGCTACTTGCATATTAATAAAATTCAAATATGTATTAAATAATTACTATAAGTGAAACATCACATAACTCAGTAACAGATAGTTACTTCCATTTCAATTACATATGTTTAAAAAAAAATATGACTATTTTATGTTAAACAATTACTGTATAATCAATCCAGATAACTAATATCTATGGATGACAAAATAACATCTAGTAATTTTTATTTGGAGTAATGTTTTCTGTACAGTTATCTTCTATTAAATAAAAATTCTTGTGATATTGCAACATAATAAAAACACATTTGCATTATATACATCTTTCACCAATTGCGAGAGTGCTTTTGTACATTTTTCCTACTAAAAGAAGCTGATTTTTGAAGAAAGAGTAAGATCTTTAAATATCAAAAAAGTAATCAAAATATGCTTAAAAATTAAATTATAATTCTTTTTTTTTTATTTTAAGTAAATTAACTTTATTAATAGAAATCAAAACAATATAAAACAAGTATTTACATATTAACAAAAAAAAAAAAAAAAAACTTTTCTTGTTTTTTTTCTCTTTTTTTACAATTTAACTATAAAACTTTTTTTTTTTTTACTAATAAACACTTTTCCATATTTTACATACAGTATGGAATAAACCACCCCATATTGTTTCAATTAGTTTTCTTGGAAGATACTTTATACATTGTTAATGATATTTATCCCAATTATTTTCTAGGTTTTTTACCCAATTATATTTTTTGTTATCAGAAATCAATGAACATCGTACAGACCACATTGTTTTTAATGCATGTACTATAATCAGAAGATTGTGAGGTTCAAAACTCTGAATATATTTATTTATCATATATCTTAAATTTATAAATGTTGTATCAAAAACACAGATTCTTAATTGTTGAATATCACTACAATCTTTGACCAAATGCAAAAAAAAAATAGTTTCTTCTTTACTTTTACATATTATACACTAGGTATCCAAATTCATTCCAAATTTACAATTCAAAAGGAAGTCGTAGGTAACAAGCCATTCATTAACCTAAAAAAATTTAAAGTTGGATGGAGGAGCATAAATTGATTGATAATTTTTTAAGACTTTTTTTCTAGATATATCCATCCATGAGATCTCAAGACAATCTAATTGTTTTTTTTTTTTAGTCACTACATCTCAAACTTTCCAGATTCAACAGATTTATGTGTTCTGTAAAGCATTATACGCAATCATCAAGTCAAGAAAAAAGAAACTTATCTCTTTTTCTATTTTATTAAAAAGTCTTATATCACAATCTGATGGGTCAAAAAATTTATTTTTTATTATATTTAAATAAGTTGTAGCCTTGATAAAGGCAATATAATATTTTGCTTTAATTAAGTACCCCCTCCCCCACCATTTACTTTTAGGATGCTGTAAAGTTGAGACAGAAATTGAGTTACCAATTTTACCCCATACATACTTTTTGGATATTCTAATAATTTTATTTATGGTATTATTGAAAAGGTTAACCCATGGTCCATAATATGCTAATATTTCTGAAATAATTGCATTAAAAATTTTAGCTCTAGTTACTGGATAAAACATCATAGAAAAAAAGCAACACATTTCAGATTTCATTTTTTAAATTATTAACCTATTAAGGTATTTATTCATAGAAGTTTTAGAGTAATACAGTGGCATTCACAAAAAAATAAATGTTATAACTAAAAACTCTCATAGTATCTTTGTTCCCATGGCAAGTTGCCAGTCTATGACTTAGAAGGCTGAATAAGAGTGCCAGTCATTGTTTAAAATTTCTGAAGAGTCTCCATTACTATTTTAACATGAAAGCTAACTTGAAAAATAATTATTATACTTTTACACCCAAATGAGGCTAACTTATGTGTAGATGAGAAAAAAAAATAGTGAACATTTGTTATTTATTTGTTTTTTGTTTTTTTTTTTAATGTAGGATGTTAAAAGAAGTTTTAAAAAAATTAAAAAGTAAAACAAAATGGCAAAGAAAGTGAAAGAATTAAAAAAATTTTATGGGAAAAATAGAGAATATAAGTTATTGGATCTAAGAAAAAATTTTCTGCTGGAATATTTGTAGACGGAAAAATTTTAGTATAAGTAAAGCTTTTTTTTTTTTTTTTAGTGATTTATAACATTTTTTTGATATGGGAATTTTTAACTAGAATATATGTTATCGTTATTACACATTTCATGTACAGAAACATCTAACTTGGTCTAATAATAAATTATTTTATATTATCCTACATTATTCTATTATTAATCTAACTCAAAAATACTTACACTTGTATTCTTTTATTCATTTTGCTGTAGCTTTTATTTGTTAAATTTACAATAAACCAAACATTTAAAAAATCTCTCTACATATAGTAAAAATAAAAAATAAAGTTTTTTTATTAAATTTTGCATTTCTATTTAATTACTATTATATAATTTTAATTATGTCTTAATGACATAACAATTTTTTTTTAATTAATATTAAATCTAAAGCGATCTTTTTTTTTTTTGCTCTCTTTTCCTGCTTGGTTAAGAAATTTGTTTCTTTGATACGCCAAGTAGTGGTTTACCTTTGCTTTCTTGTTTTATACATTATTAAATAAATCAGGCAATTTATTTGAGAGGCCACGCTAATGAGAAGCTCAAGTTTCCACTAACATCTGACTCTAATCTCCTAACTTAAAAGTTGAATTTCCACTTTTAACAATTCTACAAGACATGTGGAACTGTTAAAACTAAAATTCCAACTTTTATGTAAAAAGACATTTTCAGTGAAAGTCTTACTTTTTCTTATTTTTATTCTATTTTTAAATTTGCATTTGTACAAAACTAAATATGTACATGCTTTTTTTATTTATATATATAAAAATACGATTTTTTTGTATATGAATACTTGGTATTAGTGATAATTTTTTTAGAAGTGTGTGTATATATATATATGATTGTTTATTTATTTTACACAAACACACACACATATATATAATAATTTCAATACTGTTTGCGCTTTATAAAAATAAATATTAAAATAATACATAGTTCTATAAATATACAAAAAGTAATTTCGATTTCACATATACATCAGTAAAAAATGGAAAGAAAAAAGGATAATATTCTAATGTATATTGTACCCGATTTTAATGGTTTATTTGTTGATCGGCAGCACTCAGGATATTCTTTAAAAAAACTAATTTATAAAAAATAAAAAATGGAAATTCATAGATAAAGTGAATGTATTTCTTTGGAAGAAAAATGTAATATAATTAAAATGATAATAAATTTACAATATTTAATTTATTTCATTTTAACAATATTTAATTATTACTAATTTGTAATTTAAAAGACTAATTATTATAAAGTTTTTTTTTAAAGATAGGAATAAAATATTTGCCATCAAAGTTTTTAAAGTAAGGAATGGAAAACATACATTTAATATAGTGTGGGTAGTGTTGAGTTTTATGTTTTTTTTATTTTCACATTGCATTGTTTGCTAAAATATATCATTCAAAAATATTGCTTTAATAATACTTCTTCCATAATTGAATTACTTTTTGAAATTCATTACTCAATAGAACACATTAATTTAAAGCACCAAAATAACATCAACTGGTTTAAATATTCAATAGAAAGCACAAGTTCTCATTTTATTTTAGGTGTCACTTTCAATTCTTATGGAATGCTTTTATTTAACACAATTATTTCCCATCACTTAATTTTGTATAATTATATTTATATGTCAAATGCGTTGACTGGGAAGTAATGTGTGGCTAGCTGTTTGGAAGGCAGTTATGTTAACCACTATGCCACCAACGCTTGACTGTAATTGTTTTCTGTAATGTTTTGTTTGTTAAAACATAAATTATTTTCAGAACCAAGACCTACATGCATTTATAAATAAATATATTTACTTTTATGAATTACTTTGAAGATTTTATTGAACATAATCATTTCCAACAATTAACTTATTGAACATAAATATCTTTTAGCATTATGTTGCTTGCTAAATAGCATCTTACAATAAATTCAACTTTAGTTTATGCATTCTATATCTTTCCAAATGCTTTTTTCTTTTCTTTTTGGCATTCATTATCTGACGCCATCTAATGAGTAGATTGTCTACATAACGATAAAATACATGCTAAAACAATACTAAAAAGTATTTTAACCTTTTCATAGTTCAAAATACCTATTGGCTAAATGAATTAATGTTGTAAACTTTTGATTGGTCAATTACAGAATCAGCAGTAAAAATATATTAATCTTTTAATATTAAATTTGTTTTAGTTTCATTTGTAAAAAGGAAATTAATAATTTGTCAGATTATGAAAGTGAATGAAAGGGTTTTAAAAAAAATAATTTATATTTATAATAAAATAGTGGTGAACCAAAAAAGAATGTTAATAACCTATTAAAAAATGCTCTGTATGTCACTGATCTTCAACAGTTCACTTTTTTTCCATTGTTAAAACTTTAACTTTAAACATTATTGATTTTTTACTTGTAAAATAATCCTAGAGAGGGCAGCATTTTATGGTAGATTTTAATCTTTAAAATGAGTATAAATTTGCTATGATAATGTAAAAATTACCATTTTTAACTGAGTGCCAGTCAAAATTGTGTATTCATTCAACAAGACCAATAATCCAAGCAAAAGTACCTTGAATCCAACCATGCACAAGATAAATATGTGAGGACAAGGATGAATTCTAACCTATTTTCTTAAACTATTGCCTTTCTGACTAATGGATAAAGTTTGTGATGACACTAGCAGTACTTGGTTTTATTCTGTCCCAGCTGGAGGTCATGGTTCACATAGAGACTCAAAATAATAAAGGGTTTATATGAAAAATCAATGATTTAATGGATTATGATGATTGCAGAATGGTACAGATATGATTTGAGTGATTACTAATGGATTGAACCATAATAATGATAATTCTTTATGGCAACATTACAAAGAATTGAATTTAAATCAAAAAAATATTTAAATAAATAGAGTAATTAATCTTAGAGATTGGGAGTGATGACAAACTAAACTTATTTAAAATAACAATATTATAGGAATTTATTAAGGAATTTAGTACAAAATAAGTAGTCTTTGTTTATACAACTTGGTTATTTTTTTTAATTTGTTTTGATGCGGCTTTGACAAACAATGTAAAGGTTTGTTAATTGGTCGGCCCAAAACCAATCAGCAATAAAATATTATTAGTCCTCTTCAAGATATTACAAATAAATCTGTTTTATATATTGAGCTGATATTTTAAGTCAGCTCATATATATATATATAAGCTCACATATTTATAATTTCGTCATAGATATTTTCCGAAGTCAAATAGTTGTAAAATAAAAATTAACAAATGATTTTAATTTAATGGGAAGGGTAAAATCTTAAACTTTTATTTTTGCTATAGATTTGAGCAAAAAAATTTTTTAAAAAAAAAAAAAAAAGATAAAATATAATTTATTGTCAAAAATGTTAAAAGTGTTTAATTAAAAGGGAGAAAACTCGAGAGATAACAGGGTGGGGGAAAGAAAACAAAATTAGATTGTTGGTAGTAATTAGACTCTATTGTTGAAACTTTCACAAACTAAAAGTATTTGGTTAATAATTGCTATTACGCTAATTAAAAAGAAAAAAAAAAGATAAGGAAAGAGAGATAAAATCGCTTTTAGTGTAAGTCAGTTGACTTGAGAGACCAGCAAGGACAATAAAGAAAAAAAAAGAGAGAAAAGCTGTGCTCCGAATCAGAAATTATTATAGAAACTTATATTGCGGACTCTTTTCAAATGCATAGCGGCTAAAGTTATCAAAACCTTCCCCTTTGGGGAATTGGCCACCACTCCATCTGAATGAAGCTACCGAAAGAGTCAAGGAATGGAAAGGAATGTATATAGCTAGCTGGACAACCAAAGGAACATCCATGGACACACCAGAATTCTCATATACAAGGACAAAGGCACGACAAGTGGAATGTGAATCTATGAAAGTCAGGCCACTTCACTCTGATCGATCACGGTAATTATAAACTTTTCAATTAATGGGAACTTTAGTTAAAGCGTAATAGAACTTTATCTTTGATTTATTTTTCGTTTATTATATTTGTTATGAATGTTTCAACAATAGAGGTGGGGAAATAAATTTATTTAATATTGTAAACTATTTATGTTAATTCTCGTTAAATATTTTTATGCAATATTGGTATGGCTGTATCTTAAATTATTTAATATCTGTTCGATCTAGAGGGTAACAACATATAAAAGTGTGCTGCCAAGCAACAGAGAACCTTAGGGCGTTACTTGCTTGTTAGCAGAAAATAAGGGAAGTGTTGAAAGTATAAGAAACTGAAAGACACTTATACGTTCACTTTAAGTTTTTGCAAGTTATTTATTTACCAAATAGAGTGGGGTTTAAAAATAAACTTCAGGAAAGATTATATACTATAAGTCGCCTTTGTATACACGCCTGCTAGAATCCGCAGTGTTAGTGTCGGTGCGAGTAAATCCATGGTAGATATTTGGGAAGAATACTTAGAAAGTTAACAGTTGGAAAATCAGAAATTGTAAGTCAGTTCTCTCTGGATCGGGCAGAAATATAATGTTATAAATAATAATAATAATAAAGGAAAGTAATTTATTTTGTATCCAACGTATATTTGAATTCTTTAATTCTTTATAATAATTAGTTAGTGTCCTTAAGTGAAAACCCCTGTCAGATTATAAACAAAATTTGTAATCAGTGAATCGCCATTCGAAAATAAATAAGACCAGGTTTACGTAAAGCTTCGTGGCCAGGTTCCAAGAGAGAAATCCTTGGTGGCGCCCTCAGCGACGATTCTAATAATTAAGATTCAGTTATTAGGGGAAGGAAGAGAATTGTAGTGTCACAAAATATATATATATATATATATATATATATATATATTACAAGACATGAAAGATGGACATCTAAGACAGTAATACATTTAAAATCATTTGTATATAATGAGTGTGGGAAGCAAAATAGTTCTTAAATAAATAATTGGCAATTATACTGTCAGATTTAATTAATTTTGAAATTTGTTTGTGAAGGACATGCCATCATGGCAGAGAGCATTTCAGGCTTGCTAAATAAAGATATAAAATGATGAAGAAGGCAATATGCTATTATAGATTACAACAAAAATAAATGAGGTCTGTTATGAACCTCTGGGTGGCTTTACTAAAAGATAATTCCTGATATGTAAATGTAGATAAGAGAAATGTTGGCCCTCCATCCAAAGCATGTCTCTGAATAATAATAAAATATTTTCATGTGCTGGACTTCCCATACACATCTTAAATGGCAATTCCCAAAAATGGATCCCTTGGTATAAACTATGTCTAGTTTGAAAGAGTGTGAAAGAGTGAACTGTTCATAGTTAAATTTCCAAAGCTCCTGATGAGTAAGTAGCAAAGCAAAATAATAAATGAATGGTTGTATCTATAAAATCATTAATGCCTTAGACATATATATATATATATATATATATATATATAGAGAGAGAGAGAGAGAGATAGAAATAGATAGATAGATAGATAGATAGATAGATAGATAGATAGATAGATAGATAGATAGATAGATAGATAGATAGATAGATAGATAGATAGATAGATAGATAGATAGATAGATGGATGGATGGATGGATGGATGGATAGATAGATAGATAGATAGTTCAAGATGGATTTTCCTGATTGTCTTGGAGGGCCGCATAAAAACTCTTAAAGGGCCACATGTGGCCCTCAGGCCACTATTTTCCCACCCCTGGACTAGTAGATTATATACTTCCACTGCTTCACATGTATCTTTGTGGGAGGGGTAGAAATTTTGCACTTCATTAATACTTTTTTGTTGTCTACTTGGTTCTCTTTTCTAGAGTTGTCTGGTATAGGAATATTTACCAAGACTTCATCAGTTTTGAATGAGAATGATATAGATGGTTGTTTTTTCTGTCAGATATTAATATAATAATAAATTAGTTTCAATGAATTACTTACCACTGTTACATTATTCATTTTCTGAAAAATATCTCTAATTACAAATTTATTATCTTTTTTAAATCCCTTTTGTTTTATTTCTGTCTTTTCAAAGCTTTTTTCACTTGCAAAAACAACACTTAATTTAGTTTTAAATTTATTTTTCATGTAATAATGTGGCATAAGATTTACTAGCGATCAGTATTGGATTGAGTCTTTCTACAACAGAATATTAAACACAGCATCTTGATTGTCATTTGTTTCAGTTTTATCTACATCTTACTTAAAAACATAAATTTTATTCTACAACATATAATTCATTTGTGGTTGATGAACTAGTATAAATAATATTTAATCCTCCCATTTGGCTAAATATTATTGTTTGTTGGATGTAAATCCAGAACCAGTATGAAATTTAATAGTCACTGAAAAACCTAGGTATGAGAAAATATTGTGTAATTTATTTATAGTTTTTTTTTTTCCATGTTTATAATTTTTATAATCTGACATTATATTCTTTGATAATAGTTATATATGACAACTAAAAATATCTCCTCTAAAAGTGCAAGACAAATTCACTGCCATCATTTTCTTGCTTTAGGTTTCTTTATGCATTTTCTTAAGTACTTTAACAGTCCAATGACATAACTTCCATCTTTGGATGATAATATTTGGCCATCAAATATAATTTATCACTAACTCTTTAACTCTAATGCTTCCTGTACATCGATAGTGAAGTTACATTTAAAATTTTCATACTTTCAACCATCAGTATACATTCAATCACCTTTTTATATGCAAACATTGCATACAGTGATATCACTTTTAGTGTTCCTAATAGAAAGTGTTACACACTTTTTCAGTTTATGGCCAACACTAACTTATCTACCTGATTAGGTCTTGATACCTATTATCACTTTTTACTCCATGTTTTGCTATTTAGAATATCTGAATGAAACACACCTATATTATTTAATTTTGTCTCTGGTCTCCATCTTGGTGGATGTTTGAAACAATGCATATACATGCTGAATAACGTTCACTATACAAATCTTATTTCACTTTAGATTTTTCTTTCTCAAGACCAAATACTTTACTTTCTTTTTTAATTAATTTATTTTAATTACTAGAACTGTATATCCTAATTACCTATAGCAGGATTAATTTTACCATAAACTGCATATAATAAAAGAGATGCACTACTTTTATTAGTTTTTATATTGTACGAGGAACTTCATTTTCACTTCTACATATCTGTATATGAAGGACTGTACAAAAATAACAATAATTGTTCTTTTGGTTTGCACACTTGATGTGTGATATACTTTTGTTATTACATACTTCTTACAGGAATGCTACTGCATAAATCTACAAAACAACATTGCCATGTGAAGTCATGGGAACACATAGCACATTTTTTGTGAAGTGTGTTTTTTCATATTTGTCAATTTTTTATAGTTGTTGAAATGTTCGAACAATTAACACTGATTTCTTTTTTTTTTAGACAAACAGCCTTTTTCTCTCAGATTTAGTTCATAATGGTCAGACATTTTATTTGCAAGTTGTGGTAAAATGAAAACATCCCATTTAGTGGCAAAGAACTTGACTCCAATAGTGTCAACTTTCAAAATCTTAAATATAAATACTTTGTAGTTAAATTTAACATGACCCAGCTAAACTATCATGTATATTCACTTGATATCACTTTGTGTGACTTTTTTTAATCACCCAAATAAAAGATTATTTCATTTTTGTGGAATTATAAGTGGGGGAAAAAATGATGCAAGCATGAAAAGACATCACTTTGCAAGTATTTTCAGTCTATTTAGAATGGTGTATTACTGCAAATGAATAGTAATTTGAAAAAGATGAAATTTATAACACTTATTAATAAATGAACTTTTTTATTATTAAAAAATTCTGATTTTTGGGTCCCCTCTTATATGTCTGTAATGAGTCCTCACATGTAGTATGCATGTATTACAGTATATGTGTTACTCACATGTATTATTGTTTAAAACCCAATACACACACAGTAAGTTCTATATTATTCAGAAAAAAGATATGATAATTTCCCTGTTTATTTTCTTTGTATTTATACTAATAAGAATCAGTAAAGCATATCCATTACAGAACATATATTTAAGTTCTGAATAAAATCAGAATTAAGCACCAATTTCTTTAGAAATTGTGCTCTAAAGAGATACCAGCACTGATGTCAATCTTTTCTTCTCAATACTATAACCCCAAATTCAGTATTCTATAGTAAAAATACATAAGTATTATAATATTAGCAATAATCAATAATGGAGTGAAGCAGAGACATAACTGAAAACCAGACCATAGATTATCAACAATTTAACTACAAGTGTATAAAAAATAAAAGCCAACTATTTATATTTTAAAAAATGTAACGTTATTTCCTAGGACAAAATTGAACAAATCTGAATAGTTGTTATATATATATATATATATATATATATATATATATATATATATATATATATATATATATATATATATATATATATATATATATATATATATATATATATATATATATATAACATACACAATCCACACATGTGATAATACCCAGGGCTCTTTTATATGCTATAATAATTTTTGGTGAGTAGTATACTAGTACATAGCTAAAGAAAAGTTTGACGTTTAGAGTTGATGTATTTGTATATTTTAATTGCTTTTAAAAGCTTGTGCTTTCATATTCATAGCTGGAATAAAACTGATATGTACTTCCCATCAAGTATTAACCAAAAAGACTCATTCTTTCCACTCTACAAAAAATAGACTTTATAACACTAATTAACATTCAACATTTTTATTCAAATTTTAATTTTTATTACTGCATATATATTTACAATTCACAACTCCAGTACCTCATAGTTATCCCAGTTATGAATATGAAAGCACAAACTCATCAATTATTTTAATTAAAGCTAAATATAATCATAAAGTCTTATAATAATTATTTTTATTTCACTCTTTTGTTTTTCTCTGGACAATTAGTCAAGGTCTTTTTCAATACTATTCTTATGTGTATGATTAGAAAAAAAGGGTTCCTTTGAAATGAGAATTTATTCTTTTTCCAGGTAATCCTACTGGCAAGCACTTATCAGTTCACAGGCAGAAACAAGACTATATGGTGACGAACAGGGCTAGCATACTGGAAAAATTGTCTATTCCATGTGATTTCTTTTAGTAAATCTATTACTTAACATCCTATCCATGCCACCTTATTTCAACAGGCTGATAACACATGTTATCAGAAACTTTACTTGTTTATTCTCTTTGGTTTATTTTGTCCATCAATTAATATAACCAACATAATTTTATAATGCAAAAATTTCACTTTCTGCAATGATTTATTGGTTTTGAAATTCTGCCATTATTATCATAGAGTTTTTTTCAGCCTTATTCAGAATCAAAAACTGAAGAAGCAATAAGTCTTTTCCATATTTCTTTTTCTTTTTTCTACTCTTTTTTTTTACTTTTCCAGTAACAGTCGACCCTTTTGTTTTAACCCTTCTTAAAAACCGCTCATATGGCCTTTTTTTAACAGAAAAATAAAAATAAACAAGTCATATGATTTGGCCATTATGAAAGTCAATAATATTGCTGGAATAATATATTCAATTAATATAAACTAAAAAGTATTCTAGAATGTAATTTGCATATGTTCAATAAAACAAAATTATTCTACTGCATAAAATTTGGATAAAACATAATAAAATTTTTAAGGGACTATCTTAGTTTACTCAGTTTCTTGGTTTGTTTGTTTTTTAATTTATTTTACCCTTAAATTCTAAATAAAAAAATTAACTTTTAATCTTATAAAATTAACTATTATTAGAATATACATTGACCTCATTAACCTGTGTTATGTTAAGATTTTGGCATAGAAATAAATGATGTCAATCTTGTGATGGGATTCAATCCTCATCATATCTTTCCAAAAAAAAATTCTATTATCATTACATTTAGTGACTTTCAATGAAATCTTTTGATACAAAGAGCCATTATAGTTTTCTATTCAACAATTTCTGTTTTTCTTCAAGATTCATGTTACACCCAAATCATGCACTTTCATAACATTTTGTCCAATTAATTTGAATAGGAAATCAGTGATAATGTGTGCTGCATATTTTTGTTTAATCACTGAAATCTTCAACATATTTTTGCAACATGTTCTATCAAATCACAGTTTCTGCTCTCTTCAATATTTTGTATTCAATTATATGCTATGTGGCAACTTTAGTTACCAGAAAAAAATGTTTTTTTCTAGTGATTTTATATTATTTTTATATATCAGTCTTCTGTTTTCTGAATAACATTTTTTTTTTAATTCTGTAGACAGCTTTAATATTACTTCATGTGATATTTTTAAATTGCATTTTATATGTCAGACCATTTTCTTATAATAATTACTTTCTCCATAGATCATATGACATTTTACAAAAGAGTTCAAGTAGTGCCTCATCTATAAAATCACTATATATCAAACTCCTGGATAGTCTGTCAATTGTACATCATAGACTTTTTTTTCTTGATCTGTTTTTTTTTTTTTTTCATTTAAATTATAGTCTAGATATGTTGGATGACTAGAAACTAGATAGGGATTTTATGCAAAAATCTTACTTCACCCATTCATTACAAATACATGCAATTGAGACACTACTGTATGGAATGTTTGATACTCATATTAATATCATGTTTAGAAATATAAAATGGTGATCACATGATGTTTTGATGATTTCATAACTATCTTGCACATAGGATAATGGTGGCTGTCTTCTTTTTCTCATATGTCATGGCACTGTTTGGGACATGAACGCACAACTGTCTGCAACCAAGTACGTGTTTGTAAGGCAGCCACCATGACCTCTCGGCTAACAGCACTTGACTGGTGGCTGTCTTTTTGAAAAACCAAAGATACCAAAATGTATAGATGGTGAACTGAGTTTATATCTATATCATTTTTCAAGAGAATGAGTTTGTGTTGGGAACATTATTGTGTTTTCACCTTGAGTTTCTAGCTTTAACATTAACCAAATAGGTATAAGGTGGCTGCTGGAGAGTTGCATTATGTCCTAAGATTTAAGTGTAGTGCTCTAAAATACAAGGCTCTTGACTGATGAAAACCACAAGCTAGAAACTAGTCTGGGGATGTTGGGTGAGTAGGTCCTAGATAAGATTTTATGTACAAACCTGTTAAGTACCAAGACTTGTACTTGGTGGTATTACTGTATGGATAGTTTAGTATTCTTATTAATACTAGACTTATGGGTCATTCAGTTTAATTTATTATTATTGACTTTTGACTTTGTTTAAAATATTTTTAAATGTGATCACCATTCCATATACTTATTTAGGCTATATGAAAACTACTGTTTTTTTTTTAATGATTTAAAAAGTCGAATATTTAAAACACATCTGTAAGTAAAAAGAAAAAAGCAAGAAAAAGAAAAACACTTTTTAAAACTTTGTTTTTAAATTTTACTGGTAAAAGATGTTGCAATAAGAAAAATGTTTAATAATTTAG
Organism: Epiperipatus broadwayi; assembly: GCA_028023455.1. Classification (NCBI taxonomy): domain Eukaryota; kingdom Metazoa; phylum Onychophora; class Udeonychophora; order Euonychophora; family Peripatidae; genus Epiperipatus; species Epiperipatus broadwayi. Next base: position 499,283 of record JAQFVV010000377.1, on the reverse strand, counting down.
CAAGTCAATGATCTTTAGCGACAAAGTTATGTTGAAACCAATATTTTATATCAATATTCTATTTCTTTCGCAATATGCGTTGTAATAAATTATCAAAGCCAAATGCCGAACATTCTTTTTTTATGTCAAAGTAACTATAATAGCAATCGAATGACTTTTTTATCTTTTATTTAATTCCTATACTCATTACAAATATATTTTATGGAATCAATAAGAAACCTTATGATAGATTATTTGAGGTAACAAAAACCCACACATGAATGTGCACATGTATATAAAACGCTTTATATATATATATATATATATATATATATATATATAAACAAAGGAAAACCCATTTTTAACTTTTATGACATCAGATTATAATAAGAGATGTTCTCTCTCATAGTTTAAAGCATATTTATGAAGGGCAGACGTTCATTGAAAATAGATATGTTTACATGATCCACTTTTTAGAAAAAGGGAATTCACAATTTTTTTTTGTTTATATCATTAGAATTATTGGCAATATGTCAGGATTTTTTTATATTGTATTTAGCATCATTCTTTTTTAAATATACAATTCTGACTAATGTAGGTTAAAATGTGTGGCCAAGTTTGTTTTCAATCTCAAGAAATATGGATTTGTGTTCTGGGTTGCCTTTGACCCTATTATACAGGTATTTGTATTGAAAATGTATTGTTTCTAGGCATGAATGAGATCCTCCAAAGTAAATATCACTCACTGCAATTTGTTTGGTTACATAAAGCACAATAAATTCCAGCCTTGTGAAGGTCACTTATTTTATCTTTTTATTTTAATATAAACTTGAAATCAATTAATGATGAAACACAAGAAAAGAAACATTGTATTAATCCATATATTCTGAATACTCAATAATTTCACAATCATTCTCATTTCTACTTGTTATGTAATATTTTTTTTTTCTTTAAAAGCATGACCTTAAAAACAGTGGATGTAATTTTGTCAAAACATTGGGATATAATACAAAATAATATTCAGTTTAACCCAAAATATATTTTGCCAACATAACATAATAGAAGGGACCAGAACTCATACTTTCAAGTTTCCTATAGCTATCAACTCCACCTTTATACAGCTGAACAATATATAGATAGATATAGATATATATATATGTTCAGCTGTATAAAGGTCTACTGTTTTACAGACAATTTTGTAATTATCAACACTAAATCACAGTAATAAAATAATTCACTATTGATAATCTGAAAAAAAAAAACTTTGAATATATCAATAGTAGTAGTCAAAATTTGTATCTCTAATAAATTAACTTCTGAATCTATATCAACTTGAAATAGTATTTCAAACTGCTGAAGCTTTTTTATTTGTCAGCCTTTGTTACAGCAATCACTTTTATTATTAACATGCAGTTATTTTACAGAAACATTAACAAATTTTAGTATCTTCCAACTAATAATATTAAACTAACCACTCATTATTTTTGCTAAACTATTTTTGAATTCAATATTACTTTTGGTTTCTTAGTCCTTTATTCATGATCTTTATCTTTTTATAATGTTTTTAGTCAAGTTTTACAAAAGATTACAACACCCCTCTTTTTCACACACACATGCATCACTAAAGAATTTATAACTTGTATACTATTTTATTTTTTGTTCAAAATAAAAAAGTTTATATTAATTACATTTTAATCTTTCAACTGTTTTATCTTATTTTATCGGATACGTAATTATAAATATTGTGCAGTGATGTTTATTTTTTTTCATTATTTCTGGTTTAATATATTCCAAACAGTAGAAGTGTTAATTATAAGATCATTATTAAAAATGTGAAGCGTTTCACGTTAAACGGCTATGTATATTATGCTTAATTTTGTGAAACATAATTATTGCTATATATTAATAATTATTATTAGTCATTCAAAGACTAGAGATTATCCATTTAATGAATAATATTTTTGTAGTGTAATTTTCACTACAATACTCTACTAGCAAGCAAGATAGGACCTGGTTTCTAATAAATATATGATGAAATATGTGTGAAAAAGATTCCCAAAATACACATTTAATGCTGAACCTCACTTCAGTTGTCCAGAACACAATTCCCTACACATTAATCTACCACTGTTCTGCATATATATATATATATATATATATATATATATATATATATATATATATATATATATATATATATATATATATATATATATATATATATATAATTGAAATAATAAATTTAATGGTTTACAAACTATTACAAACAATCCTTAAATCCACAGACGTACTTTCGGTTAATTTCTTAAACCTGCCTCAACTGCCATTAAATTCATAAACAAAAGCAGAAGCAAATGTTATCAATTCAAATTCCATGAATCTCGTATTTTAATGTTAGCAGCTTGATGATTTATTAAATGCATTTTATTCCTGTTTATAAAAATTGCTTCTTTAATTTTTCTTTTATTGTTGGTTCTCTCTTCATGAAGAAGTTTCACATTTTCAAAATCAAATTTCAATTTATATTTACATGTTTTTCGTGATCAAAGAAAACTGAAGGAGATATTAAATCACCATTATTTTTACTTTTTACACACTTGTATAACAATTTATGCTCATTCAATCTATTCTCAATACTGCACCTAGATTCACCTATATATTATAGCATACAATCACAAAAAAATTAATATATAACATTACTTTTCTGCTTGACAGGTATGAAATCCTTAGCATTATTGACTAATTTATTAATATTGTTTGGGATGTAGAATGAAACATTAAACACATTCTTATATAAATCCTTAAAAATGTTTATTTTTTTCAGGATTTATATAAGGGGTTTAATGTTTCATTCTACATTCCAAACAATATTAATAAATTAGTCAATAATTCTTAGTTATTTCCTATTTATCCATTCATGGTGGTATGATAAATCTTACCTCAGTAATACTCAGCATTTATAGCTTCACATATATACACACAGGGTGATTATAGTCTTGATGTAAATGACAAAGTTTTGACCAATCATGAACCAAACCCATGTACTATATTAATTTCAAAAGTCAAGCACACAGCAACATCCATCTAATCTTTATACTCCTAACAGATTGTGTCAACACATTAAAGCACAGCAATGACCATTCAAATACTTCTGCAGACATCTAACAATATGTATATAATTTTGATAATAACAAAATCTTTCTCTTTTTTTCATTTCATATGACAAATATATAGCCATTTATGCTTTATCATCATTATACATTAACACATTTTTTTTTTCAATAGTTTCTTATGGTTCAAAATCTTTTCTCTCTTTTTTTAAAAAAAAATTCTATAACTGTTAATGATCTATTATTCATGCTAATAAACTTATAAATAAAAGCAAAATAAATAAACAATAAAACATTGTGCATTGTCTCTCTTTGGTTTGAGTTCCTTCAAAGGTCAGTCTAAATACTTGATACTTGACAAAAAACATGTATGTATTTTCCACAAACACCAATTACCATTTTAGTGCACTGCCTTGGAAAACATATTATTTCTTATAGACACACTTAAAATTATTTTCATTCAATTGCAGCTTCATTGATCACCACAATTAAAACTGTTGAAAATTAGTCCGCAGATTACTTTTGCATTTTAAAATACTTTTATTCCTGGGGTCAAATTGAGATGCTTAATTTTACATTTTAGTCCATAACATTAGTTTCTTTAATTTTCATCATCATTTTTTTTAGTTTCTTTCAGGAGGAAAAAAAACTCAAAATAATGTTCTAGATGCTATTTTTTTTTCTCTACTAAATTCTTAGGTTGGAGTCAAAAATCAAAAAAAAGTTACTAATAAGACTGATGAGTAATTAAATAACTTTATATTATAGTCTGATTGTTCCTTGGGTTTTTATTAATTAGGCCAAGGATACAAAACTGTTCTTAAGATGTCTTCTTTAAACAATCCTTTAAAAACCCAATATAAAATTCGAAATATTGAGTATAAAACTTTTTAATATGAGCTAATTTAGCCATAATTAATTTTGGAAAGAAAAACATATACACCATTTATAATTGAATTAGCACTTCATCTTTAAGTAATACATACACATTCTTAACAAGTTGAGTCAATTGCTGTCTCTGAGAGAGAAAACGATCAGAGAAGACTGTCAAATATTAAATTAGCAAAAGCAGTCCCCTTTTCATTTTCCCTAGCTTTTATAAGGGGAAAAAACAACAGCAATATTCCATTTTCCCATTATTTGTTTTGTCTAACTTATGGTTCTCTCTCCAAGTCAACCTTTGATCCCATCGGTTAAATGTTGGTTTTGGTTTATTGCCTTCAGTTCTGATTTTATTTTAATTTCTTCTTTCTTAACACATTTTACACAGCTTTGATTTACAAGAACTATTTAAAAAAATATAGAATTACTGGTACTTTATAAAACTGATATTATATAAATAAATCTCTTCTTTAATACTTAAATCAAATTTAGAACTGAAAACAATAACCAATTCCTGTAAAATCCATACAAAATAAATTCATTTTACTTTATACTATCAAATAATCTACAGTACAATGAGTAAATTTCTGTGAAGAAAAGAATCTATATATGCATCATAAATGCACATATGCATGCACAGACTCACAATACTAAATAGTGACTGCTTGTTAATATTCATATTAATACAAAATATCTTTTATTCATATTAGTACAAAATATCTTTCCTAATTTCCTAAAAAAAAAAAAACCTATTCCAATGAAAAAAAACTGTTAAACTAATGTTATCTATAACCAGTTCAATTTCAATTTACACTAACATTTCTATTTATAAATATTGTGAATTCACAAATACCTTTCTGTTTAGATATATAAATAAATAAATTTTCAGACATTACAGCATGCAATAGCCATTTTCCCTTTCATCTACATAATGCTAGCTATAATTTTAAATAAATACAAACAGATTCTTCTCTATATGTTAAATTTAAGCCACACATGTATTAATCTATCTAAATAAAGCTTTTAAATTTTCTTAAACTTTTAAAAAAAATTTACTTGAAAATAGTTAAGAAAATTAATCCTACTATTTATTTCCCCATCATTAGTTTCTTTGCGAAAGAAACTAAGGGTTACAATATATATATATATATATATATATATTGTAACATATATATATATATATATATATATATGTTCAAAAGATGGTGCTATACCAAAACCACCGAACAAGTGTAAGATTTGTTTACATAAACGAAAAAAGAGTCAGAAATTAACTACCTCTTTCATTTGCTCACCCCCAGATCAGCTGATTTCAAGCTGGTTTGCTCTCCTCAGTGGGGGATAGAGTATAGAAACTAGATCTAACACTGACTCTCAAGTGTTTATGCAAAACGTTTCTATCAGATTGCAAGCGTGAATTTCTCAGACCGGTAAAGTCTTCAAACTCAGCCTAGCAAGCTAGATATTTATATGGGTCTGATCTCAGTTCAGAATCACCATATAATCAAAGTCTCTGCAATATATATCATTGCAAGAAAACTTTAAAGGTACATTTATGAAAAACAAAAACAAGTTAATCACATAACCTGCTATCACTTGTTATTTATGTTCAAAAGATGGCGCTATACCAAAACCACCGAACAAGTGTAAGATTTGTTTACATAAATGAAAAAAGAGTCAGAAATTAACTACCTCTTTCATTTGCTCACCCCCAGATCAGCTGATTTTAAGCTGGTTTGCTCTCCTCAGTGGGGGATAGAGTATAGAAACTAGATCTAAACACTGACTCTCAAGTGTTTATGCAAAATGAAAGAGGTAGTTAATTTCTGACTCTTTTTTCGTTTATGTAAACAAATCTTACACTTGTTCGGTGGTTTTGGTATAGCGCCATCTTTTGAACATAAATAACAAGTGATAGCAGGTTACGTGATTAACTTGTTTTTGTTTTTCATAAATGTACTTTTAAAGTTTTCTTGCAATGATATATATTGGAGAGACTTTGATTATATGGTGATTCTGAACTGAGATCAGACCCATATAAATATCTGACTTGCTAGGCTGAGTTTGAAGACTTTACCGGTCTGAGAAATTCACGCTTGCAATCTGATAGAAGCGTTTTGCATAAACACTTGAGAGTCAGTGTTTAGATCTAGTTTCTATACTCTATCCCCCACTGAGGAGAGCAAACCAGCTTGAAATCAGCTGATCTGGGGGTGAGCAAATGAAAGAGGTAGTTAATTTCTGACTCTTTTTTCGTTTATGTAAACAAATCTTACACTTGTTCAGTGGTTTTGGTATAGCGCCATCTTTTGAACATAAATAACAAGTGATAGCAGGTTACGTGATTAACTTGTTTTTGTTTTTCATATATATATATATGAAAATCCTATTGATTAATTGATGTGTCAAACTTATTTCCCTCACAACTTAGGCACAAACTACTTGACAAATGCATACTAATAATTTTTATTAGTCATTGATTATACTAGAGATTATCCGCTTAATGAAGAATATTTTTGTAGTGTAATTTTCATTAAATCACTTCCATGCACTGTAGGGGCATGTTTCTATCTAATTTTATCACCTTGCCTAAGAGTGGCTTAGTGAATATTACATTGCAGAAATATTTTTCATAATTTCTGCTAATCTCAAATTTAATTGGCATGCAAGTAAGTAACACATTAATTAGTTGTAGATATACTATGATATATTGCAGTAACAAAATAAGTAGATCTTAAAAACATTATTTTTTAATTATCATAAAAGCCATAACATATTTAAATCTTCATCACAATAAATCTTTTAATAAAGCCATGCCTTTTCTATTAAGATGACCATAATGTTTTTCAATGTTTGGGTATTTTAAATCAAATATTTTAATGAATATAAATTAAAAGAAAAGTATGAAATGTCTACATTTGCAAAATTTATCAAAAAAGGTTAGAGATAAAACTGTTTTACTTTTTCCATGCTTCACAAATATAAAATGAAAATAAAAGAGCAATTAAAAAGTTACATCCAATAATTTGTTACATGCATTCATAAAATGACAAGATCAAAATTCTATTGTAGAATCTTTATGCAAATAATAAAATAAAAATATGTACTAACTAACCAGATTGCTCACAAAGAAGTAAAAATAAACATGTTTGGTCATTAAAAATAGTAGTTATTTAATCAAATAATTGTGATTGTTTAGAACTGGAGTAATAGTACAGTGAATATCTTTATATATCATTGAAACAAATGCCTTTGTATATTTTGAAAAAAAAAAGTCAAATATAATCTTAATTCAATTTATTCAATTAGCGAATTGAATCTTGTTTTAGTAAAGTATTAACCTATAAAATTATATATCTTTCTTTATTAGGTATTTGATATATATAAATATTCTTTCAAGTTCTACTTTTAGAGCTGTAGTTTTATATATCATTAATATTTGTAAAAAAAAATAATTTCATTACATATATAAGAACAACATTAAATATCAAAAGAGAATTTTTGGGTTAGGTTTTTGTAAATATTAAAAAAAATATGAAAATATAAATTAATAACATTGTAGTTATATTATTAACTATTTTCATTTAGTTAAATTAAATATTTTTAGAAAGATTCAAATTCTGTTTATATATTTTCAAATCCATTCAGCTTTTAATATATAGAAAATACTATTGTTGATTTTATGAGTGATATCTGATGCATGATTTAAATTGGTGATTGTTACTTTCATAAATACTACATTTAAAATATTTTTTCACATAAGGACCAACATTGGATGCAATAATAGAAAAAAGTATCACAAAATTATAAAATAATCTTAGTCATGGTTTCTTTTTTTCCATCTTGATAATCTTATCTAATTTTATCTGTCTTTGTAATACATTAAGTAAAACAATTATTGGTGATCGAGAAGTCCACACAGAGACCTTACAAGCAGTTGATGTTGTTGTTGATGTTATGTACTGTGACTTCTCCTTAAACGGAGTCAGGAATCTCTCAGCAGCTATGCCCAGATAAACCTGCTAGCCACTTTACCTTCATTTTCCATTGTCCACCCTAAGTTTTCCCATAATCTGCTTCATTCCATTTCCACAACATAATCTTTGTCAACTCCATGACATTCATATCTAAATTCCCCTTATTTTTTTCCCAAAACCTAGCATAAAAACCAATAACTCACTTTCTGTATAATCACTTTGTTCATATTAACCTTCCATAACATCATTATTTGTACCCTTTCTGCTTCCAAACAATGTCCCAGGTTAGCAGGATTGCCTCCTGGCGAATGCTATGACACATGAAAAAAAAAAGAATAATAATGATGGAGAATAATATTTTAACTGAAATATATTCTTTAAAGAAGTGATATTATTCTTAAAAATATCAATCATTTTTTAATGTAGTCATTATTACAAATAAGAAAAACTATAGTTTTTTCTAAATTTTATTCCATCTACTTAAATATCACTCTTAATCAATACAGAATACAATTAACAAAGCATTATTTCATCTTTAAATACAAAACTAATTCTTGACTAAAATATTTTGACTTAAAATATATCACTTTAAAATACAATATTCCAATTGAGAGACAATTTAAAAACAGGTAATATATCTTAAGTATAGCTTTATGATAAAATTATTATATGACTACAATAAAATCTACATTGCCTCCAAAAAATACACCTCATATTAAAACATGTCATTATTCTAATATATATATATATATATATATATATATATATATATATATATATATATATATATATATATATATATATATATATATATATATATATATATATATATATATATATATATATATATCACATCAACAATTATCAATCTATTGCAGGATGAAGGTCTTTCCAAGTTCAATCCATCTTCTCTGATTTTTAGCTTCTCTTCTCCACATCACCACTGCACACTTTCTTATTTCATCCATCCATCTCACATGTAGTCTTTTCATGGGTCTTTTACAATCTCTTGGTATACAGTTTAAGATTTTGATTGTCCATGTATTATCATCTTTTCTAGAAATATGTCCAGCCCATCTTCACTTCAGTATTTAATTTTTTTAATGAGGTCAGTAACACTTGTTTCTTCGCTAACCCATATATTATATTTTTAATATCTTCTTGTTACCCCCAACATGCATCTCTACATACTATTTTGAGTGGTCTGAAGTGTCTGAAAAGCTCTTCTATTAAGTGCCCAAGTCTTAGATCCATAAATAATAACTGGTAAAACGCATTTATTAAAAACCTTCTTTTTCAAACACATTGGCATATTTCCTTTTAGTAACAAGTTATTTCCATTAAAAGCACTCCAACTAATTTCATTCTATGATTAATTTCATGCATTACATTTTGATCTGTATTAATAATCTGACCAAGATATTTGTAGCTGTTAACTTCTTCTAACTCATCATAGTCATTATTTATTTTCATATTTTCAGAAAATTCATTAAACATTACATTGGTCTTTTTAACATTTATCTTAAGTCCTACTTTCCTACTTTTATTTGATAAATCCTACAATATTTTTTGAAGTGGTAAAGCATTATTTGTAAAAACAACTACATCATCTGCAAAATGTAAATGACTTAAATAATCTCCATTTATTTTCACTCCTTTAGCATCCCATTTTAATCCACAATATACTTTTTGCAAAACTGCTGTAAAAAGTTTTGGAGATATGGAGTCACTCTATCTTACACCCTTTTCATTGTTGATTTTCCCAGTATCATTATGTAATCTAATTGTAGTTGTTGCATTTTATAAATATTCTTTAAAATATGACAATATCCAGGATCTATACCTTGATGATCCAATGCTTTAATCACTGAAGAAATGTTTATAGAATCAAATGCATTTTCATAATCTACAAATCCAAACTATAATAAAAACTGATATTCATTTGTTCTTTCATAACATCTCTCAGTACCTGGATATGATATATTGTACTAAAACCACTTTTAAATCCAGATTGTTCTCTTGGTTGGTGGAAATTCAATGCTCTCTGTAGATGAGTTGTAATTATCTTGGAAAAACTTTGTATAAAAGTGATAAAAGGCTGATTTGCCTATAAATTCTAAAATCTTCTTTATCACCTTTTTTAAATATTAATATTAATATGGTAGGCATTCTTCAAATCATCTGCTACATCTTTATCAATTAGACATTTGGTATATAAATTTGTTAAAATATTTTCTATTTCTTCACCTGCTTTTTTTAAAATATCAATTATAATTCAAAATTACCTGGAGCCTTTTTTTTTCATAAATTTAATGCATGTGTCACTTTTTCATTTAAAATTCTGGGCAATTTGGAAGATATAATAAGATATAATAGGTAGTTGTTCTTTATTATTACATAATTTTTGATAGAAGTCTTCTACCCATTTTGTGATGCCATCTTTTTTTTTGTAATCATTTGGTCTTTTTTATCATTGCAGATATCAATTTCCTATTGATATTAAAATGTTGTTTTATACTCTTATGACTTTATTTTCTTCTGCAGCTTTCCTTGCTAGTTCACATTTATACTTTCTTATATCATTTTCAACTCTTTTCCACACCAGGTTCAAAATTTGAGATATTCAATTCTTTTTAATGCATCATTTTTGTATAACATCATATTCCTTCTTTTCTTCATAAATTTTCTAGGTTCAGTAAAAATTTTATTGGTCAATTGCTGCTTTTTTTTATAAGCTATCATTGTTGCAGTGTTTGAAAGTGTATCAGTTATTCTCTTATTAATTTCATTCAAATCTGAATCATGTTCAAAATATACTAATATTTGAAACCAGTTTAATAAGTTCTAATTTAAATCATTAGCATGTATCTGAAGATTAGGAATATCAACTATATATATTGTTTTGCTTAATATTTTTTGTCTCTCAGGTTTTGCATTAACACATACCTTACATCTTAATAATCAATGATTATGTCCTTTGTTAAATTTATTAAAAACATTACAATCTTGAAATGTGTATTTTTTTTAGTCAAAGCATAAATTAATTCTGCTGTATCTTTATTTCAATGCTTCCATGTCCATTTTCTTTTAACATTTTTCTCAAATAAAAAAATCATAATATGAAGTTGTTTTCTTTTCTTCAAACTCCACAAGTCTATTTCCTCTCTCATTTCTATTACCATAATCAAAATTACCTACAACAATTTTATTTTTCATTTGTTTACTAATTCTAGCATTAAAATCTTCCATAACAACTTTAATATGTTGTTTACTCTGATGAAAAGTCTTTTGTACATCAATATAAAAATCTTCTCCTACTTTATCACTATGATAATTTGTAGGATCATAAATCAAAATTTTCTGTATTTGATATCTGATATTAAGATGTATAACTAATCTTGTCAGTCAATTTACACAATGTTGTTCTTCCACTTTTTTGTATTTCCAATATCTGTGCCTTTATAGTAGAGTACATGTGCACTTTTTAAATCAATTATCTCTTCTACTTTTCTTTTAACATCTCAAAGTCCAATAAAGTCCCATTTAATATAAGATAGTTCTTTTAATTTTTGAAATCTTACTTTACTTGAAAATTATCTGCAGTTGTAAGTACCTAAATAAAAAGTCATCATCAATGGCAGCCTGTGTCCACAATCAGGGGATTCTTAGCACTCTTTGCTTTCAGCCACCAACCATTGCCTTGGTTGGTTACTTTACAGTCTTTTGGGAATAATAGCCATGATTTATTTTTGGATGTCATGATTGTATTTATCTATTGGAAAAATATTTAACATTTATACTCACATTCATTCTGCCTTATCAGGGAACTGAATCAAAAGACCATGGTATTTCTTGATCTTAAACTCAGATGTAAAAAGCCAATAAACTCACCACACTGGTTAAAGCATATTGGTGAGCAGCCCATCCATGTTTGTATTATATATGAATTATCACATAGTAGTAACTGTTGCAATGGCAAGAATGTAAGGAGTGGACATGAAAAATTTGCCTGCTCAGTTACAAGAAGATTTTATTATCAACACTTGGTTAAAAATATGTATGTTTATATTGTTATTATTATTATTATTATTATTATTATTATTATTATTATTATTATTATTATTATTATTATTATTATTATTATTATTATTATTATTATTATTATTATTATTATTATTATTATTATTATTATTATTATTATTATTATTATTATTATTATTATTATTATTATTATTTATTAAGAAACAAAGCTATCGAATTGTATAAACAAACAGAGATATGCATACCCATAAAACTAATAATTTAGTAAAGAAATATAAAATAGAATTATAAATCTGCCATGTCAACACTAATTTTTTTTTAAATAAAACAATTTATTATTCAGATTACATTTTTATTTGATGTAGAACAAACAGTTTTTACATCTTATATTTTTGTGTGCATGTATGGAAAATTATATATTTGAATTTAGATTTGGTAGGGTTAATTTGAATTGATTTGGTTTGCCAGAGTATTTATTTAATATTTTTTTATTAAAAGTTTGATTTAAATTAATTAAAATAACTATCTGGGAACTATTAAGATTTATAATTTATTTGTTGTAAATAAATGATTACAATATTATTTTAAGCTTCAAAATAAAAAGGAAGCAATTGGAAAAATATGAAATTATTATTTTTTTTCTTTTCATTTTTGAATGGCATTTATAAAATTTATCACATTGATTCAAAAATCATACCAACTGTAGTCTGCATTTTAAAATTATCTTGACAACTCTTCCAAATTTTCAGCAAAATCAGAAAACCCCAACACATAATGGGAAATGTCATAATCCAGACATCAGATGATGAACTGGAATAAAAAGTGAATTTTGGAAATATCAGGCAGACTTTAAAAAAAATTTGATTGCCATCAAAACTTAAGCAAGTTAAACACTTTAAATAGCCATTTTGTTTGCCTTTAACAATATGATTGACTAGGCTAACCAATTCTAGGCATTTTGCCTTTTTTCCCACAAAATGATTTCTTCACATCATGAAAAACACCAAATAAACCAGAAAGTGACATTAATTAATTATTTTAAAAAATCTTATTTATTGCACTCAACTGTTAAGTAAAATGAATAAATTGACTCAAAGAATTCTGTCTAACAATGCTACATATTTATTACTGAATTTTTCAAATGAAAATAATAGTTAATAGCTAGTATATTTGGAAATATTTATATTCAAAATAGTGGTGAAATAACTTTTCTCTTCACTTCAAAAATGTCAATATCGTGAACTCATGACTAGTATGATCAAATGCAATAATTATTATTTTTTATCAATGTAAAATATTATGAACATCAATTATTAAAATACATCAGACTTAATTCTTTTTATTAATCATGTATAATATAAATTACCTAAATAAAATCATAATTATAAAAAAAAAGATTATCCCCAGTGTAAAATAAAATAATGTCATCAAAGTAATTGTTCAGAATTAATAATAATAATAATAATAATAATAATAATAATAATAATAATAATAATAATAATAATAATAATAATAATAATAATAATAATAATAATAATAATAATAATAATAATAATAATAATAATAATAATATATATATATATAGAGTAAGTTAAAAACAAACTCTTATGAAGCTTCAAAAATACCCTCAACCTCAGACCGCGGTTTCTGCCTCTAGCGTCATCAGTGAGGTGCTAGGGAATAAAAATACTAGAACTAGTCCAGCATTTTATCAATGCCTAACTATTGAGAAGAAAATCTGAAACTTTCAGACATTTAAATGTCCAAAAATCCAGCAATCTAACTCAAATAGCCGTATGGGACTGAACTAAGTTCAGATACACCATATATTAATAGCTCTAGCAATATAAAATCGCCAAAGCATTAATAGCAAAAAACTAAAATTAAATTGATAAAAAATCAAGTCATATGACCTAATTTTAATAAAGCTCCTATTTACAAATGTTATATATAGAGTAAGTTAAAAACAAACTCTTATGAAGCTTCAAAAATACCCTCAACCTCAGACCGCGGTTTCTGCCTCTAGCGTCATCAGTGAGGTGCTAGGGAATAAAAATACTAGAACTAGTCCAGCATTTTATCAATGCCTAACTATTGAGAAGAAAATCTGAAACTTTCAGACATTTAAATGTCCAAAAATCCAGCTATCTAACTCAAATAGCCGTATGGGACTGAACTAAGTTCAGATACACCATATATTAATAGCTCTAGCAATATAAAATCGCCAAAGCATTAATAGCAAAAAACTAAAATTAAATTGATAAAAAAATCAAGTCATATGACCTAATTTTAATAAAGCTCCTATTTACAAATGTTATATATAGAGTAAGTTAAAAACAAACTCTTATGAAGCTTCAAAAATACCCTCAACCTCAGACCGCGGTTTCTGCCTCTAGCGTCATCAGTGAGGTGCTAGGGAATAAAAATACTAGTTAGGCATTGATAAAATGCTGGACTAGTTCTAGTATTTTTATTCCCTAGCACCTCACTGATGACGCTAGAGGCAGAAACCGCGGTCTGAGGTTGAGGGTATTTTTGAAGCTTCATAAGAGTTTGTTTTTAACTTACTCTATATATAACATTTGTAAATAGGAGCTTTATTAAAATTAGGTCATATGACTTGATTTTTTATCAATATATATATATATATATATATATGCAAATTTTCTCAATATTTTACTCTTTCAAACAAATAATATTCACATTAAAGAAGTTAATTCCCAAGTAGTATTACTGCTGAAGTAGCATTATCATTTTTGGAAGATCATCAAGCCATAATTTCATCATTGTTTACTATTATTTCAAATTATTATATTAATATTTCATTTTGCATCTACAAATTCTTGTAAAAATTAATGGTGATTCACTGTCTTATATACATTTTAAATTGTTATCTCAACATGTAAGATAATTTATTGGAATTAACTATTCTGCATTATTTAGTCATGACCTGGGAAAGTTGTATTTTATATCACTAATTGTATATATATATATATATATATATATATATATATATATATATATATATATATATATATATATATATATATATATATATATATTATTTGCGGGATATTCCATGTAGTGATAAATGTAAATGTTTGATGTTTCAATATAATATCAAGTACCTTCCTCAGTGTGTCCTCTTTCTCAAATCATTAGAATGCATGTGAGATTTAAAATCATTTTTATCATTTTTTTTCTTTTCATATTTAAATTCTATTGGTTGAGAAATTTTAAAATTTATTTTCCCTTCCAATTTATTTTCTCTTCCAATAGATTCTTCCAAAAAACATTTGGAAGAAGCTACTGGAAGAAAAAATAAATTTTAAAACTTATCAACCAATAGAATTTAAATATAATGAGAAAGAAAACAATAAAAATGACTTTAAATCTAACACGCATTCTTATGATTTCAGAAAGAGGATGCTATGAGGAAGGTACTAGATACTGTATTGAAATGTCAGCAATTAGCTTTTTCATTACACTGAATATCTTGCAAATAATAATAATAATAATAATATGACATCTTTTATCCATGAAAATATTAGAATATATATATATATATATATTCTAATATATATATATATATATATATATATATATATGTATATATATATATGTGTGTGTGTGTGTGTGTGTAGTTATGATAATTTATAATTTATAGTTATTAACTACAGATTAATTCTAAAAAAAAAATAATCAACCTTCCACACAATCACTTTACAACAATATTCAATTAGAGTTTAATCGTATTTAGAATCTCTGATTGAATATTACTGCATGGTGCATATGTGGAGGGTTGACTACTTTCTATTTAAAATTACAACTAAAATTTATTTTATTATTTACATTATTAATAGTTTAATTATAAAAATACAAAGGCCATTAAAAGCTGATATTCATTCTTCACCTTTGTATAATTGATTATTAATTTAATGATTGTTAATATCATAATTTATCTTGCTGCTCTATACAGTTATTTTACATCAATGTGACAAAAGCAAAGATTATGAACAGTTTTAATAATAGATGTACGCATTCTATTGTTGCCTTTGGTCAATAAAATATCTTTAGGATAAATACTGACAGATTAAGTTGTCTAAATGTTTTATCAATGAATTAATAAAGCCATGCATCCACATCCAAACATGCACACATATCCACATGCATATACAGAATATATTATATATCTGTAACTATTTTGATTGTATGAAGATTAAAATACTAAAACGTCAAAGTTATCCAACAACCTTTCAAACAAGAATAATTAAAAAAAACAATATTACTTAACATACAATCTAACTGATAGATGGTATTTTTTTAAGATTTTGCTGTCTTGATTTATCCAGTTGTAAATTATAGTTTAGTATATTTAATTGCATTAGGATAATGAATAATATAATAATTCTATGTTTTGTCACTAGAAACAGATTCCAAATGTTAACCAAAAATTTGAAAATCAAGTTTAAGTTTTCTTCCTTTGATTAATTTTAATTTAATATAAGTGATATTACTATTATGCCTATTTCTTACAAATAAGATTTTTAAACCCTCTTAAAACAGACTCTCTTAAATCGTCTTAAAAAGGGTAATAACTCATTGAAGAATTTTTTTTTTAAAAAAAAGTCATTTAATATATATATATACGTTTTTCATACTGTCAAATTAAATTCAATTTACTTATTTTTTGAACATTTTTGATTTTGATTATTATTTTTTTGTACTTTTTATATAAAAAAAATTAATGACAGACTTTTTAATATTACAATTCACTTTTGTTGAAAAAATATAATATATATTTGAATTCAACTTATAAAAAATGCATATAAAAGACAGAGGAGGAAAAATCATATTTTAAGCAAATTATTTGAATTTGCAATTTCTTTTTTTCACTGTTGATAAATTTGACCATTAAACCAAATAAAAAAAATCAGTCTTACATTCATCTTTTCTTCTATTGTTTGATCTAAAATTACTTTTCATATTTTTTTTTCTTTTTGCATATAAAAATATCACACTTTTAACATAATTTTCAAATCATTTTTTTTTTGTTAAATAATAAGATTATTGGATTTATTTCTATCGCCTTTTTTTCTATTGCAGTTATTTTTTATATACTTTCTTTTTATAGGTTAATATTTTCTTTAAAATTTAAATTACAAGTTCATATGGGGAAAAAAAACATATAATTTCAAAATTCATATATATGAATATATACTAACTTTAATTTTATTCATGCATCTGTATAAAGAAAGTAAATTTCTGCATTTTAATATATATATATATACATATATATACATATATATATATATATATATATATATATATTTATATATATATATATATATATATATATATATATTAAAAGCAGAGTTGAAAATTAAGGAAAAAGTTATTAAAATAAAAGAATAGACTTGTAGTTAAAAGACTTAGATATGAAAAATAACAGTAATAATAAAAACATATTCAATAAATAATATAGAATCTTAGTAAATATGATAGATAAAATTTAGAAAACTGAACAAAAAGAGAAAGCATACAAAATGGATAACAAGTTGAACGAAGTAAAAAAGTACATTAATCATAAAAACAAAAACAAAAAAACATTAGCTGATGTTCTATTACTTCAATTCTGTACAAAATATTATATTTAAAATAACATTAATTATATTTTTTTATATTACTATTCTTACTGTGAATGTTTATGTGGTTACTGCTGGTTTCTAATGGTTACTTATTATCCCATTTGCTTTAAGCATTATTTTCCTTATTATTTAACATTATTAGGTTTTATTGAAAGATTAAAATAAAAAAATCCTTAAAGATATAAATTTTAATTTTAACAATTCATCAATAATCCATGTGTCATAATAAATTATGTAAAGTATTGTATGAAAGCCACAAAATGTGTTTCTACCTAAATTAAAGAACAAAAGCTCTTCTCATCAACTCAATGAAAAAAAATGCATGGCATACAATAGCCAATTAGAATTATACATTATGCTAATATCTGATTTATTTAGCTAGTTTAAAAAAAATATTTTTATCACTTTTGTTATAATGTCTAGCACTATTAAACATAAATGACAATATTACACAATAGTTGTGCTTATTGATTTTGCAAAAATAGATTTATAACTGTTAACTTCAAATAAGATTGATAGAAAATTTTTGTGAATGTAAGTAAATTTTATATGTAACCTTCAATCTCAATTGATTAACCAATTATTGTTGGTGCATATATATATATATATATATATACATATATATATGGTTAATAATAATTGATATATATATATATATATATATAAAATACATATTTGGCAGGTTCATCCTTGTTAAAAACTTTTAATATTAATATACTGACGTTTCAACTTGGTCACACAAGCCATCCACAGAGTTGGATGGCTTGTGTGACCAAGTCGAAACGTCAGTATATTGATATTAAAAGTTTTTAACACGGATGAACCCGCAAAATATGTATTTTATATATTTAACCCATGCAAATCTTCGTTTTAACATATATATATATATATGGCATGTATTTGACTCATTTCAAACACACAGATATATAGAATCTTCAATTAAAAAAATATATATATATTTATATATATATATATATATATTATATATAGATTTATGTGTGTATTTATTGTTTATTTAGTTTATAAATAGTTAATGAATAAGCACTTGTAAAGAGAAAGAGTAATTAGAAACAATATTTAATATAGGGATTTATTATATTTTATTAAATAATGTGTTGAAATTATTTAGCCATATTCTTATTAAAAAAAAAAGCAGAGCAGAAAGAAAGTGTAAAATAAAGCAATCAAGATCAGTAGATTAGGATATGAAAATGTACACATGTGAGTATGAATAGTTTAAACATGAAATATTTTTACACAAATCTTTTCATGACTAAGATTGCAGGCTTTGTTGTTTTTGTATTATTTAGATTGTAGATATCTATAGAGGGAAGTGATTCTTGGGTGGAATAAAAGTAACAATTAATCCTAAGTTTTTATTAATTGTGACAGACCGTCAAACTTGTGAAGCTTTGATCTTTATCTCAAGATTAGATTTTCAGGTGGTCTTTTTCTTTGATCAAAGATTCACAACATAAACAAATGAAACAATATTTAGTGGTCAGTTTTTTTTTTAATATTATTACAGAAGAGTTGTAGCGATCAGTTTTTTTAATGTTATTAGAGAAGAGATGTGGTGATCAGTTTATTCTTTATTATTAGACAGAGATGTAGTGATTGAGTTCATGAAAACCAAAGGAAATGGACAGTTTGCATATTTTTCAAAAGAGAGTGAGCAATTGTTTTTTCACTCTTTAAAAATTGAGCAAGAAAAAAATCACTCTTGTTTTTAAAGTCAGTATAGACGAAGATTTGCATATATATATATATATATATATATATATATATATATATATATATATATATATATATATATATATATATATATATATATATATATATATATATATATATATATATATGGTAATTCCCAGCAGTAAAAAGAAAAAGAAAGGAAAAAAATGAATTTCTTGGAAGAAGTTATTGACAATTCTATAAAATGATATTAATATATTTTGCTGTGTATAATACAATGAATTTGCATTGCTAAAACCATTGTTTCTGCTTCCTGGAATCTGACAGAATGGATTAAATCACTAATCTACTATGGACTCATATACCAGTCCATAGTAAGCAAAAGAATGGACAAATTTAAAGCCAGCCACAAACATAATCTAATCATCATCTTGGACAAGAGAATAAGAAAGGAAAGATGGATAAAAGCTATATATATATATATATATATATATATATATATATATATATATATATATATATATATATATATATATATATATATATATATATATATATATATAAAGCCAAGTTTGATGAAGCTATGAATCAAATTTTTGTTAAAGTTTTCCTCAGTCATCTAAAGTGTCTACAATGATGTTTTTTTTTTTTTTTGGAAAAATTGGAAGCAAGCCAGTCAATGAATTCAGCATTATAAAAAGCATCAACAATAAATAATTTTAAAAGTGTGGAAACCAGCAGGTCAATTAATTCATGTTTATTAGTAGGTATCAACAAGAACTGTTTTTTTAATGGAGCAAATCAACTTATTGAAGCTATATGTGAGACAAGCAGTCTGAAAATTTAAACTTGGGACATTTATAAAAAGTGAAAATAATTGGGTATCTATGACCTTTCATTAACAGATCTTTTATTTTTACTTATTAAAAGTAAACCTTAATTTATTGTTCAAAGCATTTTTTTTTCTTTTGATACAGAAACATTAAAGGCTTGTTTATCTATAGTTACACATAACATAACACAAACACCGTTTAAATCTTTAAACTTAAATTTCCATTATTTTTTTTTATTTTCTTTTATTATATATTGTAATATCAAAATGTTTTTTTTATTGTTCTTCATGTATTATCATAATGAGAAACCTATAAATATATGCATTTATAATGTTTTTTTTATTTTATTTATCTTGTTGCATCTTAAATTGATGTAATGTATTTTATTTTATTTTGCTCAAGGTTGCAATAATATTTTTATATATGTGATTTATGTATTAACCCTTTTCCTGCCTCTTATGAGGCCTCTCGTTGACATCTGACGTCACTCTAATTCTGCTAGTTTAAATGCTAAAATATTCGTTTGACAGTTACTGATTAGGTTTTTAAAAGTTCTGTAAGATTGTGCCCTCTTCCGAATTATTTTACAAGTAAAAAATCAAAAAAAATGCATTTTAAACTAATCAAAGAAAGAACCTTGTCGGTGATTTGCTGTCAGCTGGCTCTCAGCCGAAAAAGACATTCTGATTGACTGGAAAGAACAAAGAAACCGCCTGATCAAAGAAAATAAAGAAAAACGCTGAGATTTTCATTTCAAATGCAATTTAAGTATTAAAAAAATATAATTTGAGAAATTAACTAGTTTTTTAAAAAATATACTAAAAAAACAAAGTTATTTTCGAAAAATATTGAAGATTTTAGTAAAAATATTTAAGATTTAGCAAAAAGAAATCTTTACTTTTCCATATCGTAAAATTGAAAAAAAGTGTTTGCATCAGCCCTTTTTTGTTTAGACATTTGCTTTATATTTGCCGAAATTGAATATATTTTATAATAAATAAATAGCATTTTATTTTTGAAAGAACTTTCATTCTCTTTCATAACCTGAAAAATTAGTAATATACTTTTTATAAACGTATCTGAGTTGAATTTAATATTATAGGTGAATATGTTTTAACAATAGGCTTTGTCTTCAGTTTGTGAGTTGGCCAATTAAAAGATTTGATTTTTACCTCATACAACCAATAATATAGTTAGTGGTTTAAGGATTAATCCCTAATGTAAAGGGAACACATTTTAAAAAATGTATGTTGACATATCACAGGGTGTGTGTGCATGTGTAACTGCTTATACAAACACATCAAAAGAATAGGTTATGCATGATTAGTTTAAGGATGGTAAATTGTAGAACAAGGCTTACATATGAATGAAAGTGAAATAAAACACACAAGTTACATATGAAATTTATTTTTATGATATAATAAGTAAGGAAAGTCTTAAGTAAGCATTCACTGAAATATTTTTTTAAATATTATTTTAAGCCAGCTTATTTTAAAATATTCAAAATGACAAACTTGTATATAAAATTTTGTATTAATTAATGTAATAATAAATCATTTAATCTAATTAATAAATATGATTTAAAAAATGAAAAGAAAAAGAGTAGTATTAATATATATGTATATATATATATATATATATATATATCTTAATTGGTTTCCGAGTTCTTATTAAAGATATTGTTTTATTTTCTTGTCTTGATTCTATTGTTTTAAATGATCATCATCATCACTTGCAGATATTAGAAATCATCAGCACTAGAAAATATTAAGCGCTCACAAAATGTTAAATAAACTAGAATGTTGATTTACATTTAAATATTTAAGGATTATGCTTGATAATAACCAAGTTTTAATAATTATAGTTCAATAATAGAAAAGCTAAAATTATGTTGTACCCATGAGTTTTGATCATCATCATCAAAGATTGATATCATATTATTGATTAAAACAGTGTTTCAAATAGTACTGTACATGAGTTATGATCACCATCATCATTAAATAAATTATAATCAGTATATCTAATGGTTAACATAATTAATATATTTAGTAAATAGGGGTTTATAGAAAGTTGAATATCACGTGGAGAGAGGCGTGATGATCAGTCATCATCACTAATATTATTCAATCCTAGTTTTAACTATAAAAGAACTTGGAATAAATAAATATAAACGTGTATAAATGCTAAGGAGTGTTACATTTAAATCTCAGTTTAAAATAGGATAATTTTTAATAAATGCCTATGAGTTTATAAAGATAAATTTATTGTTGTGAGTTCATTATAAAGCTAGGGCTGATATCATCATCATCATTATCATCATCATTATTATCATCATTATTACCTTTATATTGTGATAAATAATTAAGTTACATGGCCATCAATATCAATAATGCTCTTCACGATGCTTGTTTGGAAGACATTAATAAGATTATACTTGTCTATTCATCAATGTACGTCAACTGAGCTAGTAATATCTAAAAGAGTTTAGGATATATAAATTTGGTGCTATGGGGATCTTATGAATTTATTGACATGAGTAAAATATAAGAATGTCATTTTTTCATTAGTCATCCAAGTCATGTGTAATAAAAATGTATCGAATGAGTTTGAACTCGGTACACTCTAAACAGATATTTATCTAGATTTAAAACAATCTAGTGGTGCTCGTGGGAAAACACATGTACTTAACTAAACTGAATAAAGAGTTATTTAATCCCTTTCCAACTTCATCATATTAACTTTACACGATATTTTTTATATAAGTTGTCATGAATAGCATCTGACCATGAATGGTCTTATATATTTGGAAAGAAGAATAGGAAGGATTCTTTCTTAAAAGAACCTATTATTGGAATTAAGCATAAGGCAATCCAGGGATCTCACATTGGGTAA
The DNA here is from genome assembly GCA_028023455.1 of Epiperipatus broadwayi. Taxonomy (NCBI): domain Eukaryota; kingdom Metazoa; phylum Onychophora; class Udeonychophora; order Euonychophora; family Peripatidae; genus Epiperipatus; species Epiperipatus broadwayi. The sequence goes on along the minus strand of JAQFVV010000377.1, from coordinate 476,226 downwards.
TTTTATTCAGTTGCTATATTTAATATTATTTTATTTGATGACAATGGCCAGTATGTTTTATTGTTCAAATGACCTCCCCAATATCTAAATATTTTAAATCTTTAATTTTTGTTATTTTAAGTATTGAGAAATGAGATAATTTATTTATTTCATTATTAGCGTGACAGAATTAATGTTTGGGATAGTTGCAATCGGGCGATAATATTATATTTAATTAATTATAAATAGACACCCAAATAGAGCATGATATGCATATATTCTTATTTGTATGTTAGCGTCATCCTTATTTAATTATAAATTGTATTTTAGCTAACACAATGAATTCATTTCTTATTTAATTTTACTCAGTTATAAGTGATGAACCGCTGGAGCATATCATATATCCTGTTTAGTGTTTAGTTATTGAATTATAGCAACTATCATTTTGTCACTCATCTATATATTAAACGGTTACAAAATTGCAGCCTTTTTCATCATTACATTAATTTGTACGCTATTACAAATTTTTCTTACTGTTACAAATGACAGATTATAGGCATATTTTAATATGTTAATGATTAATAATTTCTATCTATTTTTATCTTTCTGTTACAATATATATATATATATATATACATATATATTAATCTATTCATATTTTAATATACTTCCATTGTATGAGTTCAAATTTAATACAAAAAAATAATTATTAACATTATAGACCCATAAAATATATTGTGAAAATTAAATAAACATTTTGTAATAGCATATTAAATCTTCTATGCATTATCTAAGGGCATTTTCTTGAAAGTGTGTTTGTGTGCCATGTAGGCAATCATGAATATAGTTGCATGGCTAGACTAAATTAGTTACTTCATAGCAATTATATTACCTCTCCTTTAAACATCAATCACAAGAGGTTATAATATGTACCAGACAACTATTATTGTTTCTTATTTAAATATTTTAACTAAAAAAATACTAAGTCAGATTTATTTAATTAAACATATATTTTTTATTATAAAACTCAGAGCAAAATAATTTAGAATTAATAAATTATAATAAAATGAAAATATTCTCTGTTTTTTTTTTTTTTTGTAATTTATGTTACATGAATTAGCTGGAATAGGAATTAATTCCAAATTAACATTTCATTCTCAAAACCTTCAAAATTTAATAAAGTGCAGAAAAATGAGCACCTGTGTGTGAACTGAAATATAATGTATAAAATATATTGGATGTGTGGTAAATAAATTTAATAAAATCAGACTGTCACACATAAAAATTACATTTGCTTAAATTTGATTGAACATATAACTTATTGTTTCTTTTTATTCACTCAAGACATAATTTTTAAAAAGTTCTGACAGGGATTAACCTTAAAATGTGAGAAACAGTTTTCATATAAGATAAATAATTTACACAAATAAGTAAACTATCTTCAAAGTATTTGCTTATAACATATTTGACTTAGAATTATTCTCTTTTCATACATTAAACAATCAAGCACGAGTGCGTGTGCGGCGCAGCTCGCAACGATCCTTCTACCTATTCAGTTTTCTATCAGCCCCAGAGCACAAGTCACCACGAGTGCAATCCAGACAATCCCACAATCGTGTATAGAGAGAAACGTGATCTTAAAAGAAAAATGAAAGAAGCCTTATTCATCTCACAAGACAGTGATGCCATAAATAGGAAGGACACGTGCTATGCTTTATAGAAAAATGGAATTAGCATATTTGCATATCATTAAATGTATTAACAAGCTATGATTATGAAGGTAAGATGCTTTTTAAGCGTTCAGCTAGTTTATTATTTTAGTTATCTATTTTATATTAATAGCTTTTGGAAACAATTGTGCCACATACGCACTCTTGCTTGATTACATATATTTCCCAAAAGTAAAAAAAAAAAAAAAAATTTGACTTAATACCTTAAACAATCTAATTATAATATTTTATAAGTACTATTTAAGTTTAATATTTAATATATATATATATATATATATATATATATATATGATCATCTGTCCTATATTCTGCCACATTTTCCCTTAATTAAGGTCCACTTAAAAACAAGCCATGTTTTCATTAGACAATAATTTTAATCTTTATGTAACATATATATAAAGAAAAACATTTTGACCTAAAAAATGCTATTGTAGAATATAAATATGATGGCCAAAATATATTTCAATTAAAAGACAATCAGATTTTATAGTTTGTACTTTCACACAAATGTATATTAGATGCGCGCGCGCACACACACACATATATATATGCCACTTTAAATAAATATACGAAATATCTAAATATATTAATAATCTTTATTGCTTTGTAAAATGTAATGTATAAAGCCATTTTAATGTTTGTAATAATAATAAAAAATCTATAAAAATAATTAACACACCTTTGGTTGACCTAAAGTTTCTGATTTCATTTCACATGTTAAATAAAAAATAATATTTTATATATATATTTTTTTTAAATAAAAAATTAAATAAAAACAAAATATTAGTCAAGCCTTGGTGGCCTAGTGATTAGCATAGCTGTCTTCGAAACAGCTGACCCGGGTTCGCTTCCTGGTCAACGCATTTGAAACATAAAAAAATATTAAGCATATATAATAAAATATTTTATTCTATATTTTTATAAAAACAATAATAAAAGTCATTTCCTTTTTTTTTAACGATTGAATCCCGGTGGTGATGATACTCATGTGATTTCTGGTATATGAATACTTTGACATACATATAATGAAGTTGATTGGTGAAACACTCATTTCTTTGGAAAGTTTATCTTACATGGATTAATGAAATCATGAGTAAAACAGTTGATTTATGCATATCATATATCATAACTATTTTCAGTAATTAGTACCATTATTACTTACAGCTCTAAAATTGAAAGTTCAAAATCAAATTAAATGTAAAAAAAAAAAATATTTTAGTTTTATTTCACTTAAGAACAAACATTGTTAGCCAAGAGGTCATCGCAGCCGCCTTGCAAGCAAGTAGTTGGTTGCAGACTGTTGTGGGCTCGTCTTAAAAAGCTGATGCTATGACATATGAAAAAAAAAAACATTTTTTAAAATGATGTATATCATATTTAGAAGTTATTGGGTTTTTTTTTTTTTTTTGTTGTTTACTTTGATGAAGCTTAACAAGTCTTAGATAATTTACCCAGGTGTTACTGTTGAAACAAATGGCCTGGAAGGTTACAAAGGCTACTTACTATTCTAAGATATTACTCATTCATATATTCTTGTTTACCGATGATGAGCAAAAGAAAAATTGATCATTAAAAAAGAATTTGAAATTACATCAATGATATCAGATCATAATGAACACAAGCTATGGTAATTTTGAAACAAATTTGGTGCACATATTCCTGTTCAAAAATTTAGTTTAATTTTCTTTTCACTCAGAACATACTTTATTTACTTAGAAATAAATAAATAACATTTTAATTATAATTATTTAAACTCTTCAAAGATATACGATTTTTTTTTTTTTTAATTTTAAAATTACAACATTTTTTTTTAATTTATAAATAGATAAATCTTAATGCATTTAATTAAAGCAACACATTTTTCTCCTTACCTTTTTCTTTTTCTTTATAAAATACTACTATCTTTTTTTAAAAAAATGTTAATCAAAAATATAGTTAAACTTCAAGAATAATAAAATAAGCTTGCATACATTATAAACTTATTATTACTATTATTTTATTAAAACAAAGTTTTGTTTTAACTATTTGTTTATGTAATAAAATGTTTACATGGATGTATTTTTTTTTCCATTTATGGATGTGTACGTGTAAAAACATGTAAGTAAAATGAATATTTATAATAAATCAAAATAAAATTTGTATAATGTTAACTTTCTTAAATTTTTTTTTTGATGTGGCAAAAATAATGGCATATTATTAAAATTAAACATACTGAATAAAATATCATGGGATAAATCATTATTTACAAAATGGATTTAAAAGTGTAGCTTTTAATGCATTAAACTTTGCTAACCCAATTTAATAATTTATATGCAATAATCATTCTATTTTAAGCTAACCAATTTTTTTATATAAATACAGACAGCCAACATAAATTTGCGACATATATATATGATCAACAGATGGCGTTTTTACCAAAAACACGATCAAGCGTTTGTTTACATAAACGATCAAAGAGTCAGAATTAACTATCTCTTTCGTTTTAGCCCACTTTCAGATCAGCTGATTTCAAGCTATTTTGCTGTTATCAGTGAAAGACAGAGCCAAGAAACTAGATCTAAAAACTGACTCCAAGTGTATATGCACAGAGTTTCTATCAGTTTGCAAGCATGAAATTTTTCAGACCGATAAAGTCTTCAAATGCAGCCAAACAAGCTAGATAGCTACATGGGTCTGATCTCAGTTCAGCTTCTCCACATAGTCAATGCCTCTGCAATCTATGTCATTGCGGAAACCTTTAAAGGTAGATTTATGAAAAACAAAAACAAGTTTTAATCACGTTAAAACCTGCTGACGCTTGCATTTATGATCAACAGATGGCGTTTTTACCAAAAACACGATCAAGCATTTGTTTACATAAACGATCAAAGAGTCAGAATTAACTATCTCTTTCGTTTTAGCCCACTTTCAGATCAGCTGATTTCAAGCTATTTTGCTGTCATCAGTGAAAGACAGAGCCAAGAAACTAGATCTAAAAACTGACTCCAAGTGTTTATGCACAGAGTTTCTCTGTCTTTCACTGATGACAGCAAAATAGCTTGAAATCAGCTGATCTGAAAGGGGGCTAAAACGAAAGAGATAGTTAATTCTGACTAATTGATCATTTATGTAAACAAACGCTTGATCGTGTTTTTGGTAAAAACGCCATCTGTTGATCATAAATACAAGCGTCAGCAGGTTTTAACGTGATTAAAACTTGTTTTTGTTTTTCATAAATCTACCTTTAAAGGTTTCCACAATGATATAGATTGCAGAGGCTTTGACTATGTGGAGAAGCTGAACTGAGATCAGACCCATGTAGCTATCTAGCTTGTTTGGCTGCATTTGAAGACTTTATCGGTCTGAAAAATTTCATGCTTGCAAACTGATAGAAACTCTGTGCATAAACACTTGGAGTCAGTTTTTAGATCTAGTTTCTTGGCTCTGTCTTTCACTGATGACAGCAAAATAGCTTGAAATCAGCTGATCTGAAAGTGGGCTAAAACGAAAGAGATAGTTAATTCTGACTCTTTGATCATTTATGTAAACAAACGCTTGATCGTGTTTTTGGTAAAAACACCATCTGTTGATCATAAATACAAGCATCAGCAGGTTTTAACGTGATTAAAACTTGTTTGTGTTTTTCATAAATCTACCTTTAAAGGTTTCCGCAATGATATAGATTGCAGAGGCTTTGACTATGTGGAGAAGCTGAACTGAGATCAGACCCATGTAGCTATCTAGCTTGTTTGGCTGAATTTGAAGACTTTATCGGTCTGAAAAATTTCATGCTTGCAAACTGATAGAAACTTTGTGCATAAACACTTGAAGTCAGTTTTTAGATCTAGTTTCTTGGCTCTGTCTTTCACTGATGACAGCAAAATAGCTTGAAATCAGCTGATCTGAAAGTGGGCTAAAACGAAAGATATAGTTAATTCTGACTCTTTGATCGTTTATGTAAACAAACGCTTGATCGTGTTTTTGGTAAAAACGCCATCTGTTGATCATAAATACAAGCGTCAGCAGGTTTTAACGTGATTAAAACTTGTTTTTGTTTTTCATATATATATATCTGTATTTATAAATGATTAAAACTTGTTTTTGTTTTTCATATATATATATCTGTATTTTAAATACAGATATATTTTATATATCTGGAGTTTTATATGTAATATAAGGGATTTGAATAGACACTCTATCTCATACAACCAATGCACAAGACAATACACATGGAAATCATTTATTTTCTTCACAAGTTTGTGGTCTTATTTATTGGTTGTATATGATAGAGTGGATGGCTGAAGGGAGTTTGTAATTCTGTATTTTGTATTTGGAAATATTTTTTTTAAAAAACATTCTTAATTTAACATTTTTGCTATTGGTAGAGCTTTAACGTTTTTTTTTTTTTTTTTTCAAATCAGTAATTGTAGCGCCTCTATAACCATCTTTCTACTTTTTATCACCTAGTAGATGACTTGTATTATCAAGTCGAAATGTTGGTATATAAATATTTAAATTTTTAATATGGTTGAACCTGCAAAATATGTCTTTATATATGCAACCTGTGAAAATCTTCATATCAATAAACTTTATACATTTTCTTACCTATCTTGCTCAATTTTTTTCATATATATGTTGATATAATAATATTATTTTTTACTTAACTCTCAACATAAATTTTCTGATGTTTCATGTAGAATCTTTGATGAACCAATGAATCAAATTCTTGCAAGCAGTTGATTATTTTTTAATTCAAACATTATTTGATACATTAGAAAAATTATGTAGCATGAATAAATAATATAATCATTATTACAAATTTATGTAATGTCTAATTTTGCCTTGAAAACAGATTCAGATTGTTGATTGTTATTTATAATGGGATTGTCTAAGTGATGATTGGTTTTAATGACTTATATAAATCAGTCAACATGTAAACAATCCCAATATCAGTAACAATAAACAACGTCAATCTGCTGTCAAGGAAAACCTCCATTTAACAATAAAGTTTAAAAGCCTAAAGCTGAACTAGTCAATAAAACAACAGAAATTATGCCAAATTCAAATTAAAGTAAATGCTCCAAAGATAAAAAAAATAACCCTCTGTAGACAACCAATGCTTTTCCTATCAAAGCAGATTTTTCAGATGCAAAATTCTAAAAAAAAAATATCAAAAATATATATTAATAATATTTCCCACAAATCTACAACATTTTCAATGTTTAAAAAAACTTTTAACAAGTTAATTGCTTCAGAATAATAATTGTTTAAAAATAAAAATTATGTTCTCTTTAGTTTATTTCTTTCAAAGAAGACAACTTTAGTCTCATCATATTTATTAATATGGCTTGTACTTTTTTCATGAATATACTTTTATGAAGTTTTATTTTTTAATTTAAGCTCAAAATAATCTGATCTATATACAATTTTTTTACATAAATGAGTGATAATGTACAATACATCAGGAATAGTATTTCTATCAAAAATCTACTTGATACTATTAAATAAATTATTCAAAGATCATCTCTATTCCAAAAATTTTTTATTATCGAACAAATTATTATTCTTATTAAAATTTTTATAGGAGAATTTAAAAGGAAAAGAAATAAAATCATAGTTTTTCTTATCAGAAATGTCACTAATTTATCACATTCTTTATTTTACTATAATTGTTTCTATAAGTACAATTTGTACAGCTTATTTAAATAATTTAAGGGCAAAAAAAAAAAAAATACACACACACACACACATATATATATATATATATATATATATATATATATATAATTCAAACAAATATATTTAACACAGGATTCAAAATAAAATAATATATTCTTTACCAGAAGTACTTTCAATTATTTCACTAACAGTCTTTATCAACTGTTAATACAAATGTACAAAAAATAAAAACTTGCATTACCCATCATTCAAACTATTCAAATTTTCCACAATTCTGTTGTTTTTATATTAGACAATTGTTTATTCATTAAACCACCCCCATTCCTAGATATCATCACTGCCTCTTTAATGTTACGTTTTTCACTACAACTTTCAATTTGAATAATTTTTATATCTCTATTATTACATTTAAAACCATAATTACATGTTTTATTATGATCAAATATAATTACAAATCAATATATATATATATGGTCGTGGTTTGCAGACCGTACTGACGCCGTCAGAGGGTGCGGCGACATCATCAACAACCGGCTTGAAAATGGCAAGTGATAAATTTTTTTACAAAACGCCTCAAAATTGACAAATAAAAATGTCTAAGGCAATATATGTACAGCAAATAAAGTGAAAACTACAAATTAAAAAAAAATGCAAGAAAATGCTAAAAAATTCAAATAATAAAACCAAAAAACCATAAAAATTCTATCAAGAGATATACCTCCCTCTACAATCTGACAATTCACAAAACATGGCGGCCAAAAAAAGCGGGAAAATACGAAAAAAAAAAATCATTTACCTTCAACATAAATATGCATCTAAGTTCATATTAAAAAGCAATTCCCCCAACTGGTCAAAACGTAACACAGATTAATACGTAGTAACTAATAAAAAAATAAGCAGAAAATGCTATAAAATGCAAACTATAAAAAAATAGGATCAACAGTCCCCCCCCCCTACAATCTGGATATTCAGAAGGAAGCATGGTGGCCAAAAATAGCGGGGATCAAATTATTTACCTTAAACATAAATATGCATCTAAATTGATATTGAAACGCAATTAATTGTTCTCTGGCTTTCAAATTACTGCATATGTAAATGGAGCAGTAATATTTAAATAATCAAAAAGCAATCATTACCGACCCCTCCCCACTAATCAAAACGTAATAAATGGTATCAATATTTTAAGATTATTTAAGTAACAGACCTAATAAGATTTCATATCATAGATTAATATGTAGTAAGTAATTAAATAGAATTATAGTAAGTTTAAAAGAGAAGATGGAAAAATTACCTTGTTGCATTTTTTTTTGTTCAAGAAATTGTTTTTCACTGTTATATAGATTAAATCACAAATTGTAGCTTCAAAATGACTATCCCCTTCCCCCATTTAGTGACTTTTCTAAAACTAAGAACTCATAACACAGATTAATACGTAGTAAGTGATTAAATATGGCAACAACGGACTAACTTTTATAAAATGTACTAAATCTTATGAATATTTAAAAAATCAAACACTATTTGCACATGTGCTGTGCATTATTTAAGCAATAGATATAACTACTCAACACAGATTAATACAGTACATAGTAAGAAAGCTTAAAAAAGAAAGTGGGTTAAATTACCTTGTTCCAAATTCGGTTCAGAGCCATTTGCACAATGATGACTCGATCATGATGTTCTGCAAAATGTAGCTTTGCTGGTAAATTTCTTAACACTTTTAGCAATGATGATTCCAGCAGATTAAAAAAATTATTTAACAGAAGGTATCTACAAACACTAGCAATTATTTAAATCAAGTTATGCACACATATATAATATCCCAATTCATTTTAAAAATAATAAACAATTGTCCACTATATTCATATTATTTTCAATTATGTTTTTATTTAAACAAAGTTGCAAGTTCATCTACATTTTTTTAATGAGAGATGTGTAATTACAAACTTGAAATCCCCCCCCCCCTTACTTGACAGCAAAAAAAATATATCGTAAATACTTTTAAAAGAAAAGTCTTTCAACATCAAATTATTTATCTTTAAAGCAATTAATTGTTATCTGGTTTTCAAATTATGACATATGTAAATTGATCAATAATATTTAAATAATAATCAATGTAAAAAAGGAATACACAAAACATAATTACCAAAGTATTTTGGAACAGATTTTAACGCTAATAGTAAGAGCAAATATGGCAGATATTAGCGGGGAAAAAATGTTTTGAGTTAAAGTTTGCGCATATCTAATGTGTATTCCAAAGCCAACAAATTTAATTAAAACATAAGTGAACTAGACTTCTGAAATACCAGCTTTGTTCTATTTTGACGTGTTATTATTTTGTACTGCTAGAAATACAAGTTGTTGGGATAATGTTTATTTTTTGACAAACTTAATTGGGATTATTTTTTGATGGAAAAGAATACACATTAGATATGCGCAAACTTTAACTCAAAACCTTTTTTCCCGCTAATATCTATCATATTTGCTCTTACTATTAGCGTTAAAATCTGTTCCAAAATACTTTGGTAATTATGTTTTGTGTATTCCTTTTTTACATTGATTATTATTTAAATATTATTGATCAATTTACATATGTCATAATTTGAAAGCCAGATAACAATTAATTGCTTTAAAGATAAATAATTTGATGTTGAAAGACTTTTCTTTTAAAAGTATTTACAGTATATTTTTTTTGCTGCCAAGTAAGGGGGGAGGGGGAATTTCATGTTTGTAATTACACATCTCTCATTAAAAAATGTAGATGCACTTGCAACTTTGTTTAAATAAAAACATAATTGAAAATAATATGAATATAGTGGACAATTGTTTATTATTTTTAAAATGAATTGGGATATTATATATGTGTGTGCATAACTTGATTTAAATAACTCTGCTAGTGTTTGTAGAAATTTACCAACAAAGCTACATTTTGCAGAACATCATGATCGAGTCATCTTTGTGCAAATGGCTCTGAACCGAATTTGGAACAAGGTAATTTTTCCCACTTTCTATTTTAAACTTTCTTATTATGTACTGTATTAATCTGTATTGAGGAGTTATATCTATTACTTAAATAATGCACAGCATATGTGCAAATAGTGTTTGATTTTTTAAATATTCATAAGATTTAGTACATTTTATAAAAGTTAGTCTGTTGTTGCCATATTTAATCACTTACTACGTATTAATCTGTGTTTTGAGTTCTTAGTTTTAGAAAAGTCACTAAATGGGGGAAGGGGATAGTCATTTTGAAACTACAATCTGTGATTTAATCTATATAACTGTGAAAAATAATTTCTTGAACAAAAAAAAATGCAACAAGGTAATTTTTCCATCTTCTCTTTTAAACTTACTATAATTCTATTTAATTACTTACTACGTATTAATCTGTGTTATGAATTCTTATTAGGTCTGTTACTCAAATAATCTTAAAATATTGATACCATTTATTACGTTTTGATAAGTGGGGAGGGGTCGGTAATGATTGCTTTTTGATTATTTAAATATTACTTCTCCATTTACATATGCAGTAATTTGAAAGCCAGAGAACAATTAATTGCTTTTCAATATCAATTTAGATGCATATTTATGTTTAAGGTAAATAATTTGATCCCCGCTATTTTTGGCCGCCATGCTTCCTTCTGAATGTCCAGATTGTGGGGGACTGTTGATCCTATTTTTTTATAGTTTGCATTTTATAGCATTTTCTGCTTATTTTTTTATTAGTTACTACGTATTAATCTGTGTTACGTTTTGACCAGTTGGGGGAATTTCTTTTTAATATGAACTTAGATGCATATTTATGTTGAAGGTAAATGATTTATTTTTTTTCGTATTTTCCCGCTTTTTTTTTTAATCTGTGTTACGTTTTGACCAGTTTGGGGGAATTGCTTTTTAATATGAACTTAGATGCATATTTATGTTGAAGGTAAATGATTTGATTTTTTTCGTATTTTCCCGCTTTTTTTGGCCACCATGTTTTGTGAATTGTCAGATTGTAGAAGGAGGTATATCTCTTGATAGAATTTTCATGGTTTTTTGGTTTTATTATTTGATTTTTTTAGCATTTTCTTGCATTTTTTTATAACTTGTAGTTTTCACTTTATTTGCTGTACATATATTTTTTTGAGGCATTTTTATTTGTCTATTTAAGGGAAGAAATTTTGATTTGTGGGGGGGGTGTATATCTTGTAATGGAATTTTCATGGTTTTTATGTTTTATTATTTGAATTTTTTAGCATTTTCTTGCATTTTTTTTTAATTTTTTGTTTTCGATTTATTTGCTGTACATATATTGTCTTAGGCATTTTTATTTGTCGATTTTGAGGCGTTTTTTGATTTGGGGGGGGGTTTAGCTCGTAATGGAATTTTCATGATTTTTTGGTTTTATTATTTGAATTTTTTAGCATTTTCTTTCATTTTTTTTTAATTTGTAGTTTTCACTTTATTTGCTGTACATATATCGCCTTAGGCATTTTTATTTGTCGATTTTGAGGCGTTTTGTAAAAAAAATTATTACTTGCCATTTTCAGGACGTTTGTTGATGATGTCGCCGCGCCCTCTGACGGCGGCAGTACGGTCTGCAAACCAGGACCATATATATATATTATAGGCATTTAAATGAATTCATATTATTATTAATACCAAACATTTTTATAAAATTACTGCAGTTTTTCAAGATAGTAAAAAAAATTCAAAGTGATATTCAGTGTAAGGTTTTTATAAACTAAAATAAAATATCTTAAGCAAGGTTGTATAAAAAAATATTATAATTATTGGCTAATAAAAAGAATAATTAATTGAGGATATTATTTTTATATGTTGTTTGCAGACAAAAACTCTTTGTTAAATAATACAATAAACTTATCTACTGATATAAAATATAATATAGGAAGCTTCTAAACAAACTCATATAGATTCACAAATAATGGCTTATTTAATAAAGTGACAAAATAATGTAAATATGTTATTACATATATCAATGCACATTCTCATTTAATGTATAATAAAAGGAATTTTATCATCTCTTGCATAAAAAATGAAAAAGTTACATGATGAGAGGAATTTGCATCTCTCAGATAAAACATGTTTGTTATAAAAAAAATTCATTATCTTTTATACAAATAAAAATTAGACATATTACCAGGTATGTCAATGGTAAGTAAACAAAGTACACTATTCAAACTATTCACATAAGAAACTAATTTTATCAATGCCTGACTTTTAATACTTGTATTCCTAATGACTCACCAAACATCAACATAATTCCTTTTATCCTGGAATAACATATTTATAAGATTTGAAAATTTATGATGATAATAAATTTTAATAATCATTATATAACCTTTAAGAAATATAACTATTCACACCAAAATTATTATATGGGATGTTTGCAACCACATATTACATATAAACTAAAAAAGTATTAAAAATATTGTATTATCTGTTTTAGAAGAACATTTTTTTTGAATATCTAATAAAAAAAATAAGTAGTAACAATTCATAATGAAATTATTATTAATGGAAATAATATCTTCATTTCTTTTTTTTCTAATATCCTAACTTCAAAGTTCATTTTCAAATCCTTTCTATTTAATTTACTCTGATTTCCCAGAGGATTTTTTGGGTGATGCTTGTTGACAAAATAAGAAATCAATTTTACTAAAAAAATGTTTAATTTGGTCATGTTTTCAAAAGTTTTACATAAAAGTTTATTGTATGCAAAACATGTTGAGATGATTACAGGTGGATGTAGCTTTTAAGAATTCTAGAAAATGTTGATAAACTATTAATTGTTTCTTGCAATAATAATCTTCTTCTAGATATATTTAAAATGTAACTTCTTCAATGTGTAGATTTGGGGAATATAATTTCCTGTTTTTGTTTGATCGGTTTTTTAGTGACTTTGTTTTATTTTATCATAATGCCATGCAGAATTAACTGTGATGAAGGCAACTAAAGCAGAGTGTTTGCAAGTCCTATTTTATTATCTTTATCTACCCAACTATCATGTTTAATAGATATATTTATTGATATTTTTTTAAAACCAAATTTAAAAAAACAACTTAGTTGGATCAAAAGTTTCTTGTCAGGTAATGAGGTTTTTTCTATTTTTTGTCAAGGGCAAACAACTCTCCTTACTGCAAAATTAATAATATTCAAAATTACTATTATTAATTTCTAGAAAACATATAATGCTAAAATTTGCCATTGTCCATTTAGTAAATCTACACACACAATTTAGACATTTGTTTTCATCACCTTGCATTCAACTATTCCTAAAATTAATTTTAATATTATTGAACTTAAAATCTTGTATCTTTTTGTTCTTTTAAATAAATATCAACATTCATATATTCTTTCACAAATACGAGAACTAAATTAATTGTCTATAATACTTTAATCATCTTTTTTAAAATTTGAAAATGTCATATACTTAATATGAATAAAATATTTTGGTCTTAAAAACTTTCTAAAAAACCAAACAGTTTAAAATGAAGTACAATTTTACTCTCATAATAGACACAATATTCCTATTTTAAAGTCAGATTTTTTGACTGCAATTATATGCAATTAAGATGAAAAAACATATTGTTTTAAAGATTACATGTATCTCCTCTTTTATGACTTTATAGTGAGATCTAACTACTACAAATGTTTTTATAAAGATTTGAAGAAAGGTGAATGCAATATATTTATATAATATTCTTTATCCTTGATATTATAATTATTATCAAAACTATAATTTTATAAATAAAATACACTTAACAAATTTAATACAAGAATCAACTCTTAAATAATATTTATAAAATTTACTGTTTTGAAACAATGTATACAAATATTTTTTCCTATGGCTAGTTGTGCTTAATTTGAAATTTGAGCTAATTTTATATATTATGTTATGATACAACTTTGTAAGTATTAAATAATATCTTATTGAATTTTATTTTCAATAATGTTAAGGTAATCCCTTTTAAATTGCATACAATATTAAAAATAGATATATTACGCATGTGTTATGTTTATTATATAATTTAATTGACAAAAAGCTCCTATGAAAATTTATAAAATATCTGGGGAAATGTGAACATGTCCATTTATATAAAATGAAATTGCACTTTTAATTATTTTTTGCTAAAAATATTTGTTGTACTGTATATTAATCTTTTTACATATATATTATAAATTATGCCTTTGGGAGTAACTATATTTAGTAAAATATAATTAAAATTAAATATTAGTTAATATTTTGATGAGAGCTTTAGCTTGAAACTGGTCTGGGGATGGGGACCATCATGGATAAAGGCTTCAGGTATTTTCTCTTGTAGCATTTATCATAAAAAATAAAATAAATAAATTTGTTTAGAGCTATTAGCACACTCTTTATTTATTACATATTGGTAATACAAGCTATATATGTCATGTGACATATGACTGATTTTTACTAATATTATAATTTTGCTATTAGGGCTTTGACTATATTAAATTGCTAAGCCAACTAATATATGGGATCACTGAATTTAGTTCAGACTCTTATAGTGTCTTTAGTTAAAGAGCTGAGTTTGAAGACATGTAGGTGTCTGAAGATTTGGATCTTTTTCTTAATATTTAAGAATTAGATAAATGCTTGGCTTGTGTTAATATTTTGAATCTAATGTCCTAGCTCCTCACTGATGAGATCATAGCTCAAAACCGATCTGGGGATGGGGACCATCATAGATAAAGGCTTCAGGTATTTTCTCTTGTAGCATTTATCATAAAAAATAAAATAAATAAACTTGTTTGGAGCTATTAGCATGCTCTTTATATATTGCATATTGGTAATACAAACTATATAGGTCATGTGACATATGACCATATATATATATATATATATATATATATATATATATATATATATTATATATATATATATATATATATATATATATATAATTTTTATATGATAAAGCATTGACTGGGAAGTCAATCTGGTCCAGCTGCAAGGAAGTAGCTATGCAAACTGCTAGGCCACCAATGCATATTTTATCTCAACTTTTACCCACAAATGTATTTTATTCCCATACATCTTTAATATAAAACAACTTTTAAATAAGTTATTTGCTTTAGAATCGTGACTATGAACTGTTACACCTTATGAGAGTCAATTATATAAAATATTAAAATATATGAATATCATGGTTCATCAAAATACTATTAATCTTTAATTACAAAGATGTGTTAAATGTAATCACTGTAAATGCATAAAAATGTGTAAATAATTAATTAAGATTTGTGAAAAATGAAGACTTGATAATATTGAGGTAAAAATAAAGCAATAAGTATAAAAATACTAGGATTGACCAATTAAGATCAAGAAAATGTCAGTAACATAATAATAATGAATGAAAAAATAGAAATGAATCAAAGTCAATAAGAAGTGACTAATAATATTTTAACTTAAGTTTGATTTATGACTTCTATTATTTTTGTAAATAAGCTCTTTCATGTAGATAATAATTTCACCTTCTCATTACTTTTTTTACACAACTGGTTTCTCTAAATATATTTTGATGCTGACTGATATTTTTGAATATAACTATTGTTTTGTAGAAATTTATTTGATGACTAATATCTATACCATAAGGAGAAAATTCTGCTTGTGATATGTAATATTTTATTATCTTATCATGTCCATCATTTCTAGATCTAATGCATTTATTTCTCATTCCCATGTATGCACTGTTCACTTGCCAAATTCAAACACTACAAAACATAAAATAGAATAAAATACATTGGTAATTAAATTACCTTTAAAATATGAATTCAAATAAACATTATACAATGTATTATTACAGATATGGCTTATATATAACAACATATAAAATGCATAATGTAAAATATTTTTTGAGTAATCATCATTATCATTATAAGCTTTGCATAACTAAATGAATACACAATTAATACTATCGAATTCAATCTTTAATATAATGTTTAATTTATTATCATAATCTGATTCATCATTTTCACCATTCAAATAATTACTAACCACATTCATCCTCATACAATTGTTTATTTTTTCTCCTGAAAAATAACTGACATTGAAAGTAGTATATATATTTAATAATTTGAGTGTTTTTTTTTTTACTTCTGCAGCAGTTAAAGTAAAATAAATGTCTAACAATGTGTCTGTTTTCAAATATGTTGTAATAAATATTATTTTATTAATTGTGTCTACTTTCATGAATGATATTTATTTACTCAGCAATGATGCATTACTTTTCTATTGTGATTCTTCTTCTGTAATACAAATTTCATACATAATATAGAGCAACATGTGTTCTATGTTTTTTGGAAATTCATATATTTATTTTTGAAATAAATTATTACCAAATAAAAAAATAATACTATATTGTACAATCATCTATTAAAACCGTAGAAAATATTTGAGAAATTGCATATAAAATTAAATTATTTTTAATTGAATGTATTGTTTTCTGTTTGAGATTTTAGGATATGGTAGAGTACTACAAGCATAATTAATTACTACAAAAAATATAAAAATATTTGATAATGTTGTTAGAATTTGTCCTTAAAACATTGAAACTATAATAAATTATTCTATATTAATGTTCTTGTTTTTTTTTTAAAAAAATATATTTAATAAAGCATGTAGCTTTCATGGCACATTGAATGTGTGAGACACAATGGTATATGATTGCTTATTAGTGTTTGCATAAAATCATTTGTTTTGGAACTTTGCAATCCCAATATTCAATTTAAATGTACATTTGTATGTTGGCGATGAACAAGCTTAATTTCATTTCCACATTGTTTTTTTTTAGGTGATATATATATATATGCACAAACACATTAACAGAGAAAAAAATATTTATAATATTGGGTCAGTTTCTTTAAATTTAAACAAATTAAAGTGTGTACTTTGTAACTAAATTTGTTATCAATTTGTAAAATATTTTTTTATATATTTTAAAAACAATATTTAATCTTAAAACTTTTTATCAGTCTTAATCCAAACAATTGTATTAATTAAAACTTTTAACAAAATCTATTTTGATCTTCATTAGGTATTGTTTCAATTTTAGATTTATTATGTATAAAATTTCAGATTGATTTAATTATAAATTTGGTGAATTCATTAATTAATAATTGCTGGCTTGCCTGGATTAAAAATGAAATCACTAGCTTGCTAATTATTAATAATTCCTGAAATTGTTCAGTGGGCTAAACAATTAACTTTAGGTCTATAAAAATACAAACTGAAAAAAATATTTTCTGCTTCCTTATTCCTGATTTACTATTGTTTAAACCTTACCATTGATATAAGATTATTAAATTGTTAAAAAAATATTGTTTTATTGTTAGATTTGTCTGGCATTTTGTTTATTGTTCTCTGCCCAGCCAATTATTTATTGTCCCAAGAATTTATACTCTCTATAATATAGTGGCAAAAATAGCTATATATATATAGTGAGACAGCTGTGTTAGGCATGTGATATCCTCATTAGCAAATTATAAACCATGTGATGTGATGTGATGTATTATGGCTTCTTCTTAAACGAAGTCAAGAATTTCTCAGCAATTATGCCCAGATAAACCTGTTAGCCACTTTAATACAATATGAAGGCATCATGTCCTGAAAATTATACACATTGATAGATGATTGCTTACTAGTGTTTGCAGAAAATTATTATTCAAATAATTTGCAATATTTTGCTTAGATTTTTTATTATCTTTTATATGTTTGTCATTATGTTTCTAACCAAATAAATAATGTATATCATATTCTTATTATTTTTTTATTAAAAAATATGTAATGTAAAGTAAATTGTGGTCTTATTTTAATCTATAAATATATTGTCCTGGTCGAAATTGTATGTTAACTTGATTCACAGCCTGGGTAAAAGTATCTCAAATCCAACCATATGCGAGATCAAAGATAAAGAATAAGTATGGATTCTGCCCTATTTACCCACTCTCTTAATCTGAAAACTAATTTACAACATTTTGAGGCAAGCAATTAATCTTTTCCACATGCCAGCCCACTAGAATCAATGGTGGAGCATGACCTTCAACTAATTCATATGTCTATCTCTAATTATTAACTTTAATTAGACTATATATTAACTTAAATATAAAATGGTATATGTGTGACCTTGAATCATCAGATAGCAGCACAATAATTGATTAGAAAATACTAATTTTAGAATGAATAAATAGAAATGAACCACAAACAGCTTAAATTCACACACACGCATATATATAATAAAACATTTGTATAATTTATGTAATGTCTGTTTTTATTTCATAAATTAGTTAAACACAAATATCTATTCTGTCATTTATTATGTCTCTGGCAAGAAAGTGATATAGTTTATGTGCCAATCTAAAGAATATCACGATAAGCGATTTGTGGGAGATGCCCAGCCATGTCTGAGATATCAGAATGAATATTTTAAAGAGCTACTTTAAACATAATTTTATTATGATTAAATTTATTTTAAGAAAGAAATGATTAACTCAAACTATAAAAATTGGTGTCAGAGAGAGTAACATATTTAAAATATAAATGGATTGCGATATTCGCAAATAAATATTTCAAGATTTAAAACACATAAATTAATCAGTTCATGGTCAGTCTGCCATGATGTGCTCAGACAAAGGAAAGTGAACAAAACCCACCATTCGATATTACATTACCAGCATAGACTCAATTTACCTGTCCTATTCCAATGATGCTAAGAAATAAAAAAAGAATAGTCTGCGGCATTGGTCAACCTAAAACATTTCAGGTGAAAAAATGAGAATCACCAAGGCAAGCTGAGCTTAGTTGCCAGACTTCTTCCCATTTTTGGCATTGATATCCTGATAAGTAAATCCATGGCCAATGAAATTATCACATGGTCTAGTCCTGTCCTAGTGATTACAAAGAAAAAAGACAAGTAATCAAGCCAAATACCAGCAAGACAAAATATGAATACTGGAAAATATATTTATAATTTGACTATGTCATTGTGCTGAGCTATATATATTACATAAATGGATTGTTTTCTATTCCCTGGTATCAGCCACATGATGGCACTATTTCTAGGTCAATTCCTAGAAATAAACTATTTTAGTCACCTACACCCAACTTAAGAGGCTTTTTTTCTATGATAAAACACAGAAAGTGTTCTTGTGGCAGTCTCACCCAACCTAAAATGCTTCTTTCTATGATAAAACACAGAATGAGTCCCCACCGGTCTGGCTTTTTTGTATGCTAAAAGCACAGACAAATGTCTTTATTGGCTGCCATAGTTGGATATATTAACTTTACAATAATGCTAGCATGTCTATTTGCTCTATAATTTGGTGGAGAATATGTATTTTAACCTGTCATAATTATTTAAAATTTCATTACAGATGTATTTTTTTCAAGTGCTCTACCCTACTGTTATATTGTACCTTTATTAACAATGTCCTGAAGGTTCCATTATGAATGGGTAACCCTCAAAAATTGTTTTTAAGGGTGCAGAATGGCAAAAATTTGAAGATAATGCGAAAAGTAACGTTTTTTGCCAGAATTCGTCCATGACAAGTTACTTTTGATATATATATATATGCACGAACAAAAACAACTCAGTGTCTGATTATTAGCAATTACTTGTCCAAAAAAGAAAATTAGTCAGGTATTCCTTTTTTTTTACATTTATTAATTAAAAATAAGTTTAGTTTTTATATCTACACACTAACAAAAACAATCCACTTTCTGATTAAATACTGTCCAAAAAAAAGAAAGGAAATTAGTCGGGATTTCATTTTTAAATGTTGTATTTGAATTACATTACTTTTTATATATCCACAAGATTTACAAAAACAAATCCACTTTCTGATTAATTACTATCCAAAAGAAATCCAAATTAGTCAGCTATCATTTATAAATTTAGTATTTAAATAATGGTACCTTTTTATATAGACAGACTAACAAACAAAAAAACACTTTCTGATTCATTACTGTCCAAATAAAAAAAAGCAAATTAGTCAGGTATCATTTTTCAATCGAGTTTTTCAATGACAGTCCTTTTTAGATATACACACTAACAAAAAGAACCCACTTTCTGATTAACTACTGTCCCCCCCCCCAAAAAAAAAAAAAAAAAAAACAGAAAAACAAATTAGTTGGTGGGTATCATTTTTAAATTGTAGTGTGAATTTTTTTCAATGTTGTGGGTAAATTGAATAATGTAGAATTGCGTATTATTTTCGATTAAAAAAAAGATTGTAACCTTTTCTATATATATACACACAAAATAAATAAAACCCACTTTCTGATTAATTACTGTCAATAGCTAAAAAAAAGTTATTCATGCGTATCATTTTTAAATTTAGTATTTCAATAATATTACAGCTTTTGATAAAGTCTACACACTAATAAAAACAATCCACTTTCTGATTCATTACTGTCCAAAAAAAAAATGCAACATAGTCGGGTATCATTTTGAAATGTAGCATTTCAAGAATGGATACTCCTTATATATACACACTAACAAAAAGAACCCACTTTCTGATTAATTACTGTACAAAAAAAAAAAAAAGAGCAAATTAGTCGGGTATCATTTGTAAATTTAGCGTGAATGTAGCAATTTCGTGTAAATTAAAAAAAAAAAAAAATGTATAATTGCATCTTATTTTCAATTAAAAATATCATGTAACTTTTGACAGATACACACAAACAAAAATAACCCATTTTATGATTAATTACTGTCCAAAAAGCATCAATTATTCGGGTATCATTTTTAAATTTAATGTGAATTTCTAAATTGTTTTTTTAAATAATAATATTATTTACTATTATTTGCTCTAATTTTCTATTAGAAAAAGTAAAAAAGCCAATATTTGTATAGATAGAATCACAGGTCTGGCCCAGAATCGTAATATGTATGTGTTTTTGATTAGCATCAATACCATCAAATGGCTAACAACAGGGAATTGAAAACAACCCATGAATGTATTCAGATAGACCAAGATCAGATCCACAAGAATAAAATAAGCATTAATTATTATTATGAATATTTGTAATGAGCGACATGTCTTTCCCTTCAATGCAAAATCCCACTAACATTTAAAATGATATTCTATTCCTCTCCTATTATTTAACATGAATATAATTTGATAACCCCCCCCCTTCACTCTTTAAAAATGAAATAATTAAACTGAATAAACTCTCATGCTTGAGTCTAGTGTCTCCCCACAAGTAAACTATGTAAGCATAAATATTAAAAAAAAAACACATAATAATATAAAATGGTTTTATTTCAACAAAACAAAGGTTGCTCTATGTATTTATCATTCAGAGCTAGAAAATTATTAATTTTTATTTGCTGACAAATGTTGGTTGGAAAATAGGCAGCAACATATTTATTTAAATAAAGCTTTTGTCTAGATGGGACAAAATTGGCATATAGTCATTTCATTTTAAGTAATTAATAATAATATTTACTAAACCGCATTCGAAGGAAGTTTAGCATTAAGAGTCATATTTTTTAGACAGATAGAAAAAGAGCAAAACATTAGATTTTAAGTAATAGCAATTATAGTTTACAAAATATTAAATTATACATTTTAGATTACATTATGGGGATAACACTTTAGAAGACATTACAATTAGCAGAATTTACATTACTGGGTCACTGGTGTTTTAGAAGAAAAAGTTAGGTGGTTAGAAATTAACAAATTGGAAACATATTACCTAATTTATTATGAGTCTGTGTGGAAGTTTGATTCCCACAATGAAAACTGAATTTTCACACAGGCACACCATACTATGGATTGAATAAGAGTTCAACAGTTTAGCAGTTCATTTTTATGATGTTTCTTCAGTTTATGGTATTTTGATGATCATATTTACAACACAGAAGATGGGCAGGCCAATGCTATCTACTCGCTACCATGCTTCAGAACATTTTTATCATTATTTTTAAAAATTTGACTGTCATGGATTTATCAGACAATCGCTGACAAAAACTGTGTCAGGCTGACCTCTATTGTTTTCTTTGGCTATTTATACCTTTTTAAAATTATTTTTGGGAAATTTTCTTTTTCATATTTTCCAGGCTAAGTCACTATGTTGGAATTCCGATGACCGCAATTATCAACCTAAAGTATATTTGTATTGTAGTCTTGAGATTCATTCTCCAATAAAGCCAGTGATTTATTGTTTCATTTCTATTTTTTTAATTAGAAAATCCATTACCATTTTGTTAATGGATTTTCTTTTGTTTGACACTATGGAATATTAGTAGGTTTTATTGTGAAAGCAAATCTCCAGAATAAAATACTTAAAAAAATCATCATATTAAAAAATTATATATTGATTTTTATAAAAGTGTCCATCTGTAATTTTATATATATCCGGGCCCCTCTAATATTTATAATAAAAACATTTTAATAAAAAAATAATACTTTAATCACTTATTTACTGGCCTAAAATTTAAATGTATATAAAATGGCAGATGGAAAGTTTTACAAACATTGTAAGATGTGTGGATCTGGTTTGATCCCTGTCTAGCAATCTAGAAAGATGTGAAGCATGGATCTGCCCTACAGATCCTATTGCTTCAATATTCTATACAATAACTGAGAGAATAATTGCATGCACATAGAGGAACTATGGTAAATTAATAATGTATCTCAGCATGCAACATTTTCAAGTATATATATATATATATATATATATATAGATATATATATATATATATATATATATATATATATATAAGATCCATTGCTTCAATATATATATATCCTCTAGATTCTTCCTCCTCTTCTTCTTCTTCCTGAGTTTTGCTTTCTTTATACAGTATATAACATCAAACCTTCACTCTTTTACACTTTTAGCAAAATATATTTATTAATTTTATAACAGTTTCAACTGTTCCCAGCAGTCTTCATCAGATCTTATCTCTCACTTAAGATCTGACAAAGACTGCTGGGAACAGTTGAAACTGTTATCAAATTAATAAATATATTTTGCTAAAAGTGTAAAAGAGTGGAGGTTTGATGTTATATACTATATATATATATATTGAAGCAGTCAAAGTCTAATCATCATCGAGCTTCATGCTTTACCATCTATACTAACTTCCTGTGGGGCCCACAATTCGGACCTTGCCATATATAAATACCATTCACCCACACACTGTAGGCATATTTATTTAAAGAATTAATAAAATTAAAAATATTTAGTAAAGTAAAACAGTAGTGTGCATATATATATATATATATATATATATATGAATGAAGCAATGATTCTATTAATATTTATTGCTGAAAATTAGATGTTTTCTTTATATAATTGTAAACCTTTATATATATATATGTGTGTGTGTGTGTATTTTAATTAAAGTGTTAGAATGTAAAAAAAAAGTAAAATTGGGAAGGCTCAAAATACTGAAATTATCTTGATCTAGATTCAGATTGTTTTCATTAATTAAAATTATAAATCTTAATTAAAATCACAAGCAATTCTTTTGTTAGTTGTTTTCAAATCTTTAAAAATATATCAAATGTTATTTTGGGCCTTATCTGTTTTAAAAATATTTTTACTAATTAAATGTTTTTTATTTAATCAAGAGATTACTGAGGTAGCTGTGGGCTACTGAGATTGCATTTTTGGTGAGATTGATGTGTATAAAAGGGGCTCATAGAACAAAAGAAGCCAGTTTTTAGTTGAGTTCAGTGGAGTTTTAGTTGAGTGTAGTTACTTTTCAGTTTAATTACTTTCAGTAAAATAAGTTTTAAGAAGCCAACCCAAGTTCGGTGCTATGAAGTTTGAGTAGTGGACTCTTTTACCTTTCTCTTTTTCTCTCAGAGAACTGTTTGCCTGCCATGTTCCATCCAGGTGACCAGCCATACAAGATGAACATTAACTGCTAACTCCCTGCCACTATGCTGTTATCTGTAGGCAAATTCATGTAATATAAAGCTGCCTTATTATGTAGCTTCCTTTTGTAGTTAAACCTTTGTGTTTTATTTGGGTATTAATTTATAAGTTTCTATTAATTATTCTCTTGAACTCTCTCTCTGTAAAACCTTTCTAGTATAATGTACTTTTCACTATGCTCTTTCATGTTTAATTTATGTTATATAGCTTTGTGCAGCTCAATTAAATATTTAACCTATTTTGTTTAAGATATATGTAATTTATTTTAAGTAATATGCCAATATCATTCAACTTTGTGAGTCTAATAAGGGTTTGTTTTCTTTGTTTAATGGGGGGAAAAAGCAAGGACTTCAGTTAAATTTATTAGAAAGTTTTATTCATTTGTAACAGAAAACGTTTTTTAATCTAAAATATTTTATTGTGGATGCATATTTTACTTGGTTATTTGAATTTGTCTTTAAATTTTTATTTTAAAAGAGTGTGAACCTAAATATATTTATATCACCTTTTCTTGTTGCTGCCTGAGGGCCAATCCTAGCAATTAATAAGTATATGGGAATCGAACTTAAATATAAATTTTGCCAGTTTAATATTATAAATATAAGAATTATTTTTCATTATGATTTGTTAACTTTCTCAGAATTGAAAACATGTTATTGCACAAGAGGTTAGATCATTTTCAAGCTTTAAAGTAATATTAAATGAAAATTATAATATAATAATTATATTGATGTTCAAGAACACTGTGGGCATACATTTTTGTTTATCCTGATATTTTATCTTTTCCATTTCATAATGTCTTTTTCATTGGGGATATCAGAAGTTTGAAGCTCCCATCCTACTTTTCAAAATTGTTCATTATCAGGGACACTACTCCCTGTGGAACATGAGGTTTATGAGGTTGATGTGCTGTGGATGACCATACAGCAAGCTCTCGGCCTTCAGACCCAGCCTCTCTATCAGTACCTTCATCAGAATGTGCAGATGTACCAGACCTAAGTTCGAATTGAGTATTGCTTTTTTAAATGATAAAATATCTACAATTGCCATGAATGTCATATTTCTTTATTGTAAGCTAGTACCATTACTCTGCTTCTTAATTTGATCACTGTCTGCCTAACCTTAATAAGACACAATGATGTGTTAAAGATAATGATTCATTTTGTAAAATACATTCAGTATTTTGATTTTAAAGCTGCTTTCATTTAAAAGCGTTATCAATTTCCCATAGACATAAATCTAATTTGTATTAATGGATGTATAATTTATTCTTGTAAATATAGCGCATTGTTTGTTTCTTATGGAAAAGTTCCAAAGACATCTTTTCCAAACAATGCCAGTAATATATATATATATATATTAAGATCGGAATATCTACTTTAGTAATTATATATATATATATATATATATATATATATTACTAAAGTAGATAAGTGATTGAGATTGCATATTTTGCCTGTTTATATCTCATTAGTCATCTAAACCGGTCATGATCTTTTATATTTGTTTTATCCATCCACATCATTTTATTTGTAAACATTTGTACATTGGCATATTAACACCACACAAGTTATACCACACTCCATAAAATTACATTCATCAGATAATTAATAAAGAGGATTTTATTAAAACAAATCCTAAGTTTTGCAAATAAACAATATCATTCCAAGTGTGAAACATTTTGTAACATATATATGCATTTTCTATATTTATTAAATATATATTTCATGGAAATCCTGGTTTGTTGTTGAATTATTATTTTATAATTAGTATTCAGAGCTATTTTTTTAGCTAATATCTTAGCATTAATAAATATAACTTTCATAAATGTAATTTCTGGGCTACTCTGATCTCGATCATCATCATCAGTCTATTTGTATGCTCTACCACTTTGATTCCAGGCCTGGAATTAAAATAATTGTAGTGTTTCATCAGGATTGTTGTTTATTGGGTTAGAAATTTGAAGAATAGGCAAATATGTTAGAATACAGGACCTGTGTATCTCGAGCATAATCGGATTCGAGGTACTTTTGCTTAGGATTTGAATTTTGTTAAGTGGGCATACTATTGTGACCGGTACAATATATATATAATAAACATAGGTGAATGAATATATATATATTCTACCGGTCGGTTTCATCTGTTCATATAACAAGATCTAGCATCTAGGCAAAAGTACCTCGAATCCAATCCTGTGCAAGATACATAAGTCAGGAACATTCATGAACTCTGCCCTATTTGCCTATTTTCCAGATCTACCCACTTATGAGCAACAATTCCAATGATACTGATCTAATTTATTCCTACCCCGCCGGCATCACAAAGTCGTGACACAAAAAGACTCTTATTCGAACTTGGTTCATGTCTAGAATATTATAATTAGCGATTTTCGATCATCTAGTAAGTGAAACCTTTTTATATTACATCAAAATTATTTCTATTCAATAAATGAAACAATGACTTAGATATTTAGAAAGATATAAAATTTATTAAATCAACTTGGAGTATATATGATTGCAAACGTTATTGGTGTTACAATGTAAATAAAATGGGTGTTTATCTCCCTTGGACAACATTAACCTCCCTTACAATACTATACAATGAACATATTTAATCATCAATAACAAATAATTCATGGCTTTATTCTAGTGCGGCTATTTATATGTCAATAATTTATCGATTGACTGGGATACATAAGATTTTTAATAATAGCGCTAGACTACGGTACCTGAAGTTATTTAAATCCACCAGTAATAAGAACAACAGCATTCATACCAATACGTAAGTTTATTCAGTTGGATGATAAGGGTAATTTTATTTAATTAATATTTGCATTTTGCTATATAAGAACGTGTGTGGGAAGCTAATTTGGGAAATAATAATAATGGCAGAAGTGTCGTATCTGAAAGTGCGAATGAAATATATATAAAAAAAATGGTAATCCATTTAGTATAATCATAACAGTACGGTTTAGGAGAATTAATAGGCTTTTAACAAAAACGAAATATGGGAGAGCGGTACGTGTATGAGGGCAATGGAACGATCTATTCTAAGATCTAAGAAGATGCTTCAATTCACCGTTAATGAAAGGTGACTCTCTGCAAACGTCGGCAGGGTCGGGTCATAAACAACTAAGAAGGCGCTTTATTGAATTGCCATAGGCTGGACTTTTGCCAGAGCGAACCCTATGCAACAATATCTCGCACTGAAGAAATCCAAAGAGGTTTGCCAAACCTTGTCCTTGGTATTAGAAGTAAAAATGAATGAAGCACAAAGATATATATATATCATGAAAGGCCGGTATACACGTAACGCTTGCATTAATATAAATATATAGATATTTAGCTAAGGAATAAATAATTA
This sequence comes from Epiperipatus broadwayi, assembly GCA_028023455.1. Taxonomy (NCBI): domain Eukaryota; kingdom Metazoa; phylum Onychophora; class Udeonychophora; order Euonychophora; family Peripatidae; genus Epiperipatus; species Epiperipatus broadwayi. Next base: position 448,578 of record JAQFVV010000377.1, on the reverse strand, counting down.
TCGCCTATCTTTATTAATAAAAACCCCTCGTACCGGTATGATTTGATTACTACGTGGATGTGGAAGAATTACAGTTAATGCTAATATAATATAGCTCATAGAACTAAACGATCCCCCCCTTATGTATTATTTTAAACTACACGTAAACTTTCCACAACGTATAAATATAAATCTTTGGTTTTGAATGCTTTAATAAATAAATACTTTTCATATTATTAAATATATATATATAGTCGGTGGTGGCTATTGATTTCAATAAAGTAATATTAATTTTACTCATATAAATCTATTTGCAGATTTTAGAAGTTAGCGCTATTATTTAATTAACCAAATAAACACATTTCTAAGAAAATAGATTTTTACTTAGTTTTAGAAAATAACACTGTATAATAATTATCAAATTCTGATTTTATTTCCCCAGACTGGCAGGCACCCACTATACTAAGAATAACAAATTTGTTTTTAAAACTACTAGGTTAATTACCCTCTGAAAAGTAAGGAGGGTTTTCTTTTATTAAAAGAGATAGCGTAAGCATTTGCGATTCTGGGGGAAAATTATCGACATATAATTTAGTATCTGAAAGTATAAAACATAATAATGAGAATAAAATATTGCCGCATAGACGTGACATTAAGAACTAATAATTATTCAGGAGAGGTTTAATGTAGGAGAGATTACAGCTAAGTTATATAGAGAGAGAACAAGGTACAATTAACAAAAAGGTAAGAACTTTACAAATTGATTCATAACTAATATTAAATTTTACAAATGAAAGCTTTACAAAATGTTTAAAGAAATAGATAGGTGAAAGTTAAAATTATTCACGGTAACTTTAAGAGTCTAGCAGCATTTGAAATGATTACCTCTGTAAAACATGGCGGTTCTTTTGATGATTTCAATTCCTGCGGAGACTAGATCTAGTTTGTCAAACATAGTTATTCAGGCAGGTAGTAATTTTATGATTTAACGAACAGGCATATAAGTATAGTCTATGAGTATCGGGATCCATGGGCACAGATTGCAGGGAAGGCCATCTCGAATGGCGAGAAAGGCGATTTAGATTTACTCAGTACACATTGAAATTAACGAACGCAAATTTTCTTGGTGACTGCTCTCCTTGACTGTCCTAGTTACTCTCTAAATTAATTCGTAATTAATTCCATGCCTCGGTATTTTTGGAATCCCTTTCTGATTGGTCATTGCAATCTAATTTCCAAAAGAATTCGTATACAAGCTTTTACCTATTGTGATGGAAGATGCCATTGTTAGATAAGTATTCAAACTTTAATTAATTTTGATAAAAGAAAATGTTTGTAACAAAAGTAAATCAATTAAGTTTAGTTTCTACTTTTGATTTTAGAGAAACTTTTAATTAAAGTTATGTTAGAATATTATACAAGATTACGCTTCTCACCTTTAATTAATTTTGACTAATTACAATCGCATCTTCCATATTGGATTTAAAAGAAAAGTAGAGTTTAATGGCAAAAATAATTTAAAAACACAATTTTATAAAATTACATATAACGAACTTTTCCACTAAATATTTGCTCAGTACTTTTGTCTCTACAATATCTATAGATATCTGAGCTGCAATTAACAAACAATTACTATAACTTTTATAAAATAAATAAATACAGAAACTATAATATATTTTGACATTATAAGTCCGTGATAATTAATTCCCTATTGCGTATACGAATTTTCAGATGCTACATTTATTAATTTTATTTTGCATGTTTAAATTCAGATATTTATGCCAATATCTTCGTTAATAAATATGTTAGTTAATAATACTCAAACAAAAAGGATACAAACAAATGTGTTAGTGAGTGGAATATATATGCAAGAATCGGGTTTGAATTTAGGTTGGTAGCGGAAGATTGGAAGTGGGCTGTGAAGCGCAATCTGAATCTCAGATTCCGCTTCATTTTCCCGGACTTACAATTGATAAAAAAAAATGTAAAAAAAAGATCTTACTTGCTGTTCCGGTGACAAAAGAACAACCTGGTTTGAAAGGAGTACGTAATTTATTTGTATATAAAAAAAAAATTATCAAACTAATGCTAGCCCCATTTTGTTCTTTGCTGCTATATGCTAAAAAAAAAATCTTGACCTATCTATCATTGAGTGCAAAACTATATTCATATTTTCCTTTTTTTAAAAACGTGGTTCAAATTCCTTATCTATCCGTCTGTGATTTATTGTTCTGTCTTACTTTCCCCGATCAGGAGGTTCAAATGGCTTTTTATTGAGGGTTTGGTCACCCCGCCAGAAGTTAGGTTGATCATGAGAGGTTGCTTGGTTTCTAGCTGGCTCAACTTTCCATATTCTTTCATGAGGTTCTTTGTTGATGGGCGTGTAGTCAATGGTGGTGAGGAATTGTGCCATTTCCTCAATTCTCCTTATTCGGCATCCTACCATCATTTGTTGTATGTATGGTGGCATATTTTGTTGTATTGCACGGATAATCTGGGTCTCTGTAAATGGGAATGCCATCAGAGACCGGAGACGTGCCACTTGCCTCAAAAAAAATAGTGTGTGTGTTTCCTTGTTGGCCGATCCATACATTTCTTTTAAAACCGAATGATAAATGCCGTCCTGGCGCTCCTCGCTCCAGAAGGTCCTTAACAGAGCTGCTGCATACTGTTCAAAATTCAGTGGCTTGTCTTCCTGGCTTTCCCACCATGATTTTGCATATCCATTGAGATAGTGAATTGCCAAAGCTACTTGATCCGGTGCTGAGATCTGTTGGAATCGAAACAATTCTTGAAGACTTTCAATATGCGCTTTCGGATTTTCTCCAGCATCACCTTTGAATGATTTCACTTGGATGAACTTTGCCAGGTAGGCCTGTGCATTCGAGATCTGTCCTATGGGCATGACATCTGATGTCCTATCAACGTGGTGTTCCTGTACTGGTCCTGATGCGTCAGGTTTGAACTCTGAAATTTTCACTGCGCTGCTTTTTAGTTTATCAATTTCACCTCTCAGTTCCTTTAGCTGGTCTTGAAACTCTGTCTGTGTTTCTTGCACATTTAAAATGATCCTCTCTTGTTCTTCATGACACTTCAGTTCATCACCCAAACGTTCATTTATTTGACTTATGGCTATGTGGTGGGCAGCTTCTTGCTGGTCTATCACACTTCGTGTCATCATTAATTCTCCAGTCATTTTGGATACTATAGTTTTAGTTTCTTCTTTATGCTCCTCCAAGAGTCCTTCCAATTCAGTATGGACCTTTTCATAGCCTTTCCTGCAGTCTGCTTGCACCTCATCTATTTGCTTTAATATACTACTGTTCATTTCATTACACAGTGATGACATCCACTCCTTCATCTCATTATGCTTGGCTTCGAATTTTTTCTCTATGTTAGTGAACATATCCATCAACAATGTTTGTAGGTTTATATCCTGTTTCTGTGTGGAGCTCTCTAAAGATTCCATGGTTCCAACTTCCTGATGTTCTTGCTCTGCATCAGTTTTCTCTTCGCTTTCCGCTTCCATCTGTTGGTCATCATCATAGATTACTCTTCCTGACCTGAGCGTCTTTCCTGACATATCTTCTCTTTATCACTATTCTCCATTCTGCCAAGCTTCAAATATAGATAGATATATGTGTATTTTATTTATATATATTTTATTTATTTAAGACACAAAACTGCTCACTTATGGTTTCCTGTTTGTTTTTATTTATTTATGGCCTGATACACCTCTCCCCCATTCTCAACAGTCTCCCCCTTGTTCTGCTCCCCCATACCTGTACCCAATCTATACCTGATTTATTATATTTAGTATTCTACCATGCCTGCCTTTTGCATTATTAACTTCTAGATCCAACATTTACAATATATATATATATATATATATATATATATATATATATATATATATATATATATATATATATATATATATATATATATATATATTGTACCCTCCTCCCCCGTCGTCGCGTCCACTCCAAAGAAAACAATCTACAATAATACTTAAATTCCGGGTTCTCTCTCTCTAGCTCAGTCTTAAACAAAAAATGAATGAAATTAATTTACTACTACTAGCTCTAAAACTCTTTAAAATATAAATACAGTTATATTATCAAAAATTTTATTATTTTCATGAGACAGGGAGCGACGACACGGGAAGCGAGATAGACTACATTGAGATATATCCACATGATACTATCCCAATGGCATAAGAACACTATACTAAATAATCAACTTATGGTATTCTTATGACTTTCCAAGCTCTTTTATTACGATTAAGATAATAATCATATCTTATTATTCTTTGTAATAATAATCTAGCTCAATTAAATAATTTAAGTAAATAAATGAAATAAAATCAAATCAAATAAATCTCAGGTTCATAAATTGCATTTAAACTGATTTAAATTACGGTAGTAAACTATGAGAAGGGAATTTTATGTCATAAATTCACTACGTAACAACTAACAATAATAAATAAGAATAATGATAATAATAGTATAATGTAATCCTATTTCTTCTTAAATGAAATAAATAAATAAATATTACGTTCGTGGTAGTATTTAATAATCTGACAATCAAAATACGTGTTGTAATATTAGCATATAATTTATTTTAATATTGTGGCAACCAACGTATGATCAATAAACGATATAATTATAATCCTTTAATTTTATCATATAAATAAATTTTCAAAATTTATTATAACACTTTTATGTTTATCTACTTTGTGCAAAATTATATGTTTGTTGCAATTATAAATGTGTATTGCGATATCATGCATTCTATGTGGAGAAATAATAACTAAGACACGAAGCTTACAAATAAATTTACAACATAGTTTATTAATAATTATACAAATAACAATATTTACATTATGTACATCGGATATCCCTACTTTCCTGTTACAAAATTACTTTACTAGTTTATCTCTTAACATTAAATTTCTACTTATTTTATTTTTAACTCTTATACAGTATTATTATTATTAAATATCTGTTTTTAGTTTAGCTTGTTACAAAAAATGTATCTATCAATAATTATCATTAATACTTTATATCTCTATTAATTTTAAAATTATATTTTTACAAAACTTTTTACCTTCGTAGTAAAATTATATAAAATCATAAAATTCTATTTTATATTATTATTCATATGGAATTCTATAGATTCAAAACCTTCTTGACATTTTGATGTTCCGTTTTATTATTGACTATACAATAATTATTAATCCAATACTTATCCAAGCCTTTTGCTTCGTATGGTAATTACACTCGTTAACATACCATGTACAAATACATATATCTGTTACACATTATTGAATCATTTTTCAACCAACATGCAATCTCTATTTTTAATATCATATAAAATATTAAAATTTTATTATTACTTAAAAAAAAAAAACTTTGTTTAGATTTTTCCTTTAAAATCTTATATTCATTTCAGAATTACTTTTTAAAACTATATCATATGATTCTTCATCTCTTTATGACATTTATACTTTCATTTTTAAAATAACAATTTTAACTCATTCTAGTAAATAAACTATTCTTACATAACTACAACATAGCCTCATTTCTATTTTATGTATCATTTCTATAAAAATATCTTTCTGACGATGTATATTCATGAAACAAGGATAGCGAAAATAGATGCGCAGGATCAAAACAACTAGAATATTATCCGTTTTAAAACTTGACAATGATGGCACAGTGAATTTAAAGAACACCATAGAGGAGTGACCTTTATCTGTCTATCCACCTCTACTATAGGAGTGATGCTAAAGCTATTCCTTCAGCTTTATATAACATCAAAAAGTTTCAAAAATACGTAAAAAAACACTGTCCAAAATATATGTGTTCAGTGATAGGACTTAGTTAGCTATACTGAAATCACACAAAATACTATGATCCAAATATTTGATTTTTTCTTATTTCTTGGCAAAAAACATCATCTTGGTTTCCTCTACACCAGTACTACCAAGTCACTATCCGATTTTATTTCTCTAGATTTATCTATGCATTACATCGACAAATTTCTGGCTACTTTTCTAACAATAATAAAATTCATTTTTAGTTCAAACTATACAGCTATTCTTAAGAAAATCTTTTACTACTTATCTCGTATATTTATAATATACCAACTATTTTAAAATCATCATGAATATTTTGCAAACATAAAAGTTCAAAAGAATCACATAATTATTATGAGACTTATATTATGAATTATATTTTTAAAACAACTTTGCATGCACATTTAAAATTACTACTATCTCAAATATATATTTTAATGTTGGATAAAATGTGTACTTATAATTTTAAAACTTTCATACATCATTCTTCATTAATAGATGACCTAAAAAAAAATACATTATGCATTATCAATAATATCACAATTACCAACGATCTCTATCTTCTTGATCGTATTCTGAAGGCTTCACCATTCCATTACTTCTTGTAGATATTTAAAACTTCCATACATACATTTTATTTTTATAATAATATTTCTATCATTCTATTAAGCTATTATATTTAAAATCTCATTCTTCTTAAATTCATGTTTATATGTTTCCCTAAGCTAATATAGAATTTTTATAGTTTAAATACAATCAAATAAAAATATTAAATTATATTTACGATACTGCTTTGTCGAACTTGCTTGCAAATTGTTCATAGTAAAGCTAAAAAAAAAAATATATACTTTATTTTATTTTTTCTTCAGTCACTTAATGTTCTATAAAAAAAATAACTCTGTTTAATAATCTTCATCGACGATGATCCTTAGTTTTCTCAATATTTTATACACTTGTTAATTCTTGATATCTCTTTAACATAGTCTGCTAGCTTTTTCCCGCGCGTCTAGTTTCCCCCGATGCATCTTGTACGGACTTTTAAAATCTTCAATAAAATTTTGGTTTCCATGGATTCATTTTCATTTAGTTGAGCAATTTAATTTTAACATTTTAAAATCAAGTATTTTTCTTCATTGAATACGTTATACTGTTTTTTTCTCATAAGATAAAGTTTTAAGTACCTGGCCATAAAATACTTATAGCACTTTAATCTTTTTTTTTACTTTCCTTTATTTCACAATTCTGGAAATATATCTTTTAATAAAGTTTTCTTTACAAAATAAACATTCTTTTCTTCATTATTATTTTTCTTGATAATAGGACGCATATTAAAATTTTGCTCATAGAGAAGTATAACTTAGTTTTAAAGTAGCCCTGTAAATTTATCGTCATAAATTGTTCTTGACGACCTTCAGCTTCTTTTTCAGATTTTCACATATTGTCCCAATTGTATTCCTTTCAGTTATAAGATTAAGTTTCAGGTTGAGCACAACTAAAGTCTTATTAAGATACTTTCCCATTATTTTTCTTTCAGCAATCATTTTAAATATTTTTTCTTGTATTTCCATGTTACTGTAGGCTTTCTGGTTAAATTTGAATAAAATTTCCTGGCAAGATCACTTATAAAATTAGAAATTCATGTCTTTGCAGTCAAAAATATATTATATGTTACCGAATAATTTTTAGAATAATACGAAATTATAGATTTATATTACTTTCAGCTACGATGTTTTCAGCTATCAAAAGTGTTACTTTCTCTTTCACTTTCACATTACTTCTCCCGCTTTGTATAATTCTTAGATTTTTGTCTGTTAATTTTACATCCTTTGATTGGTTAATATTTATTTTAGCGCGAACAATTTATTCATTTTATTTTGATAACAGAATGAATGTTTAAAAATTAAGAATTGATGACGTAGTGTCTGGAATATTTATACCAATATTTTTAAATTCAATTATAGTTTTAAAAAAAAAAATCATCTAAGTTTTAAAATAATTATTACAACAATATTTAATATTTATAACTTTCATTTTAATGATTGATGGCAATTATATCTAGTTTTAATTCACACAGTTTATTATTATTTTAACAAGAGTGTGTGTGAAGGCATTTAATATACGGTCACGTGTCTACTAACTTTATAAAATGATTTTTTATTTACGTCTTGGTTTAAATTACCAAAACTGATATATTTTATAAAAAATTTAGAAAATAATTTTAAAATGTATAACTAAATATAATTCTCACCATCCCACAGTTTATTAATAAATTATACTCTATTAAATTGGATTATTAAATACAATTCTAACATTACATTTCATTTATTTAATTTATTAGTTTTTAAATATTAGACTAAATAATTGATATACTTTTAACTATTTATAGCTGTATTATTTTGTATGGCCAGCTTTCACAACCATAAGCAATGATATTTAAGCTTTATTTAATTGTTTTCTTTTAAAATAATTTATTACACTGTTACCTACCAGGTATTTTTAGCTTTAAATTGTACTATAAAATCTCATTCTCTTATTATTATTTATATATCTTACAAATATAACCTAAAATTTAAAATTTTTTTAATAATTGACCTTTCTACCCTACCTATGACCTACAGACAAGGGCACAATATATATATATCATATTGTTACCTAATCTACTCTTGTTCATTCTTCAGTGTTTTTACTGGGTCTTTAAGTTTGGTTGTTCCTTTGCACCTGAAACATACTTAAAATTGTATTACTTCATATTAAAATTATCAACACTTGCATTACATAGTTGAATACATTACATAGTTGAGTACATAGTTGAGTATAATAGTTGAGTACAAATAATACTCTCTATATAACTCGTTAAATTTTGGAATCATTGTTTCTAATAATATTTTTTTTTATTCAATCTACCACCTGATGACAAAATTTATAATGGTATTACTACCGGGTGCCAGTCAAGAGGAGTAGATTGTTACAACACTTTTACTAGATGATTGTACATTTTTATAAACATATTTTTATTTATGACAGCTGTACAGCAGTTCAGATGTATAATATCATAAAGTAATTAAAGATGTCATTACTATTTGAAGCACATATCTTTTTTTTTTCTTTACATACTATGGGTGTGAAAGTATTTAAAAGCTGCCACTACTTTTCTTTCACCACCCCAAGAAAGTGTACATATTTATTTAAAACATTATTTATGGAAGCAGAACAAAATATCACATACTATGGGTGTGAAAGTATTTAAAAGCTGCCACTACTTTTTTTCACCACCCCAAGAAAGTGTACATATATATTTAAAACATTATTTATGGAAGAAGACCAAAATATCACATACTATGGGTGTGAAAGTATTTAAAAGCTGCCACTACTTTTCTTTCACCACCCCAAGAAAGTGTACATACTTATTTAAAACATTATTTATGGGAGAAGAACAAAAATATCACATACTATGGGTGTGAAAGTATTTAAAATCTGCCACTACTTTTCTTTCACCACCCCAAGAAAGTGTACATCTATATTTACAACATTATTTATGGAAGAAGAATAAAATATCACATATATCCTGAATATTGTTTATGGAAAAAAAAATCTACATATATGATTGACATTATTGGGAAAATCATATACATATTAGTAATGACTTATACCTAGTGTGTATAATATTTAAAAAGAACATCATCTGAACTGGGTGTACAAACTAAGAAAAAAATTTTTTACACATATATTTTCATTATTTAGAGAATAAACATCATATAAAGTATACTAACATCTATTATTCAGGGTTCTGCAGGGTGTAAAAGTAATTAAAAGCCCCACGGCGGGCGTCCATACCCAGGGGAAAAAAAAACCTGTACCGGTCGGTTTCATCTGTTCATATAACAAGATCTAGCATCTAGGCAAAAGTACCTCAAATCCAATCCTGTGCAAGATACATAAGTCAGGAACATTCATGAATTCTGCCCTATTTGCCTATTTTCCAGATCTACCCACTTATGAGCAACAATTCCAATGATACTGATCTAATTTATTCCTACCCCGCCGGCATCACAAAGTCGTGACACAAAAAGACTCTTATTCGAACTTGGTTCATGTCTAGAATATTATAATTAGCGATTTTCGATCATCTAGTAAGTGAAACCTTTTTATATTACATCAAAATTATTTCTATTCAATAAATGAAACAATGACTTAGATATTTAGAAAGATATAAAATTTATTAAATCAACTTGGAGTATATATGATTGCAAATGTTATTGGTGTTACAATGTAAATAAAATGGGTGTTTATCTCCCTTGGACAACATTAACCTCCCTTACAATACTATACAATGAACATATTTAATCATTAATAACAAATAATTCATGGCTTTATTCTAATGCGGCTATTTATATGTCAATAATTTATCGATTGACTGGGATACATAAGATTTTTAATAATAGCGCTAGACTACGGTACCCGAAGTTATTTGAATCCACCAGTAATAAGAACAACAGCATTCATACCAATACGTAAGTTTATTCAGTTGGATGATAAGGGTAATTTTATTTAATTAATATTTGCATTTTGCTATATAAGAATGTGTGTGGGAAGCTAATTTGGGAAATAATAATAATGGCAGAAGTGTCGTATCTGAAAGTGTGAATGAAATATATATAAAAAAAATTGGTAATCCATTTAGTATAATCATAACAGTACGGTTTAGGAGAATTAATAGGCTTTTAACAAAAATGAAATATGGGAGAGCGGTACGTGTATGAGGGCAATGGAATGATCTATTCTGAGATCTAAGAAGATGCTTCAATTCACCGTTAATGAAAGGTGACTCTCTGCAAACGTCGGCAGGGTTGGGTCATAAACAACTAAGAAGGCGCTTTATTGAATTGCCATAGGCTGGACTTTTGCCAGAGCGAACCCTATGCAACAATATCTCGCACTGAAGAAATCCAAAGAGGTTTGCAAAATCTTGGCCTTGGTATTAGAAGTAAAAATGAACGAAGCACAAAGATATATATATATCATGAAAGGCCGGTATACACATAACGCTTGCATTAATATAAATAGATAGATATTTAGCTAAGGAATAAATAATTATCGCCTATCTTCATTAGTAAAAACCCCTCATACCGGTATGATTTGATTACTACGTGGATGTGGAAGAATTACAGTTAATGCTAATATAATATAGCTCATAGAACTAAACGATCCCGCCCTTATGGATTATTTTAAACTACACGTAAACTTTCCACAACGTATAAATATAAATCTTTGGTTTTGAATGCTTTAATAAATAAATACTTTTCATATTATTAAATATATATATATAGTCGGTGGTGGCTATTGATTTCAATTAAGTAATATTAATTTTACTCATATAAATCTATTTGCAGATTTTAGACGTTAGCGCTATTATTTAATTAACCAAATAAACACATTTCTAAGAAAATAGATTTTTACTTAGTTTTAGAAAATAACACTGTATACTAATTATCAAATTCTGACGTTATTTCCCCAGACTGGCAGGCACCCGCTATACTAAGAATAACAAATTTGTTTTTAAAACTACTAGGTTAATTACTTTCTGAAAAGTAAGGAGGGTTTTCTTTTATTAAAAGAGATAGCGTAAGCATTTGCGATTCTGGGGAAAAATTATCGACATATAATTTAGTATCTGAAAGTATAAAACATAATAATGAGAATAAAATATTGCCGCATAGATGTGACATTAAGAACTAATAATTATTCAGGAGAGGTTTAATGTAGGAGAGATTACAGCTAAGTTATATAGAGAGAGAACAAGTACAATTAACAAAAAGGTAAGAACTTTACAAATTGATTCATAACTAATATTAAATTTTACCAATAAAAGCTTTACAAAATGTTTAAAGAAATAGATAGGTGAAAGTTAAAATTATTCATGGTAACTTTAAGAGTCTAGCAGCATTTGAAATGCTTACCTCTGTAAAACATGGCGGTTCTTTTGATGATCTCAATTCCCGTGGAGACTAGATCTAGCTGGTCAAACATAGTTATTCAGGCAGGTAGTAATTTTATGATTTAACAAACAGGCATATCAGTATAGTCTATGAGTATCGGGATCCATGGGCACAGATTGCAGGGAAGGCCATCTCGAATGGCAAGAAAGGCGATTGAGATTTACTCAGTACACATTGAAATTAACGAACGCAAATTTTCTTGGTGACTGCTCTCCTTGACTGTCCTAGTTATTCTCCAAATTAATTCGTAATTAATTCCATGCCTCGGTATTTTTGGAATCCCTTTCTGATTGGTCATTGCAATCTAATTTCCAAAAGAATTCATATACAAGCTTTTACCTATTGTGATGGAAGATGCCATTGTTAGATAAGTATTCAAACTTTAATTAATTTTGATAAAAGGAAATGTTTGTAACAAAAGTAAATCAATTAAGTTTAGTTTCTACTTTTGATTTTAGAGAAACTTTTAATTAAAGTTATGTTAGAATATTATACAAGATTACGCTTCTCACCTTTAATTAATTTTGACTAATTACAATCGCATCTTCCATATTGGATTTAAAAGAAAAGTATAGTTTAATGGCAAAAATAATTTAAAAACACAATTTTATAAACTTACATATAACGAACTTTTCCACTAAATATTTGCTCAGTACTTTTGTCTCTACAATATCTATAGATATCTGAGCTGCAATTAACAAACAATTACTATAACTTTTATAAAATAAATAAATACAGAAACTATAATATATTTTGATATTATAAGTCCGTGATAATTAATTCCCCATTCCCTATTGCGTATACGACTTTTCAGATGCTACATTTATTAATTTTATTTTGCATGTTTAAATTCAGATATTTATGCCAATATCTTTGTTAATAAATATGTTAGTTAATAATACTCAAACAAAAAGGATACAAACAAATGTGTTAGTGCGTGGAATATATATGCAAGAATCGGGTTTGAATTTAGGTTGGTATTGGAAGATTGGAAGTGGGCTGTGAAGCGCAATCTGAATCTCAGATTCCGCTTCAATATATATATATATATATCATCATCAAATGGAAGCCTGGGTCCGCAATCAGGGGATTCTTAGCACCCTCCACCTTCGGCCACCAACCACTGCCTTGGTTGGTGACTTTACAGCCTCCTGGGAATAAGGGCCATGCTTTATTTTTGTCTGTCATAATTGTATATATGTATTGGAAAAATATTTATCATTTACACAAACATTCATTCTGCCTTATCAGGCACTGAGAAGAAAGACCATGGTGTTTAGGTACTTACAACTGCAGATCACTTTCAAGTGAAGGAAGAATGCAAGAATTAGAAGAATAATTGTCTTATATTAAATGGGACATTATTGGACTTTGTGAAGTTAGAAGAAAAGGTAAAGAAACAATTAATTTAAAAAGTGGACATATACTCTATTATAAAGGCACACATATTGGAAATACAAGTGGAGTAGGATTCATTATAAATAAAAAATGGAAGAACAATATTGTGGAGATTGATGGTGTATCAGACAGAGTTGCAAGATTAGTTATACAACTTAATAGCAGATACCAAATGCAGATAATTCAGGTTTATGCCCCAACAAGTTCTCATAGTGATGAAGTAGTAGAAGATTTTTATATGGATGTACAAAAGACTTTTGATCAGAGTAAACAACATTTTAAAATAGTTATGGGAGACTTTAATGCTAGAATTGGTAGACAAATGAAAGATGAAATTGCTGTAGGTAATTTTGGTTATGGTAATAGAAATGAGAGAGGACATAGACTTGTGGAGTTTGCAGAAAAAGAAAAACTTTATATTATGAATTCATTTTTTGAGAAAAATGTTAAAAGAAAATGGACATGGAAGCATCCAAATGAAGGTACAGCAGAATTGGATTATATTTTGACTAACAGGAAATACATATTTCAAGATTGTAATGTTCTTAATAAATTTAACACAGGAAGTGATCATCGATTAGTAAGGTGTAAGTTATGTGTTAATGTAAAACTAGAGAGACAAAAATTATTAAGAAAAACAATATTTACAATTGATATTCTTAATCTTCAGAAACATTCTAATGAATTTAAATTAGAACTTACAAATAGGTTTCAAGTGTTAGGAGATTTTGAACATGATTCAGATTTGAATGAAATTAATATGAAAATAACTGATACACTTTTAAAAACTGCAACAAAGATAGCTGGTAGAAAAAAGCAGCAATTGACTAATAAAATTTCTACTGAGACTAGAGAATTTATGAAGAAAAGAAGGAATATGAAGATATACAAAAATGATGTATTAAAAAGAATTGAATATCTCGAATTTTGTAAAATGGTACGGAAAAGAGTTGAAAATGATATAAGAAAGTATAACTGTGAAATAGCAAGAAAAGCTGTAGAAGAAAATAAAAGTCTCAAGAATTTTAAACAACATTTTGGTATTGGTAGGAAATTTATATCTGCAATAAGAAAAAAAGATGGAATTATTACTAAAAAGAGAGATGACGTCATGAAATTAGTAGAAGTTTTTTATCAAGAATTATATAGTAATAACGAACAGGTACCTTCTATATCTATTACATCTTCCGAATTGCCCAGAATTTTAAATGAAGAAGTGAGACATGCAATTAAATGTATGAAGAAAGGAAAGGCTCCAGGAAATGATGGAATTATAATTGATATATTAAAAGAAGCAGGTGGTCGAAATAGAAACAATTTTAGCAAAGTTATATACCAAATGTCTAAATGATAAAGATGTACCGGAAGATTGGAAGAATGCAGTAATAATATTAATATTTAAAAAAGGTGATAAAGAAGATATTAGAAATTACAGACCTATCAGCCTTTTATCAGTTTTATATAAAATTTTTACCAAGATAATTGCAACTCGTCTACAGAGAACTTTGAATTTCCACCAACCAAGAGAACAAGCGGGATTTAAAAGTGGTTTTAGTACAATAGATCATATCCAGGTATTGAGAGAAGTCATAGAAAGGACAAATGAATATGAGTTGTCATTATGTTTTGGATTTGTAGATTATGAAAAGGCATTCGATTCTATACACATTTTTTCAGTGATTAAAGCATTGGATCATCAAGGTATAGATCCAGGATATTGTCATATTTTAAAGAATATTTATAAAAATGCAACAGCAACAATTAGATTACATAATGATACTAGAAAAATCAACATTGAGAAAGGTGTAAGACAAGGTGACTCCATATCTCCAAAACTTTTTACAGCAGTGCTGCAAGAAGTATTTTGTGGATTAAAATGGGAAACTAAAGGAATGAAAGTAAATGGAGAGTATTTAAGTCATTTAGATTTTACAGATGATGTAGTTATTTTTGCAAATAATGCTTCAGAGCTGCAAGAAATGTTGCAGGAGTTAGCAGATGAAAGTAGAAAAGTAGGACTAAAGATAAATGTTAAAAAGACTAAAGTAATGTTTAATCGATTTGCTCAAAATATGAAAATAAAGATTGATTATGAAGAATTAGAAGAAGTTAACAGTTACAAATACCTTGGTCAGATTATTAATACAGATGGAAACATAATGGAGGAAATTAATCATAGAATTAAACTTGGTTGGAGTGCTTTTGGTAGAAATAACTTGATACTAAAAGGAAATATGCCTATGTGTTTGAAAAGAATGGTTTTTAACAAATGTGTTTTACCAGTTCTTACTTATGGATCTGAGACTTGGACACTTAATAGAAGAGCAATACAGAGACTTCAGACCACTCAAAGGAGTATGGAGAGATGTATGTTGGGAGTAACAAGAAGAGATCGAAAACACAATGTATGGGTAAGACAACAAACAGGTGTTACTGACCTTATTGAAAAAATTAAAAGATTGAAATGGAGTTGGGCTGGACATATTGCTAAAAGAAATGATAATAGATGGACAATTGAAATTTTAAACTGGATTCCAAGAGATTGTAAAAGACCCAGAAAGAGACCACATGTGAGATGGATGGATGAAATAAGAAAATGTGCAGGGGTGTTGTGGAAAAGAGAAGCTAAAGATCGGAGAAGATGGATTTAACTTGGAGAGACCTTCATCCTGCAGTGGATTGATAATGGTTGATGATAAATATATATATATATATATAAAATACATATTTTGCGGGTTCATCCGTGTTAAAAACTTTTAATATCAATATACTGACGTTTCGACTTGGTCACACAAGCCATCCACAGAGTTATAAAAAGGTAGAAAGATGGTTGTAGAGGCGCTACAATCACTGGTTTGAATAAAACATTAAAAATCCCACCAATAGCAAAAATGTTAAATTTAAGAATGTTTTTTAAAGAAATCTTTCCAAATAGGAGGAAGTTTGCATGTATCATCTCGCTTATTGATACAATCTGGCCTTTTAAGTATCTCAATGGCTTCTCTGATTTTGCATTGGTAGAGATTATCACATCTGGATATGATCCTGGTACTAGAAAAATCTATTTTATGACCTGAATCTATAGTATGGAGTGAGAGTGCTGATGATGATGAGTGTTGTTTAACTGCATTAGCATGCTCATCTCTCCTAACACTGATGCGACGATTACTCATACCTATGTAAGAAGCTTTACAATTTTTACATGAGATTTGATAGACACCATGAGATTCAAGAGGGATTGAATCCTTAGGCTTGGTTATTATATTGCTGATCTTTTGATGAGCAGAAAATGCTGTATCTATATTATAGCGTTTTAATATACGTCCGATACTGTCTGTAGTTCCTTTTACATATGGAACACAAATCCTAATAGCTGACTTATCATCTTTTTGTTTCCTATTTTGTCTATTTTGGGCTTGAAATAAGGCTTTTTTTTTATAAATTTGTAATTATAACTATTTGCTAATAAAACACTATTAATATGATTTATTTCTTCTTTCAGATGTGTGTCATCTGAAAGGTTAATTGCTCTATTTAAAAGAGTTTTGGCTACAGAAACTATCTGAGTTGGGTGATGATGAGAATGGAAATGTAAATATCTGTCTGTGTGTGTATCCTTTCTGTAAATAGAAAAAGATAAACTATTTGGTGTTCTGGTGACTAGAACATCAAGAAAAGGGAGTTTTCCATCAGACTCTGTCTCCATTGTAAATTTAATATGAGGATGCATATTATTTAAATGTAAGAATTGTAAAAATTGTAAAGCTTCTTACATAGGTATGAGTAATCGTCGCATCAGTGTTATGAGAGATGAGCATGCTAATGCAGTTAAACAACACTCATCATCATCAGCACTCTCACTCCATACTATAGATTCAGGTCATAAAATAGATTTTTCTAGTACCAGGATCATATCCAGATGTGATAATCTCTACCAATGCAAAATCAGAGAAGCCATTGAGATACTTAAAAGGCCAGATTGTATCAATAAGCGAGATGATACATGCAAACTTCCTCCTATTTGGAAAGATTTCTTTAAAAAACATTCTTAAATTTAACATTTTTGCTATTGGTGGGATTTTTAATGTTTTATTCAAACCAGTGATTGTAGCGCCTCTACAACCGTCTTTCTACCTTTTTATAACTCTGTGGATGGCTTGTGTGACCAAGTCGAAACGTCAGTATATTGATATTAAAAGTTTTTAACACGGATGAACCCGCAAAATATGTATTTTATATATTTAACCCGTGCAAATCTTCGTTTTAACATTACTAACCTCTACGGGGAGGAAATTTTTAAACAGCTTCGTATATTTGAAAGAACGTGGAGTAAGAAATGTAAGTTACTTTGTAATTTATCTTTTTTGTTAGCGTGCAAAAATCACAACGTTATACCCACTTGCTGTAAAATTGTGTTTCACAAGAACAATTATAATGTTAGTAAAATTCTAAGGAAAACCAGCAATATTATTTTAAACTCTTTTATTAAAGAAACTCGGAAAAATTTAGACAAAATTGATAAAGTATTGCTACATTTACGTTTATTCCTTAGTAATAAAATACATCCTTTACTGTGGACTAGTTTTGATCGTATTGCAAGTTTTCGATCGTTTAAAGATTCGGAATTGGTAACAGCAAAGCAAAAGAAAAAATTGCAAATGCTAATTAGAACACAATCCCCAAACATTATGTATCCAAATCAAAAAACCGTTTACAATTTATCTAAGAAAGCCCTCTCTACAGATGAAATTTCGGTTTTAGAAAAAGGTTTCAATTTTGCTTTAACACCTTCCCGGATACCTTTTGAGAAAATTGTCTGTAATGTTGAATCAGCTCTTGATAAAATTGATTCTACATCGGCTGATTTAGCTAGAGCTGAGATTTGTAATATTTTAAAAAAGCTAAGCTTCCTAAAAATAATTTTTCAAAGAAAGAAAGACAAGCATTAAATAATATAAAATCGGACAAATCAATTGTTGTACTTCCAGCTGATAAAGGTAATGCCACAGTTGTAATGGATCGTGACATTTACCATAATAAAATTTTAGATCTGCTTAGTGATAAAACTTATAAACTATCAAAAAGAGATCATACTACATATTTGGAAAAAACAACAAAAGCTATTATTAATAAATCACCTATTGAAACAGAGATAAAAAATAAAATAATCCCTCGTGAAAAATCTTGTGTCTGTCCAAAATTTTATGGACTTCCAAAAATTCACAAACCAGATACCCCTCTCCGTCCAATAGTAAGTGCAAGAGGTTCTCCAACTCTTCCGATCTAGATACTTATCGGATTTCATTAAACCTACAATCCCATCTATTAAATCATATATTAAAAACTCTCTTCATTTTATTTCTGTTTTAAAAAGTTTAAAAATTAATGCTAGTGACATTCTGGTCAGTTTTGATGTCGTGTCTTTGTTTACAAACATTCCAATTGATGAAGCTTTAAATATAATCTCACAACGTTGCAATTTACCAGACCATATTATTGCTTTGATTAAACATTGTCTCTTAAATACATATTTTGTATACAATGGACAGCATTACAGACAAGTTTTTGGTACTCCTATGGGCTCACCTATCTCAGGAGTAATAGCTGATTTATTCATGGAATATATAGAAACTCGTGCTTTAGAATCATCATCTTTAAAACCTCTCATTTGGCTCAGATACATAGATGACACTTTTGTCATATGGCAACATGGAAAAAATACATTAGATGATTTTTTCTTACATTTAAATAATATGCATCCTCATATTAAATTTACAATGGAGACAGAGTCTGATGGAAAACTCCCTTTTCTTGATGTTCTAGTCACCAGAACACCAAATAGTTTATCTTTTTCTATTTACAGAAAGGATACACACACAGACAGATATTTACATTTCCATTCTCATCATCATCCAACTCAGATAGTTTCTGTAGCCAAAACTCTTTTAAATAGAGCAATTAACCTTTCAGATGACACACATCTGAAAGAAGAAATAAATCATATTAATAGTGTTTTATTAGCAAATAGTTATAATTACAAATTTATAAAAAAAGCCTTATTTCAAGCCCAAAATAGACAAAATAGGAAACAAAAAGATGATAAGTCAGCTATTAGGATTTGTGTTCCATATGTAAAAGGAACTACAGACAGTATCGGACGTATATTAAAACGCTATAATATAGATACAGCATTTTCTGCTCATCAAAAGATCAGCAATATAATAACCAAGCCTAAGGATTCAATCCCTCTTGAATCTCATGGTGTCTATCAAATCTCATGTAAAAATTGTAAAGCTTCTTACATAGGTATGAGTAATCGTCGCATCAGTGTTAGGAGAGATGAGCATGCTAATGCAGTTAAACAACACTCATCATCATCAGCACTCTCACTCCATACTATAGATTCAGGTCATAAAATAGATATTTCTAGTACCAGGATCATATCCAGATGTGATAATCTCTACCAATGCAAAATCAGAGAAGCCATTGAGATACTTAAAAGGCCAGATTGTATCAATAAGCGAGATGATACGTGCAAACTTCCTCCTATTTGGAAAGATTTCTTTAAAAAACATTCTTAAATTTAACATTTTTGCTATTGGTGGGATTTTTAATGTTTTATTCAAACCAGTGATTGTAGCGCCTCTACAACCATCTTTCTACCTTTTTATAACTCTGTGGATGGCTTGTGTGACCAAGTCGAAACGTCAGTATATTGATATTAAAAGTTTTTAACACGGATGAACCCGCAAAATATGTATTTTATATATTTAACCCGTGCAAATCTTCGTTTTAACATATATATATATATGTATATAGTAACAAAGTAAATAAAGGACTCTCCCCCAGGCTATAATTTTAAAAAAAATTACATTTTGAAGAAAGAATAGAAAAAATCTACATATACTTGGGAGCTTTGATATTTATAAACATACTTTATCAACATTCCTGTTAATTCAGAGTGAAATTAATTTACCATCGAGATAGAATATGACATTTAAGAGTTATTAAACTCATAGTCAGTTATACAAGGCTGGAGCCAGCATTTCTCTTTTAATTTCTTGATTGTTATTATTAAATCATATTCATCATGTAAACTTTAAGTTAAACATAACTCAATGTATATGCAAACAACCCTCCCTTAGGCTGTGACTTAAAAATGCTCTAAATATTGAGCAAATTATTGAAAATAAAATAAAGATTATTCTTGTCTAAATTTATTATTTGGTCAGACAACAAGAAGTCTTTAATATCCATTAATATAGTTTGTCCCAAAATGCTATAAAGGGATATTTCATATATTAAACAAAATTCAATATTGAATGCATCCAGTATTATAAAATTAGTATGTGGTATAAACCATTTAAAAATAGAACTATTGTATAGTCTTAACATTTATATATAAATTACTTCATTTTTATATTTCTATCTATAATTGAAATATTTGTACATATTGTTGTATATATGTTATATGTTAAATAAATAATATTTCATGTCATATCAAGAAATCAAATCTGTTTTTTTTTTTTTTTCATATGTCATAGCATCTGCCGGGATGCGAACCCACACCCTTGCATGGCGGCTCGAATCCTCTCGGCTAATTTAATAATTAAGTAATTATTTGTTTATCTTTTTTTGTAAATAGCATTTAAGACCATGTTTTTATTCATCTTGGTTAACTGTGAAAAGCCCAAAAACATTTATTAAATTTTAAATAAAATCAGTGAAACCAAACAATTTGGCAAGAGAATAACATTTCCAAAAATATTAATCTATCTATAAATTACATAAGTAGGGGTATGGACATTTAAAGGTCACTTTATCCTTTATATTTTTTTAATTAAACATGAATAAATTGACTTTATTAAAATAACAAAAATATTTCCTTATACTCTCATATGAATTTAAATATTTCAAAAATTATGTTCATTATGCTCTATGCATGTCTGCAGTTTATGAGAAGGCATTATATTTGCAGTTACATATAGAGGTTTTATCATCATTTATGTGAAATGATTTATAAAAATATATATTTTTTTCTAAATCAATTAAACTGTAAGCATGAAATTGCATGTTAGTAGGGAATACAAAATTATGAGTGGAGTTATTCTCCTTTGTTTTTACATGTAATTGATTTTGCAAATTATGGAAAAGAAACAAATTATTCTTCAAATATGGCAATAATAAAATAAAATATAGATATGGGCTTGATTTAGATAGTATGATAATGATTTGTAAAAAATGAAATAATAAAAAGAGAAAAATTAAATGAGCATTGTTGATGCTCTCATATACACAAAAATTATAATGAATCAATAAAACAATTACATTCAAATAAATAAGATTTTTTTAATATTATCTACAATTTGAATTGTTGTAATTTTCTATATAATGAAAGTTTACTAGATTCACTAATAAAAATAAGTCATAAATTTTTATAGTGTCTTATTATGTGATTTTTTTCTACAGTATAGGCTTTCTCATACCTGCACTCAAATATGTAATATATAATGGGTTTGAACTCAGACATTTACATGACTCCCAACTATCCACACTATCTTATAGTGCTGACACACTTGATCTCACACAAATGTTGAAAAGATAAATAATCACCAATATATGTATTTGGTACTAAAACAGCACTCATCAGTTGGTCCAGATTATCATCTCCACACATAAATACAATAAATGCTCAGATTATATTAAGTTAGTCAATCTTCATACTTTAATGGGATGGATTCAATCCACTCTACCCACAACTCTTTAGCCATCCATTTTATTAAAAATCTGATGTTGGAATGCTCAAAGACTACATTGGTGCTAACCTTCTTATCCTATCCATGTTAACTATAAGTCAATCTGATCCCTCATGTACAGGAACTAATTCATTTACATACATGTATAAGAGATGAGCAGACCTTATAGCACTATATTTTAATATGTATTTTTTCTACAGTACAGACTTTTTCATACCTGCACTCCACTATGTAATATATTGGGGGGTTTGAACTCAGAGTTTTACATGACCTTTAACTAACCATGTTATCTCATACTGCTGACACACTTGATCACACATATGTAAAAAAGATAAATAATCACCAATATATATATATATATATATATATATATATATATATATATATATATATATATATATATATATATATATATATATAAAAAAAAATGTGCTAAACCAGCACTCATCAATTGGTCCAGATATGTGTGAAAATGATAATCTGGACAAACTGATGAGTGCTGGTTTAGGACAATATACATATATTGGTGATTGTTTATCTTTTTGACATGTGTGTGATTGTCTCAGCAGTATGAGATAATGTGGATAGTTGAGAGTCATGTGAAAGTCTGAGTTCAACCCCCCTATAAAAAGTGTCTTATATAACTGTTTGTATTTGTGAACTTTTATTTCAGATCCATAAATTGATATTTTGCTTTGAAGAATATCGGACATATATCTAAAAAAAAATTAGATGTCTTTGTAACTTCCTTGATTAAGCATTGCTTTTTAAATAATAAGTACTGTCTGCTTGCCTAATCACTGGAATAACGCTAATATTGGCAACAAGCAAATGTATACATGGGCAAATTTAAAATATATTTCCACATTTTTATTCCTAAAAGTATTGATTTAATAGATATACAAAATCATATTTGGGAAAATCATAAAAATAATAGCAAGGCTTTTCTGAGAAATAATTATGTGGTTTTTTTAATAGAATGTAATGTCAACATCTTTAACTTTCCTGAAGTATGGTTAAATTGATCATCAAGATCAAATCAATTTAATAAATTATTATCCGAAATTTAGAAAGATATCATCCAATATTCGCATTTTATAATAATAAAATATATGTGTATCTAATTTTCTATTTATTTTAATTACATAAAAAAATTTTTCATAAATCTATGATGTTATTTCATAAGTACACCATAATATATTGTTTTATGCATTCTAAAAAAATACATTTTTAAATAAATTGAATTTGGCATTTAAAAATAATGTATACTAAATGTTATACTTCTGACTTTGATAGCCCTGTGTTTCATTTCAGATATTTCTCTTATTCTAAATATTGAACTCTTGAGGGTTTGGCCTTCACAATTTATTAGTTAATATTATTTAATTAATATTAATTTATTGCAGTGAAACTTTGAATTATAAATTTCTCTAAATGGTCATAAATTATTTCATTGGTTTTTACAGTAATTTAAATAAATTGATTTATTTCATTATTAAATTTTGTTAAAATAACTGAAAATATAATTTAATTTTCTATAAGAAAAAAGGAAATTTCTGTTTGACTTTGTAACAGCAAAATGAAATTGAAACTTTGAGCCCCCTTCCCCTTCTTTCAATTCTAAAAAAAAAAAAAAAAAATGAAAATCATTTCCTATATCTCGCTTTAAAAAAAAATAATTTCAAGTAGATGAAATGAAAATATGTGGAAAAAAATACTTTGATTTATCATGTATTACTTTTATTTCTATAGAAAATAGTTTTTTTTTTTTTTAAAAAAAAAAAATGAACAGGATGTAAATTTTCAACTGTAATATAAGAAAGCAGGTGGAATTTATTATACACATAAAATATATCTATAAATAATATATATTTTAAATGAAGTAGAAGGGGGTAAATTTTTACAAGTTAAAATTATGGCGAACGTTACAAACTAAGTGAGCTTTTACTAGTATTTCTTGTAATATTTTACATTTGTTGACGCAATAGAGAAATAAGCAATGTTTAAAATCATTTACATACTCTTATAAAATTCTGTTCTAAAATTATAACACATATTTAAAATAAAAGAGACAAAACTCACTATATATATATTGCCACACACTGCAACCTAGATTAATCCAGGGATGGCCTTAAAGACTTGTGCATAAAATCCCATATAGTGCCTACTCATTCAATATCCCCAGACTAGTTTTTGGCTTGTGGACTTCGTCAGTGAGGAGCCTTGGATCTGAGAGCACTGCACCCAGATCTTAGCAGCACTGCACCTAGATATTAGGATCTTTCCTAAGATCTAGGTGCTGTGCTCTCAGATCGTAGGCTCCTCACTGACGAAGGCCACAAGCGAGAAACTAGTCTGCAGATATTGAATGAGTAGGCACTAGATTAGGATTTTATGCACAAGACTTTGGCATCCATTGATTACTCTAGCTTGAGTGGCAATAAGTATAGTGAATTTTGCCTGTTTTAATAACAGTTATAAGCAAGCGTAGGAAATGGTGATAATGTGATGTTTGTATTTAAAATAAATAAGTCATTTTAAATTTAATCTTTGTATTCCTATACAACATTTATTAGAGATTAAAGGGATATTTGCATTAATGACAAAAAATAAGCAATTCCATCATAAGTTAACAAAAAACATTATATTAATGGTATTTTTTTATTGTATTTATAAATGATCGCCATTTAGATAAGTCATATTATTAATACAAAAGAAAATGTAATGGATGAAATTAATCATAAATTTTAATGTGCATGGAATGAAATAAATGTATACTAAAAGTAAAATGAAGTGATGACTAATGTAGACATTTCGGATCACTGACAATATATATATATATATATATATATATATTGTCAGATATATATATATATATATATGTATACTATATATATATATATATATATATTGGGAGTAACAAGATGAAATCAATGTGAAATACATAAAAAAACAAACACATATAATTGAGTAATTGAAATAATTCACAAAATGAAATTAATCTGAAATATATATACTTTTGGAAGAGATGATAATGCATGTTTAGCTGAAGTTTTAAATTACAATACAAAAAAGTGTAATAGACATAGCAAAATAAAACACGTGAGATAGAGTTTGCCAATGTGGTCAAAAGAAATATTGATCAAGAAAACTGTTCTAAATCTGATGGAGGATTGCAATGTATTAATAATAGATGAAAATGATGATGAAAAATTAAGTTTTTTTTTTTTGATATCAACATAACTATTGTAAAATTGTATTGAATAGTCACAATTAATAAAATAATGACTTTTTAAAACAATGTTATTATTAATATACATTTAATAGTTTTTTTCTGAATATATAAATAAATGCTACATTCATAATTTTGTTTTGCTTAATATTAATGAAATTTTCTTTTACAAAATATAATCTTTTTAGTGAATGATCATTATTAGTTATTATTAAAAATATTTTATATTAATCACTATAGAAAATTTCATATCTGTTTGGCCCTTTTTATTCTATTTTGGTATGACCAATGCTCATAGATTGCATATTCCTACAATAATAAAATATAGTGTCCAATAACATTACTAATGTTAATAATATAGCTTAGAGTTCAAAATGATTATGTGATAATTGGGTAGCTAGGTGACAAATCAATCATAACTAATCCAAAAACAATTTTTTTTTTTTAAAAAAAAGTTAATCTTGTATAATTTCTTATTATATCCAATTTCTAAACCACACACAACAAACATATAACTTATTAATCTGGCTAATATTTCTTTTTGCTTAATTTGATTAATCCACCTCTTGTAACTTGTATAATCCATATAATAAAGATATTTTTTTTATTCAAAACTGCAATGTTAAATATTTATTATCAAGATACATATATTTGACAGCACTCTAGAACCTTTTACCATCTGGTACATATTGATTTGATGTGATGCACTGAGACTTCTCCTTATACAGAGTCAGGAATCTCTCAGGAAATATGCCCAGAGAAACCAACCTGATAGCCATATTGACTTCCCTTTCCATTCCCCACCCCAATTTTTCCCATATTCTTCTCTATCCTTCATCTTTACATATCCACAATATAATCTTTGTCAACTCCATGGTCTTTATATCTAAAACACTACTTATATTTTCCCAAACCCAGTGTAAAAACCAATAAGCCACTTTATGCATGATCACTTTGTTCATATTTATTCTTCCACAACTTCATTATTTGTACTCTTTCTGCTTTCAGACATTTACATAAAATTAACAGATGCCTAATATTTTATATATTTTCCTTAATAAAGATGGCAGATGATGCCTTTAGAATAGAATGAATAGTAATACTCTTGGAATCACAACAGTTGACATTTACTGTTCATTAAAATAATCAATTAGCTAAGTCATTAGGAGTTCATTTGTAGCATCAGATTGAATTTCAAAGTATGAACTTGGGTATTTGTATCCCTTATTCTGGTATTCTAATAATATCATACACCACTTTTTACTTTTATAGTACTCATTATTTTGATAATTAAATAAAATCAATTAAGTAATCTAGACAATTAATTTTTCAAGAGAATGAAATTAATTATAAAGACTTCTATTTTTGTGTTTATTGTTCCCAAGGCTTTTTTGTCATTTTTTTCTTATCATAATAATTGAATATATCTAAGTGCACTGGAACACAGTTAATAGTGAAGCTAAGTTATGACACAATTTTCTGAGTTATTTTAAAAAGTTTTGTTTTTTCATCATCATAATGAAAAAAATCATTAGAAGTGCATTTTTTTGGAGAGGGGGAAGCATCATATTTTTGGTTTATAGCATGGAATTTATCTATATGCCACACTTCATTGGTTTTATGTTGAATTCATGTTGTTCTTTATTCCACTTTTTTATAAGATCATTTCTCCATGATTATGAAATGATTAAATTTCTTCAAAGTGCTCAACTGCTTAACATTATAAATCATACCTTAGCTTCACCATTAACTGTGTTTCAGCACACTTAGACATATTATTTATATAATTGGAAAGTCTACATGTTATTCAATTTTACATAATAATTTAATTATAAATTTATTTAAACGCACATTGATTATGTAAATAATATTCATTAAGGCTGTATCCTCAAGCACATGCATATAAAATGCGATAGTAGGGTCCTCTACAGCTCTTAAAACCACAAGCTTCCAATGAGTAAGCTTGTCGTTTTAAGATCTGTAGAGGCCCCTACTATCGCATTTTATACGCATGTGCTTGAGGCTACAGCCTTAATGAATATTATTTACATAATAATTTAACTATTTTTTATAATATATAAATAATCTTGTTATTTAAATCTTCATTATATATTTTAGATATAATTAATTTTATTAATGGATCATGTGCAAACCTAATATAGTAAAAGTTTATAAAATATCTATGTCACCACTAAACCTTTTGATATCTTATAAACTCTCTTGTATGGTAGTTTTGTTAAAATACCTTTCATATTTCAAACTATAAATTCTAAGCAATTTTTATTGTGTATTGTTGACTAGATTGAAAGCTTGTATAAACTAATATCTGAAATTATTTTTTATGATTGTAACATGTTCCTGCTATCACTCTCATCAATCGATCTATCACCATTTTATTGTGTATACAAAATAAGGTTTTGTGCAATTTATTTGTTTATGTCAGCATCTGTTTTGGCAATAATAAATTATCCTTTTTAATCTACTTTTATAATGAGTAATCAGCAGGTTTGAAAAATTAACGTTATATTTATCATTGTCTTTAGATTTTTTTCTAACTATTGGTATTCATGAATACAAAAATCTGAATTTGAACTCACAAATCCATTATATTTTTTGTTGTTATAAAACATCTTAATATTTAACCGCTGTGACCTATAAAATATACTACCAAAAAAATATTTAGGTAGCATTCAATTAAGTAGGCATTTTAAAAATAAACTATAATTTTATATTTTAGTAATAAAAATGTTTTTTTAAAAATTAAAAATTCTACTATAGCATAACTGTTGGGTGAGAAATTGTTTTGTCATATGGATATAAATATTTCCAATTGTAAATTAATTCCTTCTACATTGTTATTTTTTATAATTTTCTCTTGTAATAATGTTATAAAATTGTAGTCTGTAGACAATAATTTCAAACTGTTATCGTTTATAGTAAAACAAGATAAGCTTAAGTTTGCTACGTGAGTAGTATGAGTTGTTATTATAGTCCACACAAAATATATATACTGAAAAATAAACTATGCAAAGAATTAGTTACCTGGCATTATGTGTACATAACAATATTAAAAAGTGCACACAGTCTCATAATACATATGGGGTAAATTTGATGTTGTGGTATCAGACTGGTATGCAGCAATTGTCAGTTCAATTGAATTTAAAATCTTAATTTGGTTGTCATCTGAAAATATTTTCTTGAATGAGAGGATAAAGCAGTATTATTTTTATAGAAGAAAACTAATAGCTAGAAATGTGCTAACCTTTAATGCAGTGTTTCCCAACTAGATCAGCTTGTATCCCTTAGGGGTGCAAGATTATATTTCAGTTGTTTTTGTTTATATTAAGTTACTGCCCTATACATTCAACAATTAAATTTCCTTTTTATTTGTTATCATTTATTTATATAATGTATTCATGTGATCATGATTCAATAAACTTTCAGAAGTATTAATAATTTATCAAAGACATCTAGTGATATATATTCTATGATGTTCTAAAATGTTTCACAGAATATATAAACCCATGCATGATGCCATGGTAGTCAGTATATTGTTGATTTTGTGTTTGTGCAGTGCTCTTTTCTCAAGTGTCTTTAATAAATGGTGATCATACTTAATGTTATTTTATTAATTATTTTTCTTCTAATTGAGTTTATTCTTTTTTTCCAGATTACAGTTCTTAAATTATTAATTAACCCCTCTTTATGTCACAAAAAAGGAAAAAAAGAATAATGATTATTTGCAGTTTGATTTCACTTGTACCTGGACAAATAAAAATCTCAAAAACCCTGTGTGCATACTTTGTGATGCTGTCTTTTCAAATGCAAAAATGTAGCCATCTAAGCTGCTGGAGCATTTCAACAAATGGCCTGATGGAGCATATGTTGAAGGCTATGTTGTTAAATTATATAAATCTAAAGGGACCTGCTTTGGTTCTTAAGCAACCATGCCAAAATTAGGTTTTATAACTGCTGTCAAACCACTGCTGATGGTGTCATACCATGTGGCATATAAAGTAGCCAAATCCAAAAAGCAACATACAACTGCAGAAAACAAGATAAAACTTTATGCATTAAAAATGGCAACAATTCTTCTAAGGACAGACCTCAAATAAATGTAAATTAATGACGTTATCAAATAATGTTATTCAGAGCAAAATTGGTGATAATGCTTTGGAAATTTTGGACATATTATTACAGATATGAGGGCTAGTGCTTTGAAAATTTCTCTCCAGTTGGATAAAACAACTGATATTGCAAACTACATTTAATTCATCCCGTTCATGAGGTATGTCCATGAAGGTCATAATGGAAGATTTTCTGTTTTGTGAAGATTTGAAAATAACCACAAAAAAGATGTCTTCCAGTGTGTTTAATGACCTCTTTTGAAACATATCTTACATATTCAAATTATTTGTACTGTGTGCACTGATGGTGCAAATACTATGTTACAAAGTAAATCATGATTTTTTTACCTGATAAAACAAGAGATTTCACACTTGCAAGTTACCCATTGTTTTCTTTATCAACATGTTTTAGCATAGGAAAATTGCCTCCAATGTTGAAAAAATTATAGACATTTCTGTGGAGACAATCAACTGGATTAAACCATGCTCTGGCCTACCATCTCTTTATTTTGCTTTGTCAATGTTTTCGAAGTAAGCATTTAGTTTTGTGTTTCACATGAAAGTGTATTGGCGGTCAGGTAAGAGTGCTTTTACATACTTTTTAGAACTGTAAGAAGTCAAACTATTTCTGAAGAATTATGCCTATGATCTGCCTTGAGAAATAGATTCACAAGAATATCACCCAAATACTAGCCTATATGAGTGCTATTATTTTTTGTATAAATAACCTGAGTGTATTTGTACAAGGGAAAAATGGAAACATATTAAAATACTGGGCTAAGTTAAATGCTTTCCAAGAAAAGTTACACTTTGGTGATGATAAGTTAAAAAGAGAATCTTTCAATTTTTTTATTACTAACATAAATAATTGTTGATGATGAGTCTCTAATTCCAAGTGTCTTTGAATAAATTGTAGCCCATTTGGGAATACTATCAAAATCATTTGATGGATATTTTAGAGAACTGTAAATTTCTGAAAAATGGATTATAAATCCATACTCCTTCAATTTAGATAATATGTCAGATAATGAAAAGCTAAAGAAAAACCTTTTTGAACTGCACACAAATATATTCTTGAAAAGCTGTTTGAAAGGAAAACTTTGGATCAATATTGGTGTTCAGCAATGAACATGTTTCCAAATCTTTGTGAAAAACACTAACTATGTAATCATCCCATTCATGATGACATATTTATATGACTCTGGATTTAGAGTTCTTTTATCAATAAAAACGAAATTTAGAAATTACTTGGGTGCTCAGACTGACATGCAAATTGCTTTTAGGAAAAAAGTGTCACGTTTTCAAAAACTTTTATGCAATCAAAAGGATCAAAAGAGTCATTAAATTTAAATTGTCTTGTGAATATTTTAAATATTAGTCATAATTTTTTACAGAAATTTTATGCATGGATAAAAAATTATTATTTTGTAGGTTTTATGCAACTTTTAATTTGTTGTAATATTTTTTTCCACATATTTATTTTTGTTTACATATTATTAAAAATTGATTATACAAATTTGTTTTGCCTTCACTTTTATTTTAAATAAATTAATTCTTTAAGGAGTATAAGAAATATTACGAATTTTTAAGAATGCAGGCAAAAGAATAAAGGCTGGAAGTCCTTGCTTTAGTGCATACTGTTTACTCAATTTTATTATAAACAATCATTAAGTAGTTCACATTTTCTTTTCCAAATTTTTGCTAGTATTATATAAATCATAAAATTCTATATTTTCTTTTTAATAATGCTCATATTTTTGTTTTCTAATAAAAATCAACATGATGTCAAGCATTTTAAATTACAAAAAATAATGTTTATCTTGCATTTGTCTTTGTTAACAAAAAAAAAACAAAAAAAAAAAAAAACATTTCTCTCCATAAAAGATAGAGTCATAGATCACATGATCTCATTCTCTTGAGCTTGTAAGATATAAACAATGAGCATTGCTAATTGCTTGACAAGCTTTGTGAAAAATGCTTAGCCAGAGAAAGCATTTAAAATATCTTTGTCAGGAACCCCCACCCAAGCCTCTGACCATGGTTTTGTACTTTGTCATTCCTCAGAGAGGCACTAGGATAGCTTCAGACACTAGATCTAAAAATACCAATCCAAAGCCAGCATTCATCTCAAATGTATCTATTGAGTGGAAAATCTGAAATTTTCAGACACCTTCATGTCTTCAAACCCAGCTATCCAACTCAAATAGCTATATGGGGCTGAAAGATTTTTAGCCAAACTATATATTATTAGTTTTACCAATATAACAGCATAAGACTTAATGCTTTTATTGGATAAACATTTATCACAAAACTTCTTCAGCAATTGGCAATGCTCATAATTTATATCTTACAAGTTTAAGAGAATGGGCTCATGTGATCTATGACTCTATTTTTATTTGACTATTTATAGTCTCTGATTTAAGTTTTATGTAATGTTATATTGCTAAGAATACTAATATATTGTAACAAGCACAGACAACGTTACATTATTTTTTTTTATTATTAAACATTAAAATAAAAAGTTTTTATTTAATTTTTTTTTTTTTTTTTAAGACAGAAAAATTGAAAATAAATTCTACCTTAAACTCGTATATATATATATATATAAATTGCACAGAGGAGAAAAATTATTAAAGAAAAAGTATTTTAAAACTAAATTTTAAAAAGATCTTTAATTATATTTTGGATTTGGAAAACAGGTTAATAAATGTTATGGAAATGATTATTTTAATTAGTCCAAGTGAATAAGCCCTTGGGCATTTAAATGTATAAACAACGGTCAGAGAGAAAACAATAGAAAATTTTAGCAAATAAAAAGAAATCCCTATGGAATTGGAACTCAGCAAAAAGACCACCATCATCGATGACGTAATGTTGAGTCAATCCTTAAAATTAATATAAAAGGAAAAGTTGGAAATTATTAAAGATTAGTTAGTTATTACGATGTGACTATATGTGTTAGTGTGGAGTTGAAGGAGAAGGATTGAAAAGATGCACTCTTCAATCCCTTCAGTTTTGTTAAAAAAAAAAAGAAGAGAGAAATGATATGGTTTTTTTTTTTCTACATTAAGCACCAACTATACTCAAAAACCCCCGGATAAATAAATAAAAAACAACGGCTAACTCAAACAATCTTTTTAGGACAGCATGGGAATTCATGTTCAAATGGCAAGCAACAGATAAAGATGAACTGTTTTAAACCATAAGAACTTTATAATTAATGAACATTAAATTAAAAACTTTCCGTATTTAAAATAATTAAGAAATAGAATCCTTTCTGACCAATGTTATTTATTAATTAGTTATAATTTTATTTAATGTATTTCTTTTGTAAAATCATTTCCATTTATTTATTTATTTCTTCTTTAAGTTTTATTATGATTTCTGTTTTTCATTAAACTAGTTATATAAGTATTAAACTTAAGTCAGGCGTGAATGGCTATATAGATTTGTAAAGTTATATTAGGGGAGGGTAATCTTAGGTTATTCATTTCATAGTTGAATTAGGTCAATGGATTGGTTATATTGGTGTAATTAGTAGATGTAGTACGAGATTCACTATGGGCAGAATCGCTATTATATGCCGCACACACTCGTTTTGCCTATGGGAGGAATTATAAGATGGAGACCGCATTTCCTTCTTATGGAGTTTTTTTTTATTGCTCTCATCGTCAGATAGATGTAATATTCCTATCAGATGAGAAGCAGTTTCTTCTCTTAACCTAATTGTGCTGCCGTATTCATATTACATTGATCACTTCGATATATCAGATGGATTGAAGTTTGGTTTGACTGCGAACCCTCAGCCTAAGGTTAAACAAGGATAGAATATGTTCTTTTCAAATGCAAATCTATGTAGTCTATTCATACTCAATACTCTAAATAAAGATGCATTAAATTTAAGTTGGGTATAGATGCTTGCATGGGTTCGTTACCAGTTGATTATGTTTTTGGTTTTCATATTCGATCAAAATATATATAGACATTCGGTTAATACTGATACCTTACGGTGAGTATCAAATGTATTTATTTGGATGTCTTTTAAGTTATTGGTGTTATTGCAAGCATCTTATGGTGAATACTATTGGGTTACTTATAAATTTTCCTCTGCATTTGACGGTATCAATGATTTTGTATTTAGATCGTTTATGTTTACTTTGAAATGTTTTTGACTGTAGAATCTATGTAACCGATCTATACTCAACATTTTTAAACAAATCTGTGCGAACTAATAATAGTATAAAATTTAAAATGTTAATTAAAAATCTAAAATAAAAGTAAAAATAATGTTAAATGTTAAAGTAAACATATTAAAATAATAATGTTAAATCTTATATATATATATATATATAAGATATATATATATATATATATATATATATATATATATATATATATATATATATATATATATATATATATGCGTAAATAAATTTTTGTATGTTAATTACTGGCAGTGGCTTATTTTATTTATTTTTTAATATTGAAATATAATTAGATAAGATATTATATTATTAAATCTCTGCTACTCTCTGAGCTAGTGATATAGGCTAACGACCGAATATCAAAATATATAAATAAAATAAAATAAAAAATGTTTTTTAATTTACGTATCTGCCTACTTTATATTTTTTCTAGGTTCAAATGCCTAGATGGCGCCCTGTAGTGCATATTATGTTAAGTGCTATTCTCCGGATCATTATAATATGGTTTCTCTAAAGATCTCTCAGCCCCATATAGCTATTTCAGTGGGAAAGTGGAGTTTGAAGACATGTAGGTGTCTGATAATTTCAGATTTTCCCACTCAATAGATAACTTTT
Organism: Epiperipatus broadwayi; assembly: GCA_028023455.1. NCBI lineage: Eukaryota > Metazoa > Onychophora > Udeonychophora > Euonychophora > Peripatidae > Epiperipatus > Epiperipatus broadwayi. The sequence continues at coordinate 414,410 of JAQFVV010000377.1, read as the reverse complement.
AGATTAATGCTGGATTTGGGTTGGTATTTGTAGATCTAGTCTCTGAAGCTATCCTAGCACCTGTCTGGGGACTGCCACAGCAAAAGAACCATGGTCAGAGGTGGGGGGGATCCTGACAATGATATTTTAAATGCTTTCTCTAGTTAAGCATTTATCACAAAGCTTGTTGAAAAATTGGGAATGTTCATTATTCATTTCTCTCCATCACTGAATCAAACAATTGTTTGAGTTGATTTAGTTTATATGCTTTTTTTGTTTAGTTGTTGTAATAACTTGCTTGATATTTTTATATCAGTATATTAAATTATTTATAATAATAAATTAATACTTCATCAGTTTTATTACCAATAATAAATTGAAATTTTTTGACATCTATACCTTGTCAGAAATTTCATCTTAATTATCTCAAACATTATACAAAAAAATAATTTTTGTTTATCATTTTAATAAACGTGCAAAATTACTTGAAACGAGCAAAATTGCTTTCTCAACTATACAAATAATTTGTAACTGTCTTCTAACTTTATATATATATATATATATATATATATATATATATATATATATAAGTATATAAGACATATATATATATATATATATATGCTTATGTGAATACGATGTGTATGAAATAACTACCATTTCATTGTACAATAAAATAACAAATTAAAAGGTTAAATTATTAATACAATTTTTTCCACTAATTTTCCAAAATATGGTTTTAATTAACGCACATCAGTAAAATATATCATAATAATTAATGAAACCCTATAGTCAAGAAAATTTTTCAAAATTTGTATCCTCTACCTTTATTTCATAATCCATTATGTCACAATTATCAAAATATTTTATTAAAGTTTCCAAACATCCTTTCTCATTATACATGCATTTCGTAATCTTGAGATTTAAAAAACTTGGATGTTAACCTTTTTTTTTGAAAACTCAACAATCACATAGGCACACACACAACATACATTTACATAATATATACATAATCAAAATATTCTGGAATAACACTACAACATTGAATATGACTACATAAAATTAAAATAAAATCTTCACTATAGTCAGCTTATGGCATTTTACACACCTTGAATAGCAATGAACCATTAATATTTAAATCTCATTAAAATCATATAACAGTAAAATTCCAACGTGAATGACCAACTTTCCACACATTATTTGTAATATTTATAAAATATGATTTTTTTTTTCTTCAAGTCATTTTTAACATTTAAAACAAAAACACTCTCAAAGCAATAATATCCATTACAAATGACTGTGTGCTCTGCAAAACAGATTTATAGCTATCCACTGAACAACACAAATTATTATATAATAATTTATGCTCCCAAATCCTCTCTTATAGCTCCTTAGCTGTTATTTACAATTAGAACTCATTGTTATTTTAATATTCTATAGTGTTATTTATGGTTTTTGGACGTAGCATGTACCATCTCTTGGCCAATTTTGGTTGCAATTTCGTCATTTTAGCCTTATTTTATAAAAAAATTCAAATTTAAACTTGTAGTTCTAAAAATGTTTGCATATGGTATTATATTTTGGAGGGAAAAAAAATCATTATTTTTGCTACCTATTGGTGTGTAGGCCAGTCTCTTTTCTCTGATTGGATGCCTGCCAAATCTGGAAATTGTGCTGTAGGCATTTCTAAATGACGAGATCAGAAACCAAACCAAAATGTTCTATGCATTCATAATCGATTTTCGTTATGGAAAATTATTTCGGGGAAAAACAAGAATGTCAAGATTCCTTGCCAAGCCACAAGAATCTGGGCTTTCCAATTTACCTTTCTTAATCATCAATGTTCAGACAGATTCAAAATACTCTATTAGATTCTACCTCTAAAATAATTCAAACTCTCTCTCTCTCTAAAGTATATTTATCATTACAAGGAAAGTCTGCACTCTTCAACATAAAAGTAATGTCGAGAATTGCATACAATCTGCCTATCATTACCATTTCAAAAGTTTTTTTCAAAAAGATTAACAGCTTATGCTCCAAACTTTTCTGAAAGGACAGCACTGCATCAATTAGCATTTCCAGAATGCAATTACACCATAAATACAATGGATGTCCTTTCACTCCATTTCTGAAATTCTTTTTCAAAAATCTTTTATGTTAATTATTAACTTCATAAAAAATATGAATCAATAACTTTCAATGAACCAATTTATACCACAGACTATACTCCACCATGTAAAAGGTGCTGGCTGAATCAACTGCTCTAGACACTTAACCAGCATTTAATTTTAGCTCAAAAATTACAAAAATTACCATCTGCAAGTTGTACAGTGTAATTAATCCAAATTATCCCACAATTACTCTGATTCTTGGCTTGACCAACTACAAATTAACAACAATTTTTATATTTCTAACTCTTGAGCTTAAATACCTTAATCTCATTATTAAAATAAACTTAGAAGCCTCACCCACAAATACATATCTTCATTTCAAAAGATTTTACAAAAACATAGACACTATTTGTCATATGTGTAAAAGGCAAAAAGAGTCATTCAACCATATAATATACTCCAGCCTCATTCTCAATGAAATAAATTTAGCCATATACCAGAACTTAAGGATGGATTACTATAAAATCATCTCTATAAAAGAAGCCCTATAAACTAAACAGTTTTTTTATTATTACACATGCTATATGGAATGACAGTTGTAAGGTAATGTTCACAGTGCCTGTCCCTGAACCAGTAAATCTATTCTTGAAAATTATAAGGAAAGTTAAAAACAGAGACCATAGCATCAAAACTCATGTACAATGAAATGTGGGATTTACTTAATATATCAGATCCACTGAATCTTTAGTAGAATTGTTTAGGCAAAAGATCATTAATAGATAGATACATTATGCATCAATCCTAATAGGTGACTAAAAGCTACATCAGTACATTATTATCATTCAGAAAATAATAAATATACAAATGTTTCCAGACTGTTTGAAATATGTAAAACATAATATTTTCTGTATGTTAAAAGTATGCAAATACACTATTTGTCATAAATAAATAAAATTCTTTAGAGATTAAATTCAGAAATCAAAATAAAATCATTTACATGTTCATATTTTGAAGTAAATAAATATATCATATTTTTTTACATTCAGAAATAAGATTTTACATTACTTTATAAAAATATAAACTTTTGTTTGAAAAATTTTAAATTTTACAAGAAAAATAAGCTTGGGAATATGATTGTTGTTCATGACAAGTGGTTGACCACTAATGACTGTAATTTTCATATTAGGTGTTTCTAAATGACAAGATCAGAAATCAAAATAAAATTTTCTACATGTTCATAATTGATTTTCAAGTAAATAAATATATCTATCATAATTTTTTATATTTATAAATATTATTTTACATTACTTTATTGAAATATAAAGTTTGATTCAAAAATTTTTTAATTTTACAACAAAAATAAGCATGGGAAAGTGATAAGTTTTCAAGAAAAGTGAATTATATTGACAGCTACAATACTGAATAAATGACACACAGATTGGTTGAAATACAATTATTTTGTTTTACTGCTGGCTATTTTTTAAACATTTTTATTTATATTTTTCTTCACTTATTAACATTATTTTTAATTTTTTGTTACATTTAACCAATTTTAATCGAAAATAATTATTTTATTAGAAGCTGAATTGAAACAATTCTGTGTATTTTAGATTACTATTTTAACAATAGAAACCAACTGGAAATTATACTGACAAATAATATTGTTCACAGATTTAAGTAGTGGACCAATACAAAAATTAGACAAAGGTTATATAAGTTGAAGAACACAGCTGAAGGGTTTTAAAACAAATTTAGTCTCACTAATATAACTAGATTTACAATGACATACTATAAATTATATTACATTTATTGGTTTTATCAACCCAATCTTTCTCATTAATAATTAATCTTCCAATATTTAGAACAATCTAAATTGGACAGATTCTAATGATGTAATACTGGTACACATATTATTTATATATGACTATGCTATCCATATTTTATTTTTTATATTACTTTTCACCCTTCTATTTCTAAACTTAGATAATGTACATAAAAAAATTTGTCTACTATATCCCAATTTCAATAAGTCATTAGCATATTTTTCAACATTAGACAATTTATCTTTCTGAAATTTGCATTAAACATCATTTCTAAATAAAAAAGATTCTAAATCTGGCTAATTTATACAGAAGCAGACCACTTATGATTAATTCTATTACATTATTTTCATAAAACTAAATCAAAATATTTTATTTTATTTTACACTCACAGTCTTCTTCAATCCATTAATATCATTTAATTTATTAAATAGCTTTTGCACTGTAATACCTAATCCACCATGATCTGCATATCTAAAACAACATTTCACTCCAAATGAGAAATACTATTTTAAAATATTTTTTCACAATATGACAACATATAATTACTAAAACAGGCAATATCATATTCCAACCTTCATCTATCAAATACAATTGATCATCACATGTAGCAATAAAATTTTTATCAATAAGAAACAATAAATCTTTAATAAACAATTGCTCAAACATGCACACTCCTTTATCATATAAAACTTGATCAATAATATTAATCAACTCTTATCTTTTTACCGATTCATATAATTCTGCCACATCCAATGCAAATATTATATATTTATCAATCAATGCAAGATTAATGATCTTTTTAAGAGAAGGCAATTGAATAACAACTACCAAAACCCAATTTATCTTGTAAAAACACTTCAACAAAAACTGCTGCATGAAAAAACATACAAACTTCAAAATCTAACATATTCATAATAGGTAAATTTACTTTATGCACTTTTAAATTAACAAAAACTTTTGGCTTAATATATAGCCAATGGGTAAACATATAAATACAACTTCCTATCAAACACTGTAATTAAATAAGTATTAAGAATAATATTAATGAACATCATTCTCAATGTATCAACAGAATAATTTTCTAATAATTTAAGTTTTAATTATTCAAATTGCTAACAAACTTTTTATTTATCCAAATCTTTATATATCAAGCCCATTCTTCCATTTTATCTTTCTTAATACATGCAAAATTATTATCAGATAAACATTTCTTTATTAAATTAAATTGCTTATATCGCAAATCATCATATTTTATATTCGAAATGTTAAATGAAGATATTATAAAAATCACATCCATCCAAGCATAATATATTTTATAATCACTTTCTATGGCTGCAATAAGTTCCATTTTATAGTTTTTATAGGCCTTCTAACAAACATTCACTTATTCAAAACTGAAACAACTAGCAAATCCAAACATTCATTAACTAAATTTACTATATGAGATTCTTTTCCTCCAAAATCAATCATTTGATGAAACTATTTATTATATAAAAAATGAAATTTTTTATTATACTTTCAAATTAATCACCCCTGTGAAACTTTTTTAGAAGAAAACGTTATTTTTTTAAATCCAATTTTTAAATTCATTATTGTAAATACGTTTTTGTTAATACCATTTTAAAATGACATATATTTTGTGTCCTAAACTTAATATATTTCTATTTAAATATTATATTATTCAGCCTACATTCTGCCAATCCTTTTATATATTTAAATGAACACATTAAGGTTTTATATATGATAGGTCAGAGTGTCTTAATATCAATATGAGTATGACAATAATATTGGCATCAACAAAGGCTTTGAACATTCCATAATCAGATTTTCAATTTTATCACCAAATATACATATTGGAAATTATTTATCTTTTTCACATGTATGCGGACATGTGTATAGGTTGTTTAAAATGGAGTGGATAGATATAGGAGTTTGAATGTCTGACTTCAAATCACTTCTAATCTAGTACCATTTTATATTTTTCAGTTAATTTTAATTTCTAAAAACATGAATTTATTATTTCCACAGAATTTGATTTACTTTATTAATTACAGCTTTGTGTCCATCAATAATACCATTAAGTTTTAATTAACAAAAGTTTAGAAAATCATTACTGCTTTGACACAGTTTTAAAAATTCAATCCTACTATAAAGTTTAATCAATCATTTATAATTCCTTTACCATTCAATCATCAACCACATAAACAATATTTTAATATGGCATGCTATATATTCGAGTAAAAATATGTAATATCAAATGAAATAAATATAATAATCCAAATTATCTAGCATAACACTATAAAATTGAATATACCTACATAAAATAAAATGTTACTATTTTAGAGTATTTTATATCATTTTGATTAGCAATGAACTGCTAATATTTAAGTCTCATTAAAATCACATAATAGTAATGTTACCACAAAAATGGCCAACTTTCTATAAATTATAAATATTCACACAATTATATATATATATATATATATATATATATATATATATATATATATATATATATATATAAATATATATATATATATATATATATATAGTTTTTGGGATATTCTGTGTAGCTAAATAGCTGATATTTCTGTACAATAACAAGTACTTTACTCAGAGTGTTCCCTTTCTCAAATCATAAAAATGTGTGTGAGATTTAAAATCGGTTTTATCTTTTTGTTTCTCCTAAAACACATATTCTATAGGTTGAGGAGTTTTAAAATTTATTTTGTCTTCCAATAGCTGCTTCCAAATGGTGTTTATCTTCTTTAAATCACATCTTTCATTTATGTTCTTGGACCTTTTAAAAATCTTTATAGCTTCTCTTAGAAATCTATAGTAATATTGTTTAATTTTTGCTAGAATATTTGTTTTATCAAAATTGATATTATGATTAATTAATTTTATATGAGAATAAATAATTGATGAATTGTATTTAAAACCAATGAACAAGATTTCTGGCATCCATTGATTACTCTGACTTGCATTGAGTGGCACTACTGTATTTAGAGTTTTGCCTGTCTTACTAAAAGTTATGAGCAAGCATAGGAAAAGATGATCATGTGGTGATTTAATACCAATCCTACCTAATAGGATAGTGTTGGCTATGGTTGTTTAAGAACCAAGTGCACCGAGTACTGAAATGAGTTCAGAACTATCTGACTACATAAGCTAATGGGTTTAGATTGAAAATATTATTGTGTTTTCAATATTGTTCTCATAGATTTGTAGTTAATGTGAAATAAAAGATGGCTGCTGGCAGGTTGCATTACATCTTAAGATCTAGGTGCAGTGCTTTCAGATCCAAGAATGAACACTGATGAATGTCACAAGCCAGAAACTAGTCTGGGAAAATTGGATAAGTAGAAACTAGATAGGGATTTTATTCACAAGTCTTCTAAAATCCATTGATTACTCTGGACAGCACTGAGTGACACTATTGTATGGAGTTTTGCCTGTTTTTATAATAAAATGTATATGTTAACAGTGAATCAAATATATATCTAGATTTAATAAAAGATAGATGGATAGATAGATGATTAGAAAGAAAATAGTTATAGTTTGATAAAGATATATAGGTAGATTGATATATATTGTAAGGGTAGCTTACAATCCTTTTGAGACCAACCTTTATTTATCCATACCACCAAATCAAATCAATTTAAAACAAACTTAGCTAATTGGTGGTTGAATTTGCACTGTCATTATATATATATATATATATATATATATATATATATATATATATATATATATATATATATATATATATATATATATATATATATATATATATATATATATATATATATATATATATATATATATTGTAATGTCCACTGCTCTACTAGAGTTTTTTACAAGGTAACTACATGTACTCGGTGACCAAATTACATCCCATCTATTAAATTTGTTTCATCAGACAATTCAGTAAAATTTAAGGGATGCAATTATTTTTCCTGGTCACACAATGCCCTTTTAAGTAATGTAACCAAATGGGATTATGTAAGCCAGCTTTTAATTTATTTAAAAGGTGTCAGGATTCTGCATCAGAATCCACTAGCCAAATCCATTTTATTTATATAGTTATGATGAAATTATATGGAATCTCCAGAGGATTGTGTTTCAATGCAGCATTGGCCATTTATTTGAACTATAATAATATCTAAGTTATAATGAATTTAAAAATATAAGAATCAATAACAATGCAAGTCATATTTTTCTATATTAATACAAAACAAAACATTAATATGTTCGAGAAAATAAAATATAAAAAAACAAACAAAAGCTAAAACTACAGCTAATATTTGTTTCTCTTATTTGTATGACTCATGGTGGCAGTTCATCACACTTAACAGTTCAAGAAAGTGATCACTAATATTGGATTTAATAAAGTTACTTACTGGTAAGTTTAAATGTTCATGTATAGGATTTCTAATGTTGACCATGCATGGATTTTTTTAGAATAAATCTATTATCCAGTATTTCGGTGTTTTTTAATTTTTTGTGGTTTGAAGTCTAGTAGGAGATGGCTTCTTCACTCATGTAGTTTGTGACCCAGGAACAAAGCACCTCCAGCAAATGAACTGCTACTACTCACACATCCTAATACTTCAGCCTATTAGTAAGAGTAGTTTGACCCACTTTCATATTTTCTTCACATTTATTTATTTTTACTAATTTCTGCAGGAAGGACTATCTAAAAAGAAGCTGCACTGCACCACATCTTATTTTTTTTTTTTTGCTTTCTGCACAACTTCCCCATTGACATGTGTCAATGTGTACCAAACTTAAAAGAATTTAGCCCACAAAGTCTTTTTTTTTTGTTGCCATATTTAATTACCAAAGAAATGTTACAACTTTGTTTCCATACTGCTGATGACTTTGCGATAACTGTTTGTTTTAATTTTACAAAATACAAAATGGAGTTTATTTCTTTGTTTCGATTATACCTTTCACATTTTTTTCTCTTTTTTTATTTCTTTTTAACACACCTAAAAAATATCTACACCCACATTGTTTAAACTAATCTTTTAAATATATTAAAAATATATTTTTCATTAGAAATTTATCAATTTAATTTTTAAATTGCCAACGCTATTTGTATGATGATAAAATAAAGTACAATCGCTCCGTGGTCAATGACAAAAAAAAATATGGTATTTACACTCTTTTTTATTCTCCACCCTTATTTTGATGCATTCACAGTCTTTGGTGTTGAAATCTGTCCAGTTTTACATCTTAAAGCTATCTGTCAGAATTTGTTTTATAGGGCCTTAACATTTTCACATTGAAAGTCTTTTTTTTTCCTTTTTCATTCATGAGAGTAAATGCATTTGTACCATTCTTTCTAACTATTTGATACAGGCTTTCATATAACTCCTGAAACATTTTGCTTATACCTTTCGCTGTTTGGCTAATGGGATTTTGTTGTTGGCTAATGGGATTTTGCTGGACCCATACCCTGGCCCCTTTTAGTCATGTACCCCTCCTGTCTACCCTTGCAACTGCTGCATGTCTCATGTTGGATTCTGCCTTTCTCTGATCTACCTCTCCATCAATATGTTCAGAAATGGTTGGCAACTTGTTCTTGTATAGCTTCAGAATGGGTTGACGGAACTGTAGATGAATAAGCAAAAATCATTTGGACGAATTCTTTGTCCAGTTAATATAATTCACCACCCTGGGTAAGTGTTTCACCCACTATTTATGGTTTGAAGAAATGTACACTTTTAAAAGTCTTCCCAATTGTCTCATCACCCATTTGCAAGGGTTTGACTGAGGGTTACAAATAGATGACAATGTGTGTTCTAATTTCATTTTCACCATACACTACTTATATTTTTTGGCCATCAAAGGAGTTCCATGATCACATAATATTGTCTTTGTTTTGCCCATTTTGGGAAAGTGTTGTGTTACTAATATGCATATGGTGTTTCTTATATTAGTCTGTGGCATAAGGTTTGCACATAGCCATTTCAAAAAAACATCATACACCACTAATATGTACTTCATCTTCCTGGAACCTAGGTAGTTGCCTGTAAAAATCAATAGCTATGAGATCATTTGCTGTTTTTTTATTATCAGGTTTACCATTCCTGCTTATGATGTATTGACTGGTTTTGTTTTCTGTTACATTTCACACCCTTTCAATGTTTTAGTTATTTGGTATCTCAGGTTTGGCCAGGAAAACCAAGTTTTCAACAATCTCCATCTTGTGAACCCCATAATGACTGTATGAACAGTGTGGCCCTATCTTGGAGCATCTTGGGCATTACCATCATCCACATTCTTTTTTATGTCTACCAAATACCATAATATTCACTTGCTCAAATGATATTTTCCATTCTTTCAGAACACCATAATACTCCCTTGCTCATAATACTCACTTGCTCAAATGATATCTTCCATTCTTTTCAGAACACCTTTTTTTCTCCTTTATTTTTTCTTCTAAATTATCTATAATCACATGATATCTGGGATCTAACATCTGCTTATAACCTAAGTGGTTTAATTCATCTTCCACAGACATGTCAATTTTTGGGCTTAATGCAGCCAAACATATCTTCCATCTGCAGATGCCCTGTGGGCTCCAAACTTGGGTTTCGGTTTAAAGCATCTGCCATGACATTCTCCAAACCTTTACAATATTTTACAGAGTAATTGAATTCCTGGAAAAAAGTCTGCAATAAATTTATCTAGTATTAGACAGATAACTCTGATTAATGAATTCCAGACTCTTATGCTCAATTCTGACTATCATCTCTGACTCTATCAAAAATTTTCAGAATCTCTGGAATGCCCATACCCCAGCCAACAATTCTTTTTATGTTATGAAATATGACTTCTGGTCCCCTTAATGGTCTTCTAATGAAGTATATTCCTCCTTGACTACCATCTTCCTGTGTCTGAATCAAAGCTGCACCTAATCTGTATCAATTGCTATCCAACTGTCCTATAAAGATTTTCTTAAAATCAGGGTATATCAGCATGACTTGTCCCAAAAATTTCTTTTTCATGTCTTTAAATAATTCATTATGATTATCTGTCCATTCCCAAGGCATGTTTTTGTAATAACTGTACTAAAAGTTCCATATCTGCTGCAATGTTTCTATAAAATTTATTATAAAAATTACATAGACCTCAGAACTACTTAATCTGTCTCACTGACTTAGGGGCTGGAAAGTCTATGATGGCTTGTATTCTATCAGGATGAGGCTTAATCCTTGTTTTACTGATGAAGTGCCTTAAAAAACTGACTTCTGCCACAGCTATACATCTTTTTTGCAAATTAATGTGGGTACCTATGTCTTGGAATTCTTGTAAAAACATTTCCAAATGTCTTAAATGCTCTGTTGGATTTTTAGAGCAATTATGACATTATCCATATAAATTTGTCATCAAACTCTTGATTTCAGGTAATAATACTCTGTCACGTCACTTTAGCAACCCTGCCCCACTGTTCCATATGCCAAATTGCATTCTTTTAAATGGTAAGATATGTTATATCTGAAGGCTGTATATTGGCAGTTCGCAGGGTGTAGTTTAATCTGTCAATATCAGTGGAGGCACATTTTGGTCAGACAAGGTGAATCTAATCAGCTGTCTTGCATCGAAGCATAACCTAACTAATCCATATTTTTTACTATCACTAATGGGTTGTTATAAAGTGATAATCCCTTCATTATAATTCTCCACTATTTCATCTGCAACAAATGATTTCCACTTCCATTCATGCCTGATATGGCATGCCATCTGTGATCCTAATTATATGTACATACCTGTTAGTTATCCCCAGCAGTCTATCTTAAAATTATTCACTATGCTTCTGTAATAAATTCTTCACTGTTTTTTTTTTCATCCTTTCCTTTGCTCCTTCTCTGTCTTTCTTGATATAGTACATATTACTTTTGGCAGTGTCTTTTCTTTTCATTTAAATTATACTATTTCCTATTCACATGTAATAATGCCTTCTTTGTAGTTAATTAAGCACCCCATTTTATGCATATAATCTGACCGTAATATCACATCATGTATGAGTCCCTTCATTATCAACAAAGTATGTTGTTAGACTCTTTTTCCCACTTTTACTCATACCCACATTTGTTTTGTCTTTAGTTGGGCCTTTTTATTATTGGCCAAAGTTACTAGGGACTTTCTCATTGGTAGAGTTCAAATTACATGGGTGTGCTGTATCACCTATGCATATATGGTATCAAACAAGATTGATATTTGACTACCAATATCAAACAACACATGTACTTCAATATTATTAACCCATATTGTAATTTTCAGGCATTCTTGGAATGCAAACTTTATGGTCTCATTATCTGATTCACAAATCAGATTATTTACTCATTTCATTTCACCTATCATTGCTTCAATATCTTTGTACTTTATATATTTTGCTTGGTTTCTATTTTATTATTTATTTCTTATTAATATATTTTGCAAAAGCTGCTCCCCTTTGCTGTCACTTTATCTTACAAGTTACTTTATTTCATAATTATGCCTACCCTTTTTTTTAACCTACATATGCAAAACAAAATCAAAACTTGTTTATATTTAAACTTTTATTATTTACTCTTATCTCGGGACATCGTTATCATCAAAGCCTGAGGTTGGACCATCATTGTAACACCAACTGCTGTATTATTTTTTTTACGAGTTAACTACATGTACTCAGTGACCAAATTACATCCTATCTATTAAAGTTGTTTCATCAAACAATTCAGTAAGGTTTAATGGAGGTATTTATTTTCCCTGATCACACAACACTCTTTTAACTAATGTAACTACTAAAATAATGGAGTTTTGTAAGCCAGGTTTTAATTTATTTGAAAGTCACCAGGATTTTGTATTGAAATCCTCTGGCTAAATCTCTTTTACTTATTTATTTAATTATAACAAAATTATATGGAATCTCTGGAGGATTGTGTTTCAGTACAGCATTGGCAATTTATTGAACTATAATTATGTCTAAGTTATAATGAATTTAAAATTATAAGAATAATAACAATGTAAGTCATATTTTTCTTTATTAATACAAACAAAACATTAATATGATCGAGAGAATAAAATATAAAAAACAAACAAAAGTTAAAACTACAGCTAATGATTGTTTCTCTTATTTGTATGACTCATGGTGACAGTTCATCACACTTAAGAGTTCAAAAAAGTGATCACTATTATTTGATTTAATAATGTTACTTACTGGTAAGTTTAAATGTTCATGTACAAGATTTCTAATGTTGACCATGCATCAATTTTTTTTTAGAATGGATCTACTTCCCCGTATACTGGTGTTCCTTAAGTTTTTGTGGATTTAATTCTAGTAGGAGATGGCTTCTTCACTATGGTAGTTTGGGTCACAGGTACAAAACCACTCCAGCAAATGAACTGCTACTACCCACACAACCTAGTACTTCAGCCTATTAGTAAGAATAATTCGGCCCACTGTCATAATTTTTTGACATTTATTTTTCTGATTTTTGTAGGAAGGACAATTTAAGAAAAGGTGCACTGCACCACATGTTATTTCAATTTTTTCTGCACAACTTCCCCATTGATACCTATCAATGTGTACCAAATTTAAAGAAATTTAGCCCACAAAGTCTTCTTTTTTTGGTTGCCAGATTTATTTACCAAATGAATGCTACAACTTTATTTCCATACTGCTGATGGCTTTGTGATAACAGCTTGTTTTAATTTTACAAAATATAAAGTAGTTTCCTTCTTTATTTCTATTATACCTTTTACATTCTTTCTCTTTTTTTTTAATTTTCTTTTAACACACATAAAATATATCTACACACACACTAATCGATCAAATATACTAAATAAATATATTTTTCATTAGTAATTTATCAATTTAATTTTTAAATTGCCAACACTATTTGTAATAAGATAAAATACCGTACAATACCTCTATGGTCAATGACAAAAATAAAATATGGTATTTACACTTCTTTTATACTCCACCCTTATTTTGATGCATTCACGGTCTTTGGTGACTAAATCTGTCCAGTTTTGTCTCTTATAGCTATCTGTTGGGATTCGTTTTATAGAGCCTTAAGCTTTTCTCATTGAAAGTCCTTTTTTTCCTTCTTCATTAATGAGAGTAAATGCATTTGGGCCATTCTCTCTAACTATTTGATATGGGCCTTCATATAATTCCTGAAATTTTTTGCATATACATTTCTCTGTTTGGAAAATGGAATATTTTTGGTCCCATACCCTGTCATCTTTTTTGCAATCTTTGGGTCATATACCCATCCTGTCTACCCTTGCAACTGTTGCATGTCTCATGTTAGATTATGCCTTTCTCTGATCTATCTTTCCATCAATATGTTCAGGAATGGTAGGCAACTTGGCCTTGTATAGCCTGCGTATGGGTTGATGGAACTGTATCTGAATGGGCACAAACCTTGTGGATCCATTCTTTGTCCAGTTGATTTAAGTCACCACCCTGGTCAAATGTTTCACTCACTCCTTATAGTTTGAAAAAGTGTACACTCTAAAAAGTCTTCCCAATTCCCTCATCACCCATTTGCAAAAGTTTGGCTGAGGGTTCCAAATAGATGACAATGTGTGTTCTACTTTCATTTTCAACTTCCACTACTTATATTTATTGGCAATGAAAGGACTTCCATGATCAGATAATATTGTCTTTGGTTTGCCCATTTTGGGAAAGTGTTGTGTTTTTAATATGCATATGGTGTTCCTTGTATTAGGTGGTGGCATAGGGTATGCACACAGCCATTTTGAAAAAAAACATCATACACCACTAATATGTACTTCATCTTTTTAGAACCTAGGTAGTTGTCTGTAAAAATCAATAGCTATGATATCATTCACTGTTTTTTTTATTATCAGGTTTACCATTCCTGTTTATAATTTATTGACTGGTTTTCTTTTCTGGTACAGTTTACCCTTTTCAATGTTTTAGTTAATTGGTATCTCATGTTCAGACAGTAAAACCAAGTTTTCAACAATCTCTGTCTTGTTTATACCATAATGACCATATGAACAGTGTGACCTATCTTGGAGCATCATGGGTATTATCATTATCCACATTATTTTAATGTGTACCTAATACCATAATACTCCTTTTCTCAAATAATATCATCCACATTATTTTTTATGTCTACCTAATACCATAATACTCTTTTGCTCAAACATCTTCCATCCTTTTCAGAACATCTTTCTTCTCCTCCTTTATTTTTTTTTCTAAATTATCTATAATCACCTGATATCTGGGATCTAACCTCTGCTTATCACCTAAGTGGTTCAATTTATCTTATACAGACATGTCAATTTCTGTGCTTAATGCAGCAAGACTTCTATTTTCGATTTGCAGATGCTCTGAGGGCTCCAAACCTGGGTTTTGGCTCAAATCATCTGCCACTACATTCTCCAAATCTTTACAATTTTCAACAGAATAGTTGAATTCTTGGAGAAAAATACTCCAACAAATCAATCTATTATTAGACAGATAATTGTGGGTCATGAATTCTAGACTTTTGTGCTCAGTTCTGACTATCACCTCTGATCCTATAAGAAATTGTCAGAATCTCTGCAATGTCCATACCACAGCCAACACTTTTATTTATGTTATGGAATAGTTGACTTCTGGTCCCTTTCATGGTCTACTAATCAAGTATATTACTTTTTACTACCAACTTCCTGTGTCTGCATCAAAGCCGCACCTAGTTTGTGTAATTTGCTATCCACCTGTACCATAAAGATTTTCTTAGAATCAGGGTATATCAGCATAACTTGTCCCAAATTTTTTTTTCATGTCTTTAAATAATTCATTATGTTTATCTATCCATTCCCATGAGGTGTTTTTGTAATAACTATAATAAAGGTACTATATCTGCTGTAATGTTTCTGTGAAATTCATTATAAACATTACATAGTTCTAAGAAGTACTTAAACTGTCTCACTGACTTAGGGGTTGGAAAGTCTCTGATGCTTGTATTCTATCAGGATGAGGCTTTATCTATGTTTTACTGATCAAGTGCCCTAAAAAACTGACTTCTGCCACAGCTATACAACTTTTTTGCAAATTATTGTGGGTATCTTTGTCTTGGAATTCTTGTAAAAACATTTCCAAATGTCTTAAATGTTCTCTTGGCTTTTTACATGCAATTATTACATCATTTATCTAAATAGTCATCAAACACTTGATTTAAAGTGATAATACTCTCTTTAGGCAATTTAGCATCTTTTCCCCCCTGTGCCATAATCCAAATTGCATTCTGTTAAATTGGTAAGATATGTTGTTATATCTGAAGGCCGTATATTGGTGATCTGCAGGATGTAGTTTAGTCTGCCAGTAACTGGACATCAGATCTAATGTTAAACAGATTGTTTTACCACAGACCCTGTTCAACAATTTGTTCATCAGTGAAGCACATTTTGGTCAGACCAGGTGAATCTAATGAGCTGCCTCACATCTAAGCATTACATAATTGATCCATTTTTTTACTATCACCAATGGGTTGTTATAAGGTGATGATCCATTCATTTTAATTCTCCACTTTTTCATTTGCAATAAATGATTTCCACTTCCATTTGTGCCTGATATGGCATGTCATCTATGATCCTAATTTTATGTTCCTACCCGTTTATTATCGCCAGTCTATCTGAAAATTTTTCAATATACTTCTCTAATAATTTCTTCACTCTTTTTTCATCCTTCCCTTTGCTCCTTCTCTGTATTGCTTTGTATACTACGAATTTCTTTCGGCAGTGACTTTTTTTAATTCTACTATTTCCTATTCACATGTAATACTGCCTTCTTTATAGTTAAATAAACACACTGTTTTATGAATAAAATCTGACCATAATATTACATCATGCATGAGTTCTTTCAACATCAACAAATTAAGTTGTATGACTTTTTTCCCACTTTTAATCTTACCCATACTTGTTTTGTCTCTAGTTGGGCCTTTTTATTATTGGCCAAAGTTATTAGGGACTTTCTCATTTGTAGAATTTGAATGACATGGGTGTGTTGTATCATCCATGCATATATGGTATTAGACAAGTTAGATATTTGACTATCAATATCAAACAACACATGTACTTCAATATTATTAACACATATTGTAATCTTCAGGCATTCTTGGGATGCAAACTTTATAGCCTCTTTATCTGAATCGCAAATCATATTATTTACTTGTTTCATTTCACCTATCATTGCTTCAATATCTTTGTACTTCATATACTTTGCTTGGTTTCTATTCTATTATTTATCTCTTATTAATACATTTGCCAAAGCTGCTCCCCCTTGCTGTCACTTTACTGTACAAGCTACTTCATTTTCATCATTTTGCCTACGCTTTTTTAACCCATTTTGCCTACTCTTTTTTTAACCCACATATGCGAAACAAAAAAAAAACCACAAAACACTTTATATTTAATCTTTTATTATTTACTCTTATCTCAGGACATGGTTATCATTGAAGCCTCAAGTTGGGCCACCATTGTAATGTCCACTGCTCTATTAAAGTTTTTTTTTACAAGATAACTACATGTACTCAGTGACCAAAGTACATCCTATCTATTAAATTTGTTTCATCAGACAATTCAGTAAGATTTAATGGAGGCAATTATTTTTTCTGATCACACAACACCCTTTTAACTAATGCAACTACTAAAATAATGGCATTATGTAAGCCAGCTTTTAATTTATTTGAAAGTCATGAAAATTTTGTATCGGAATCCTCTGGACAAATCTCTTTTATTTATTTAGTTACAACAAAATTATCTGGAATCTCCAGAGAATTGTGTTTCAGTACAGCATTGGCAATTTATTTGATCTATAATAATCAATAACATAGTATGTCATATTTCTCTTTATTAATATAAAACAAAACATTAATATGATCGAAAGAATAAAATGTAAAAAAAAAAAAAAAACAAAGGTTAAAACAACAGCTAATACTTGTTTCTCTTATTTGTGTGACACATGGTGATAGTTCATCACACTTAAAAGTTCAAAAAAAATGATGACTAATATTTGATTTAATACAGTTATTTACTGGCAAGTTTAAATGTTCACATACAGGATTTCTAATGTTGGCCATGCATTTATTTATTTAGAATGGATCTACTGTCCAGTATTTCAGTGATTCTTAAGTTTTTGTGGTTTGAAATCTAGTAGGAGATGGCTTATTCATGCAGGTAGGATGCAACACAGCTATAAAGCAACTCCAGCAAATGAACTGCTACTACTTGTGCATCTTAATACTTCAGCCTATTAATAACAGTAGTTTGACCCACTTAAATTTTTCATGTTTATTTTTTTACTGATTTCTCCAGGAAGGATGATCTAAGAAGAAGGTGCCCCACACCATGGGTTATTCCTTTTTTTTTCTTTCTGTACAAATCGCCCTTTGACACCTGTCAATGTGTACAAAATTTAAAAGAATTTAGCCCCCAAAGTCTTTCTTTTTTTCTTTGGTTGCCATCTTCAATTACCAAAGGAATGCTACAACTTTGTTTCCTTACTGCTGATTGCTTTGCTATAACGGTTTGTTTTAATTTTGCAAAATACCAAGTAGTTTCTTTTTTGGTTCTATTATACTTTTTACATTCTTTCTCTTATTTGTATTTCTTCTAATACCCATAAAAATATCTATACCCACAGTGTTTAAACTAATCGATCAAATATATTAAAATAAATATATTTTTCATTAGTAATTTATCAATTTAATTTTTAAATTGCCAATGCTCTTTGTACTATGATAAAATACAGTACAATACCTCCATGGTGAATGACAAGAATAAAATATGGTCTTTACACTTCTTTTATTCTCCACCCTTATTTTGATGCATTTACATTCTTTGGTGACTAAATCTGTCCAGTTTTATCTCTTAAAGCTATCTGTTGGGATTCGTTTTATAGGGTCTTATTGTTTTCACATTGAAAGTGTTTTTTTTTTCCTTTTTCATTCATGAGAGTAAATGCATTTGGACCATTCTCTCTAACTATTTGATATGGACCTTCATATAATTCCTGAAATTTTTTGCATTTACCATTCTTTGTCTGATTAATGGAATTTTTTGACCCATACCCTGTCCTCTTTTTTTGCAATCTTTGGATCATACACCAATCCTGTCTACCCTTGCAACTCTTGCATGTCTCATGTTAGATTCTGCCTTCTTTAGATCTACCTTTCCATCAATATGTTCAGGAATGGTTGGAAACATGGCCCTGTATAGCCTCGGTATGGGTTGATGGAACTGTGGCTGAATGGGCACAAAGCTTGTGGTCCCATTCTATATCCAGTTGATATAAGTCAACACCCTGGTCATACAATTCACTCACTCATTATGGTTTGAAAAAGTGTACACTCTAAAAAGTCATCCCAATACCCTCATCACACATTTGCAAGGGTTTGGATGATGGTTACAAATAAATCACAATGTGTGTTCTACTTTCATTTTCGACTTCCATTCCTTACATTCATTGGCCATGAAAGGAGTTTCATGTTCAGATAATACTGTCTTTGGTTTGCCCATTTTGGGAAAGTGTTGTATTTCTAATATGCATATGGTATTCCTTGTATTAGCCTGTGGCATATGGTAAGCACACATCCATTTTGAAAAAAACATCATATACAACTAATATGTACTTCATCTTCCTAGAAACTAGGTAGTTGCCTGGAAAAATCAATAGCTATGAGATCATTCACTGTTTTTTTTCTTATCAGGCTTAACCATTCCTGTTTTTAATTTATTGACTGGTTTTGTTTTCTGGTACAGTTTACACCTTTTCATTGTTTTAGTTAATTGGTATCTCATGTTCAGCCAGTAAAACCAAGTTTTAAACAATCTCTGTCTTGTGGATCCCATAATGACCGTATGAACAGTGTGGCCTATCTTGGAGCATCTTGGGCATTACCATCATCCACATTCTTTTTTTATGTCTACCAAATACCATAATACTCCCTTGCTCAAATGATATCTTCCATCCTTTTCGGAACACTTTTTTTCTCTTTCTTTATTTTTTCTTCTAAATTGTCTGTAATCACCTGATATCTGGGATCTAACCTCTGCTTATCACATAAGTGGTTCAATTTATCTTCTGCAGACATGTCAATTTCTGTGCTTATTGCAGCAACACTAACATCTTCCATCTGCAGTTGACCTGTGGGCTCCAAACCTGGTTTATGGCTCAAAGCATATGTCCCTATGTTCTCCAAACTTTTACAATATTCTACAGAATAGTTGAATTCTAGTAGAAAAAATACTCCAAAAAATCAATCTACTATTAGACAGATAACTTTGGTTAATGAATTCCAGACTCTTATGCTCAGTTCTGACTATCACCTCTGACCCTATAAGAAATTGTCAGAATACTCGCAATACCCATACCACAGCCAACACTTCTATTTATGTTATGGAAGAGTTTACTTCAGGTTCCTTTAATGGTCTACTAATCAAGTACAGTACCCCTTGACTACCATTTTTCTGTGTCTGCATCAAAGCTGCACCTAGGTTGTATCACTTGCTATCCACCTGTACTATAAGATTTTCTTAAAATCAGGGTATATCAGCATGATTTGTCCCAAAAATTTCACTTTGATGCCTTTGAATACTTTATTATGTTTATCTGTCCATTCCCATTAGATTTTTTTTTGTAATAACTATAATAAAGGTTCCATATCTGCTGCAATGTTTCTTTAAAATTCATTATAAAAATTACATAGTCCTAAAAAGTACTTAACCTGTCTCACTGACTTAGGGGCTGGAAAGTCTCTGATGACTTGTATTCTATTAGAATGAAGCTTAATCTATGTTTTACTGATCAAGTGCCCTAAAAAACTGACTTCTGCCACAGCTATATAAATTTTGCAAATTAATGTCGGTATCTTTGTCTTGGAATTTTTGTAAAAACATTTTCAAATGTCTTAAATGCTCTCTTGGCATTTTCCATGCAATTACGACATCATCCATCTAAATAGTCATTTAACTCTTGATTTCAGGTGATAATACTCTCTCCAGGCTATTTAGAAACTCTTCCCCAGTATGCCATAATCCAAATTGCATTCTGTTAAATTGTTAAGATATATCATTTTATCTGAAACCCATATAATGGCAGTCTGCAGTTTAATCTGCCAATAACTGGACATCAGATCTAATGTTGAACAGATTGTTTTACCACAGACGCTGTTCAACAATTCATTCATCAGTGGAGGCACATTTTGGTCAGGCCAGGTGAATCTAATAAGCTGACTCGCACCTAAGCTAACATAACTGATAATTTTTTTTACTAACACTAATGAATTGTTATAAGGTGATGATTCCTTCATTATAATTCTCCACTTTTTCAACTGCAATAAATGATTTCCACTTCCATTCGTGCCTGATATGGCATGTCATCTATGATTCTAATTTTTTGTTCATACCCCTTCATTATCGCCAGTCTATCTGATATACTTCTCTAATAATTTTTTCGCCAGTCTATCTGATATACTTCTCTAATAATTTTTTCACTGTTTTTTTCCATCTTTCCCTTTGCTCCTTCTCTGTCTTGCTTTGTATACTACATATTTAATTTGGCATTGTCTTTTCTTTTGATTTAAATTCTACTATTTCTTTTTCACATGTAATATTGCCATCTTTATAGTTAATTAAACATACTGTTTTATGCATAAAATCTGACCGTAATATTACATCATGTATGTGTCCTTTTTAATATCAACAAAGTAAGTTGTATGACATTTTCCCCACTTTTATTCATACCCATACTTGTTTTGTCTTTAGTTGGGCCTTTTTATTATTGGTCAAAGTTACTAGGGACATTCTCATTGGTAGTGTTTAAATGACATGGGTGTGTTGTATCATCTGTGCATATATGGTATTAGACAAGATTGATATTTGACTACCAATAGCAAACAACACATGTACTTCAATATTATTAACACATATTGTAATCTTCAGGCATTCTTGGGATGCAAACTTTATGGTCTCATTATCTGATTTGCAAATCAGATTATTTACTCATTTCATTTCACCTATCATTGCTTCAATATCTTTGTACTTCATATACTTTGCTTGGTTTCTATTCTATTATTTATCTCTTATTAGTAAATTTGCTAAAGCTGCTCCTCCTTGCTGTCACTTTACAAGCTACTTTATTTTCATCATTTTGCCAACTTTATTTTAACCTACATATGTGAAACAAAAAAAATAAAACTCAAAACTCTTTGTATTTAAACTTTTATTATTTACTCCTATCTCATGACATGGTTATCATTGAAGCCTCAAGTTGGGCCACCGTTGTAATGTCCACTGCTCTATTAGGGTTTTTCATGAGATAACTACATGTACTCAGTTCCCAAATTACATCCTATCTATTAAATTTGTTTCATCAGACCATTCAGTAAGATTTAATGGAGGCAGTTATTTTTCCTAGTCACACAACACCCTTTTAACTAATGCAACTACTAAAATAATGGGTTATGTAAGCCAACTTTTAATTTATTTGAAAGTCACCAGGATTTTTTATCGGAATCCTTTGCCCAAATCTCTTCTATTTATTTAGTTACAACAAAATTATCTGGAATTTCTAGAGGATTGTGTTTCTTTACAGCATAGGCAATTTATATGAACTATAATAAGTTATAATGAAATTTAGAATTATAAGAATCAATAACAACATTAGTCATATTTTTCTTTATTAATATAAAACAAAACATTAATATGATTGAAAGAATAAAATATAAAAAAAAAAAACAAAGTTCAAAACTACAGCTAATGCTTGTTTCTCTTATTTGTATGACACATGGTGACAGTTCATCACACTTAAAAGTTCAAAAAAGTGATGACTAATATTTGATTTAATAAAGTTTCTTATTGGTAAGTTTAAATGTTCACATACATGATTTCTAATGTTGACCATGCATTGATTTAATTAGATTGGATCTACTGTCCAGTATTCCGGTGATTCTTAAGTTTTTGTGGTTTGAAATCTAGTAGGAGATGGCTTCTTCATGCAGGTAGTATGCAACACAGGTATAAAGTAACTCCAGAAAATGAACTGCTACTACTTGCACATCTCAATACTTCAGCCTATTAGTAACAGTAGTTTGGCCCACTTATAATTTTTTCATGTTTATTTTTTTTACTGATTTCTGCAGGAAGAATGATCTAAAAAGAAGGTGCCCCATGCTATGTGTTATTCCCAACACCCCCTTTGACACCTGTCAATGTGCTCCAAATTTAAAAGAATTTAGCCCCCAAAGTCTTCCTTTTTTCCTTGGTTGTCATCTTTACTTACCAAAGGAATGCTACAACTTTGTTTTTATACTGCTGATTGCTTTGCTATAATGGTTTGTTTTAATTTTGCAAAATACAAAGTAGTTTCCTTTTTTTGTTTCTATTATACTTTTTACATTTTTTCTCTTTTTTTGTATTTATTTTAATACACATAAAAATATCTATACCCACATTATTTAAACTCATCGATCAAATATATTAAAATAAATATATTTTTGTTTGTTATTTATCAATTTAATTTATAAATTGCCAATGCTATTTGTACTAGGATGAAATACAGTACAGTATATATTTGCTTTATTAAGTACTAAATTAAACAAATGTCACAATGAACTAATACCCCTTGTTTAATGAGAAATAAAAACCCAATTAAAGAAATATTCCTAATATATATATATATATATATATATATATATATATATATATATATATATATATATATATATATATATATATATATATATATATATATATATATATATATATCAACAGATGGCGTTCTACCAAAAACAACATGAAGTGTATGTTTACATAAACATCAGAGCAAGCATTCACTATATTTAACTTTAATTCCACTTTCAGATCATGATTTCAAGCTATTTGCTATCAACAGAGAAAGACAAGAATAAGAAACTAGATCTAAACACAAACTCTGAGTGTTTATGAAACAGTTTCTATTCAGCTTGCAAGCGTGAATCTTTTAGACATGTAATGTCTTCAAACTCAGCATAGCAAGCCAGATAGCTATATGGTCTGATATCAGTTCAGCATCACCACATAGTAAAAGTGTCTGCAATATATATCATTGCTATAAAGACCTCAAAGGTACATTTATGATAAAAAAAAACAAGTTAAAAACTTGCTCACACTTTTATTTATGTCAACAGATGACATTCTTCCCAAAACACTGACAAGCATATATTTACATAAATGTCAGAGCACGCATTCACTATCTCTAACTTTAATTCCTCTTTCAGATCATGATTTTGGTAGAACGCCATCTGTTGACATAAATACAAGCGTTAGCAAGTTTTTAACTTGGTTTTTTGTTTTTCATAAATGTACCTTTGAGGTCTTTTAACAATTATATATATTTAAGAGGCTTCTACTTTGTGGTGATTCTGAACTGATAACAGACCCATACAGCTATCTGGCTTGCTATGCTGAGTTTGAAGTCATGTATGTGTCTAAAAGATTCATGCTTGCAAGCTGAATAGAAACTGTTTCATAAACACTCAGAGTTTGTGTTTAGATCTAGTTTCTTATTCCTGTTTTTTACTGGTGATAGCAAATAGCTTGAAATCATGATCTGAAAGTGGAATTAAAGCTAGACATAGTGAATGCTTGCTCTGATGTTTATGTAACCATACACTTGATGGTGTTTTTGGTAGAATGCCATCTGTTGACATAAATACAAGTGTTAGCATGTTTTTAACTTGTTTTTTTTTGTTTTTCATATATATTTATATATGTGTGTGTGTTAATAGTATGAATACTGAACCTACTTTTTCATGGCATTATTTTTCACACAACACACATCAATATACCATTCTAGTCACCTAACTTACAGCTAACACTACAACAATGTGGTTTAGAGCTGTACCAGGACGCCTAGAGGGTGATGTATCCTATGATTACATAACAAACTACTATGCCCATTGACTTCCAACAGTATTCCTCAAGTGAGAACAATTCAACTCTTGCTACAGTCTGATTTGATGGCAGCTTTATTTAAAAGATACAAAACTATGAAAAAACTCATTGTGGACAAATTTTGAGAGGGTGTAGTGGATTTATTATTACATATTAAAAATTGTCAGGTAGTCATGCATGCTTCCCTATGATTTTCAACTGCACACAACCTTAAAAGATTAGGGTTTTCAGCAGAGTTCTACCATATTTTGCCCAAAGGGATGTTTATGCATGAATCTGTGTGAGAACAGTAAAATTTCACCGGTAAGTGTTCAAAATTCATTGAATGTGGAGTGAATTGCCAGCCATTCAAGTTGACACTGTTCTGTTTTTCTAGAAATGGAATATTTCCAGTCAGATGTGAAGCTATGCATTTTTGGGGTGAGGAGCATTGTTTTTTAGTCAAGTACAAGATTTCAGGAATTCTGTTGCCACTCCTGTAAGTATAGCTGGTGTTTGCTTAAAAGAAGTTGGCAAGACTCCAAAATTATGTTACTTACAGCTTTGAGGCTCATCTCCTATTGGATTTAAACAAACTGTAACTCCCCACCCTGTAAACATTTTTTTTTAAAATGAACTGTTTAATTAAGGCTTTTTGAAAAAAAACCAAAAATAAAAAAAAGGACTTTTAAATATCACATAAAGGTTTCGGTAGCGAAAATATTTTTTATATAAAAAAACACCTCATAATAAGAAAATAAAAGACAATAATTAAAAATCAAACCAACCCCCCTCTTCCCTCTAAAAATGAACTGTTGGTTTATTAAAAATGAATTTATATGGCTTTCCCACACAAAAAAAAGAAAGCTCAAAGTCAATCAAAAGTCACTAAGGAAAAAAGTCAATAATTTAAAGGCAAACCACCCATTCCAATAATTCATATACTTTGTTAATCTATCTCTTTGTTTATGTATTCTATATTCATCACATTTAAAATTAATATGCAATGTTTTCAGTATATCAGCAAAAGATGCTAAAAGATGAAAATTCAAATTCAAAGTAAACCCCTCCAGTCTCTAAAAACCAACTGTTGGTTTATTAATTAAAACTGAATTGTTTACTTAAGGATTTATTTAAAAAAGAAGCTGAAAATCCTAAAAAAGGTGATATTTGAAAAGCAATCCAAGCCCCCTCTACTGTCTAAAAACTTAGTGTTTGTTTATTTAAAAGTGAGAAAAAAACTGTATCAGTTTTACGTATAGAAAGAGTTTTTTTTTTTTTTTTTATCATAGTATTATGTAAAAAAAAAAATGAGAATTCAAAATCAACAAAAAAAAAAAGCTAAAAATCAAAAAAAAAAAAAAAAAGTCGATAATTTAAAAGCAACCCCTCACCCCTTACGCCATATAAAAACAAAGTGTTTGTTTATTAAAAATGGAAAAAAAAAAAACATACCAGTTTTATGTATAGAAAGTAAAAAAAAAAAAAATAGCATTATGTAAAGTGAAAAAAATGATGGCCTGTGAATTGACATATTGATGTGCATTGGGCAAAAAAGGAGCACCATAAAATGGTAGGGTTCAGTATTCATATTATTACCATATATTTATATTAACAATAAGATATTTGTCAATGTGTTGTACACCATAAAGTAATACTTAGATGCAGTAAACATAGTGGTGACCTAATGTCAAGCCGATCTTTAGGCAACCAAGTATGGGAAATAAGGTATAATTTTTTTTAAGTAATTTTATTTTTTTAACTACAATCAATATAATATGTGCAACAATAGACAGCTACAGCAATAGAAAAAGAAATGGAAGTGCTATTATACTAAATACCAGAAACTAAGTGTGGTATAAAAACAAACCCAGTTCATTTACATCATCTTTTGTTATTGTTAATATAAGACAATAAATGCACAAAGTCAATCTTTAAGCAATTTTTTGACAATGCAATGTTTAATTTTAATGAAATGAATGAATTAAAAAGAGTAAAGGAAACTATAATGATATAATTTCTTGTACATGAGGCTATCAATCTTATGAAGACAGTTTTTGATATAAAAGGAAGTTGATTTTTGAAATGAATTATAGGAATTATATATATATATATATATATATATATATATAATTCCTATAATTCATTTCAGAAATAAACTAAAGAAACAGCATATATATATATATATATATATATATGCTGTTTCTTTAGTTTTATTTTCATTTGAGAATGCCTATTTGTCTAATAGATGAAACCATGGTCGGGTAAGTATTTGGTTACAATTTGGTTTTTTATTTAGTATTATTTTATGATTTTATAGTTTATTTATTACTAGTATAGTGTTAGGCAATTTTGAATTATATATATATATATATCAGTTAAATGAGCGCATTCCATATAACTAAATTCTGAACAAGAATATAAATAATTCAGCCTCTCATCATCTTATAATTAACAAGTGTTAAAGTACTGTGTTTTCTTTCATGTTCCTTTTTGAAAGATTACTATTGAACTGTCTTCCAAGGGAGTATTTATTTAAAAACCAGGATGGATTACCTAAATGAAATAAATAAAACTTTATTTTCGATTATTATCACCATATACATTTTGAGTTATAAATATCTAAATATGAATTTTTCAAAATCAATAGATTTTACAACATTAATTTTTGTAATTATTAATTTATATTTTATTCATATTTTGCTTTAAACTGTTAACTTCTGTGCTAAATTATGTAGTCCAACCTACATGTATATGTGTGTGTTATAATTGTCAGATAATAGATTGTTATGCCATTTTCATTTTTATTGAAATTTTAACATCTGCTATTTTCAATAGTTTGTAAGAAAATTGTAATCCCATTACTAAATATAGATGTAATTTATTGCTTAGAAGGATTGATTTTTAATTTAAGAAAACATAATTTATCTCCAAAGTTTAAAAACAAATTTTACATTTTTCTTCACTTTTTACTAAAAAAAAAAAAAAAAATCTCTGTAAACTAAGTTTTAATTATAGATTTCAAGCATCTTTTTAGACGGCTTTAATGACAAAAAATTTATTGACAGGATATTTTCTTACTACTTTATATTATTAAAATTGTGATTTTTTTTTGGAAGTATTATTCCTATTATTATTGTTGTTGTGGTTATTATTATAATTAATATTATATACAAAATGTTGTATTATATCTCTTCATTGCAAAATGTAAAGTCAACTAACTTAATCTTATTTGTTTAATTCATAGATTTGCTTCTCCATTTTACTATAGAAAACTTCCATATTTTATATATCCATTTTACATATAATTTCTCTTCATATTGTTTTACATTTTTTTATAATTTGATTTAACATTGTTAACTTATTTATCCAGCAATTTGTTCAAGTCACTTTTATTTCAGGTTCATAATTCATCAAATAATCATTTTATATTCCATTGATATATTTCCCTTTTAATGTGTTTTGTTAAACAGAAAATATATTTTTTTAAATTTCCAGACTCATAACTAAACATTAATATAATGGAATTAATAAAACTATATACTTTCAAATCATTGACATTATATATAATGTTGATATGAAGACTTTCATGGGTTGCATATATAAAAGACATACTTTGTGAGTTCATCCATGTTAAAAATTTAAATATTTATAAAACGACATTTCAACTTGATCACACAAGTCATCTACTAGATGACAAAAGGTGTAAAGATGGTTGTAGAAGCTCTACAATCACTGATTTTTTAAAAAAAAAAAAACATTAAAGGTCCACCAATAGCAAAAATGTTAAATGAAAAAATTTTTTTTAAAAAAAATCTTTCCAAATAAGAGAAAGTTTGCATGTATCATCTCACTTATTGATACAATCTGGCTTTTTATATAACTCAACGGCTTTTTTGATTTTGCACTTGTAGAGATTATCACTTCTGTATATGATCTTGGTACTAGTAAAATCAATTTTATAACCTGAATCTATAGTACGAAGTGAGAGTGCTGATGATGATGAGTGTTGTTTAACTGCATTGCATGTTCATCTCTCCTAACACTGATGTGATGATTACTGAAGCCTATGTGAGAAGCTTTACAATTTTCATATGAGATTTGATAAATGTCATAAGATTAAGAGGGATTTAATCCTTAGGCTTGGTTATTATATTGCTTATCTTTTGATGAGTAGAAAATGTTGTATTAATATTATAGCATTTTAATATACATCCAATACTGTCTATAGTTCCTTTTACATATAGAATTCAAAACCTAATAGCTGATTTATCATCTTTTCATTCTATTTTGTCCATTTTGAGTTTGAAATAAGGCGTTTTTAATAAATTTATAATTATAACTATTTGCTAATAAAACACTATTAATATGATTTATTTCTTTTTTCAGATGTGACTTATATAAAAGGTTAACTGCTCTATTTAAAAGAGTTTTGGCTACATAAACTATCTGAGTTGGGTGATGATGAGAATGAAAATGTAAATATTTGTTTGTGTGTGTAATTTCTCTGTAAATCAAAAAAATATAAACTATTTGGTGTTCTGGTGATTAGAACATCAAGAAAAGGAAGTTTTCCATCAGACTCTGTTTCCACTGTAAATTTAATATGAGGATGCATATTATTTAAATGTAAGAAAAAATCATCTAATTTATTTTTTTCATGTTGCCATATGACAAAAGTGTCATCTATGTATCTGAACCAAATGAGAGGTTTTTAAAGATAATAATTCTAAAGCATGAGTTTCTATATTTTTAACATGTATGAACCTGCAAAATATGTCTTATCTATATATATTACCAAAATCCTTACACAACCATGGTTTCAACTACTAAACTAATTGACCTTCTCAAGTTAAAATCAAACTAAATAAGCAATATATATATATATATATATATATATATATATATATATATATTATTTAGTTTGATTTGTTTGTTTTATATATATATATATATATATATATATATATACAAAACAAACAAACTATTCTGTAATTCATTTCAAAAAACAACTTTCTTTATATCAAAAGATATCTTCATGAGATTGATAGCCTGAAATTCAAGAAGTTTAATCATTAAAGTTTCCTTTACTCTTCCTTCTCTTTTATCATTCTTTTCATAAAAAATAACTGATGCATTATCAAACAATATTTTATGACCTGTATTTAATTCATGAATATATAAAGCTGAATTTTGATACTTATGTTTAACTCTACTTATATGAACTTTAATTCTTTCATTAAGACTAAATTTACTCTGACCTATATAAATTTTACCACAACTGCAAGAAATCTTATAAATAATACCAGAAATACATTTAACATCGATCAATTGTTTTGAATCATTCAGTAAAGAATTCAAATCAGAATCTTTTTTCCATGCAATCTTCATTCCTCCTAACAAATGACCCTTCTTATAAACCAAATTATAAATTGATGACTTAAATGTTAAAGACATAAACATAAGAATTTTACAAGTGTGACAGTTATCAGCATATTACACATAAAAAATATCTTTATTGAATTGTAAGTCAGAAAAGGTAAGAAGAGTTCACCTCTGACCCCAAAAATTCTATGGGTTTTGTATCTTTGCTCCAACATATACAAGTATAGATATTAATGAAAAACAATAATACATGAATTTCATAATACAACAAACTATGCAAGGATTTGCCCAGAAATAGTTAAATGGATGCAAGTTACAGGAGTTATTTCATTTAAAGTTTAAAAAATTAATTGTTTATAATTCATATTTATAGGTTAAGATATTATATTTTGGTTTAACTTTTGAATATATATATATATATATATATGAAAATAAATAAATATAATAACAAAATATTCGAATATATATATATATATATATATATATATATATATATATATATATATATATATATATATATATATATATATATAATATATATATAAATAAATAATAAATAATAACAAAATATTCCAGAATAAATACTAAAAAATTTTATATGCCTGTATAAAATAAAATCTTCATTATAACCAGCTTATGAGATTTTATACCTTCTCGTATAGCTAATTGTTACTGAAGTTGGTGCAAAACATCATAAGTTGGCTATAGCAAAGATTTAATTTTTACAGGCATATTAAATTTGTTACTATTATTTTATAATATTTTGATTATATATATATATATATATAAACTCATATATATATATATATATATATATATGAGTT
This sequence comes from Epiperipatus broadwayi, assembly GCA_028023455.1. Classification (NCBI taxonomy): domain Eukaryota; kingdom Metazoa; phylum Onychophora; class Udeonychophora; order Euonychophora; family Peripatidae; genus Epiperipatus; species Epiperipatus broadwayi. The sequence continues at coordinate 383,360 of JAQFVV010000377.1, read as the reverse complement.
TATCATTTATGTACTATACTTGAAAAAATTACTGTAAAATGGGATTGAAATACTTAACGGAAGTGTAGGATTTGTTTTCTGTTTTTTTGTTTTTAATGATTTTTTTTTTAAAAGACTGAAATCACATTATTCATGTCACAGTTTATTTTATGTTATCATTTAATCTTTGGTTACAAACACATCTTTGTTTTTTTTCCATTTAAAATTCATTTTAAATATTAGTATTTTTCAAAATGTATATTTATCTTTAAAACGTTAACTTTTCATAATTAAACAATTAGACCAGAGAGAACAAGATCATAAAAAAAAAAGTTATATTTAAAAAAAAAAAAAAAAAACATATCAAAATATTTTAGTTATATAATTCTGAAATTTAGGTAGTTATTAGATAATTGGTAGTAACACTATGTAAACATATATGGAAATCTGTATTAATATAGAAAATTGCCCAATAATTAGAATAAAAGATAGTGCTATAATCATTTTACTTTCAAATTATGCATTTAAATTCTTTCTTATTATAAATATGGCTGAGTATTACCAGGTACTGAAATTTAAGCCTTTGTGTTCATCGACAATTATGATATGTCATTTTGTATATATGTACTTTCTCACCCAAATAACATTTTTTATTGTTAATTTTATTTTCTATATTCAAAGCATTATGTATTATTTAGGAATAAAAGTGATAAAATAGTAAGAATACTATTAAATAAGAGGTACATGTATAATTATTATTAGTAGTATGAATAGTGTTTTTAAGAAGAAGAATCCAAAGATTGATCATTTGTCTTTTTTTTTTTATTATGATTAAGTTTATTGAAGTTAAATACAGTGGTAGTATATATATAAACCCAAAATATTCATTAATTAAAAAAATATTGTACCAACAATAAAATTAAAATATAATGGTAATTAGCTATTATATACAGTATTTCAATCTGCAGAAGTACTTTTGGTTAATTATATAACTCTCTTCAATTGCCATTAAATTCAAAAAATGGCAATTCAAGAGGTTAACTAATAATGAACCAAAAGTATTTCTGCAGATTGAAAGATTGCATATAATAGTTGATTACTATTATATGCATTGTTATATATTGTAGCTACTGAAAATTGAGATGTAGTTTAGTATGTGGTAAGATGTCAGTCATATTTTTTTTCTTTTTTTTATTTAATTTTTGTATGGTGAATATGTTAATTTATATAACATTGAACTGTGTTGCTAAGATGACAATAATATTAATATAAAATTATTTATTATTAATTGTATTGTAAATAAGTAAATTAACATTATTCATTTTTTTAAAAAAAGAAAAAGGAATATATAAATAATAAAGCATATATTTTGGATACAATTATTATTCTTTTATTATACTTCATTTTAGTTACTGCATTCATGATGGTAAATTATAAACAAAACAAATGGATGTTTAATATTTGAAATATGTTCGCCCTTTTTATTTGTATGATATTACACTAAGGAAATATTTACAAAAATATATTTTCATTGTAATATATTGAAAATATGATGTAGATTGTTTAATTTGTGTCAGAATAAAACATACTGTTGGAATTGTGAAATATAAATTATTGTCGTATATAAAAATTATAAATATTTACATACTGCCAGAAATCACACAAAAGGTGAATATAGATGATTTCTGTAGTTATACTGATGTCAATAAAAAAATCTTATAAATAGAACTGAAAAGTTTAAACTCCTTCTCTTTCTTGTTTTTGCTTTAAATAGAAGAATTATAACTTTCTTTATATGATTTTCTTTTTATTTTCTTTAAAGTATATAGTTGACTAAACAAAATTGAGGGGTAAGAATCAATATTGTTTGCCCATGAACTGGGCAAACATATTAAAATTTTTTTGTGCAAAATGACTATTATAAAAAGAAAAACATCATCAGAATTGCTTCATTATGTTATAAACTTCAGAATATTTTTATTCTTTAAAATAGATGTTATATATATTTTAAAGATGACTGCAAATTTCAGAAGATATATGAGTTGTATCTACCTGTCTATGTAATTTTATTACATTGATTGATCATTTTTTCTAAGATATTTATCAGTTTAATTTCCCATCTTATTGTCATATATAAAGCTAACATTTATTCATTTGTAATATTTTGAAATAATATTTATTCATGTAATAATATCTTTTCATATCATTGTGAATATAAGATAGTACTTATGTGTGTTATGACATATAAATCAAATAATTATTATTTGAAAGAATAATTTGAATATATGTATAGAACATCAGAATCGTTAAAATGTACTTTGGATTTAAAAGTCTTTGCGTGTGAGTATATTACATTTTTTTTTGGAACAGGGACATACTATCGATTTGTGATTTAAAATAGACACCACAGCTGTGATGCCATTCTAAAAATACAATAATAAAAGATTCCCATTTAAGTGATTTGTTTATGTTTACCATTATTATTGCTATATCTTTGATAAAAGTATATAGTGTTTCTTGGTAAATAATAGTTAATTTCAATTAAATAGTAATCTATTTACATGTCAAAATATAAGTGAGTTCCATTTTTCTAAGTTTAAACTCACATCTGGGGGCATAATAATTATTATTTTAATATTAAAAATTATTCATTTATTGATTTTAAATTAACTTTAGATATATCATTTATAAGTTCAAAAAAAAATAATTTATCACAATAAGTATTCACTTTATTTTGTTCTCTTATTTTTCCTTTATAAACAAATAATTATATTTATCTTATTATTATATATAAAAAAATAATTATATATATATATTATATATATATATGTGTGTGTGTGTGTGTGCGTGTGTATGCAATTAATTATATAAAATGGATTATATTAAACTGTCTTGTATCTTAAAAGTATAAGTGTCTTGCAACATATTTTATGTTACATAGACATATTTAGTTCATATTTGGTATTAAATAATTAGAGATTGATAGGTAGTCATATATTTAAATATGAAATTGATGTCAATTGATGATTTATTGTACAATTAATTAGATCATTATGTGTACATATCAACCGTTTATGATCATCTATTCACAATATATATTTAATTAATATTCTCATTAATAAATTTAATTGACGTTAAATCACACAAACTTGTCTCATTATTCTTCAATTGTACAATATGAGTTAAATTATTAATAAACTCACTATATCATAGAATTTATTTGAAATAGCTGTATCACATAATCCAGAAATCAAATCCTAGGATTGTTTTTTTTGTATTGAATTCAATACTTAATACATGACTGGATATAAACTTTGTCTGATAATCATATACAAATATTTGCATGTTTTATTTAAATTTTAATTGATTGGATGGGTAGTGTATTAATGGTTGGTCAAAAAGATTTTAATCTTATTTAATTATAAAGCTGCTAGGGGTATATTTTGTTCTTTTATAAGTCATAATGATATCTTTTAATTATATTTAAATTGATACTTGATTATACTAAATGCTAATAACTATTTTTATGTTTTGATTGTTATAATATATGGTTTTAATAATTTAATTAGAAATTTAAAATGAATTGATATGATTAGTTAATTGTACTTAAATAAATATCCAAGATATATGCAAGATTATCTTCTATGTTTATTGATATTACATCATTGTTAAGTATTTTATCTTGTTATAAATAGTATGATTAGTAAAAGTAAATTAATATATGAGTTTAGCATGGATGAGTTAGTATTATTTATCATTTTATTAAACTAGGATTTAAAATTAATTACAGCGTCATATATTTATTTAAATGTTATGAATATTGTAAGTATATATGATATACTACTAATCTTGATCAATCATGAATTATTTTATTTAGATATGAACATTCTTAAATTTTAGTACAAGTTTATATTATTATAAGCAATTCATTAGGTATATTACAATTTGGTTGTTGAATAATTAATCATTATTTCTCTGATTATGAGTGAAATATATCTTAATTACATATCATTGTTTTGTGACTGTGGTATTTAATGTAATTGCTTTATTTTAATATCTTTTAAGTAAGGTATGTATTTATGGTATTTGAATTGATATTTTTGTTTGTTTTCTGTTTATTCTAAATGCTATCATGAAGATTATTATAGCTGTTTTGTTTTAATATAGTTAACAGTCAGATAAGTAATTAGATTAAGGATTATATTAAGTACTGAATAATTATTAACTAATTGATATTAATTTATCTTAATTTATTATATTTATTCTATTATAAATTGTACTATTATTCATGGGTACTATAAAATTAGTACTGTTTTTTTTATTTATTTATATTTTATCAAGTTACAAATGATGTCCAACTTCAAGGTTTTTTATTCTGTTACATAGAGTGAGAAATGACTGGTCTATATTTTATTCAGGCTATGTTACAGTTACTATTTCTTATTGCACATATTTAACCTTTTAAAAATGCCACCTAAATCATTGGGACTATAACAGAAATTATCTGACACTCATACTTATTCTGATATAAATAGTTCAGCAATTTTCAAGGCATAAGTAAATAGGATCTCTCTCTCTCTCTCTCTCATGATCTTTTCTTATCCAATCAGTTACAAATGCCCCCCCCCCCCTAAATTTAAAGACAATAATAAAAGTTATTTCTTTGTCATTTATTTCATTTCAGTTATAAAATGCTGCCTAAACCTGTATGGTATTTTATTATATATATATATATAATACACAAAATCCATTAGAATAATTCTACCAAACTTAAAAAATGCCTATATAAAATTATATATATATATATACAGTAAGGGATGGAAAATTCACCCTTTTTTTTTTAAGTGCCAGTATAGTTTTTTTTTTTTAAAAATCTCTTTGATTTACTTTTTACTTAAGGATTTGTAAATAGATTATTATTTTTATTGATGTTAATTGTTTTTAATGTTATTTGGTTAATTTTTATTTATTTATTAAGATATATGCTTTGTTTATGATGAGATTTTAATACCAATGGATATATATATATATATAATTTCTGAGTGTGTATGGTGTGTATGTATATAAATAATTATTAACAGTAGCATTTAAATTTATAATTATAATTAGATTGTACTGTTGTTTTTTTGAAAATTATAAAAGATGTAATGATATTATTCTGGTTGTTTATTCATTTATTTGTTTTGTAGGTTATACACTAAGATTTTCAATGTAATATTTGTTTTATTGACTTTTTTTGTTTTGTTATTTAAAAAAAATATTTTAATATCAACAGTGTTAAAGATTTTTAACTTAGTCCATGAGTTATAACAATAAGACAAAGATTACTATGGAAACAAGAAACATAATCACCAGGATTAATTAATAAAAACAGAGGGAGAAAGAAATCATAGCTTTATTTTGTCTAATCTACAAATTCTTTTTTTGAATATCAAGATAATAATTACTGTACCAAGATAACATCAAAAATATTTGACAAAGTACATTTTATTATCTGGGCAATTCCTGATTTTTTTGCCAGTATTATGTCATTATTAAAGTCCAGTAAAATATGTTGCCTAAAATCAAACCTGCATTTGCGTACAAAGTTCAAAAAATAACTATCTATATATTTAGTCAACTTTAAGTTTCTGTTAATGATCCTAGGTAATAGTCAATTTTAATGATTTCTAAAATTGAATATAAAAATTGACTGGAATCTATCGCCCAACAACAAAAAAATTCATAAATTCATTAATAATATGTATACATATTTTAAATTTATTTTGATCTACTCTGGGATGGATAAAACAAAAAAAAAAATGCCTGAAATAATTAGTGGAATAAAAAATGAATAGACATTAAAGAAATTGAATGGTAATTAAAATTTGTCTTATTTTTTTTTTTGTTTTATATGTCTATTATTTTTTTATAACATTTTAAAATATATGTATATAAAAGTTTATACAATTGTGATATTCAAAACTAACCTATACGTTTCTTTTTGAATGTTAAAAATTATTAATAATAATTAAAGTCAATTTTTAATATATATATATAGTATTTGATTCGCGTTTTATATACATATATATTAAATAATAAATGTCATGTATCAATTTAGATTGGAAAACAACAAATTACATTTAATTGCATAGGACTTGTATATAAATATATAAAATTTTTATAGAATCGTATTTGCAAATTATATCATTATTTAATAATTATCTTAACTCTTCAATTATTTTAATTGTATTATTAGATGTATTTTGAAAGTATTGGGTCAATTTATAGTATTAAATATTGAAGTTATATATTAATATTCCCACATTTGTATTTAGAAGTTGTCTTGTTATATATGTGTCTTACTTATACCTAAGGGCTTAGATGATATATATATATATATATATATATATATATATATATATATATATATATATATATATATATATATATATATATATATATATATATATATAAAGTGAATAAATCATTATAGCATAGAGGGAGGAGCTCACTTGTGTATCATCCTGTTTGTTGATCCAAATTTAAAAAAATACATCTATAACCTAAATTAATAATTTAACAAGGTATCATCAATTTATTTATCTATATGTTTATTGATTTAATTTCACAACACTTTTATACAATTCCTATGTAAAATATTAAACTGCAAGTTATGTTTATTATTGGTAAATCTTTTATTTGATTTATATTGTAACAGTCATATTTGTACATTCGTGCACAAAATCCAGAGTTTTAGTAAATCATACCAATGCTGATCGAAGTGAGGTTGTTGAAATCCCAAATCCAATTTTACATTAGTTATTTTACCAACACTCAAAGAATTACTACCTTATGGATGACATATATGAGGCCACACCAGTATTTTCTTAATTTGCATGCCGGCAGTAACACATCAGTGAAACATGAGATTATGATATAAATTGGCATGACTAAAGTATAGCTATATAAATGCGACTCAACTAACAGACATCATTAAATTTAGACTGTGATTCATAAATACTCAAACAACTAATTTCTAGTTAATAACTAACTAATGAATAATGAGCAAAATTTAGACACTAAAGCAAAGTTATATTTTAAACAAATTTAATAAAAGCCAAAATTTAAGTAATAAAGTAAAATAAAAATAAAAAATTGAATGACACAAATTTGTTTAACTCACAGGTGATGATGATAGAATAAGTTACAGTCAGTTTTAATTTACATATTTAGTATTTGGTCTCACTCGCAAGTGATGATAATTTATAACGTTACATTTTGTTTAAATTTACAGATTTAAGATTTATCTCACTCGCAGGTGATGATGATGATGATTTATCAAGTTACATTTTGTTTAAATTTACAGATGTAAGATTTGATCTCACTTGCAAGTGATGATGATTTATAAAGTTACATTTTGTTTAATTTACAAACTTATGATTTTCTCTCACTCTCAGGTGTTGATGATTTATAATTTACGAAGTTACATTTTATGAGCTCTATTATTATAGCAATACAGATTTATTTCAAGTTGAGCTCATGATTATCTATACCTTATTTATGCTATGCTTTGTGGCTTAAATTTGCTTTAGTTATTCTACAGAAGTGATCAATATTAATCATAATTAATATTTTACTTGATCGGTACACAATTCTCTATATAGATTATAATCTTACAAAACTAGATTCTGTTTCAGATCAAAGTTGAAATATAAATTATTATGGAGAGATGAACTGATAGTGGGTAGTAAGACTTCAGATATGAAAGCATATATAAAACATACAATCTGAGTCTGTGTTTTTGAATGTGCTCTTGCTTACAGAATTTGTTACCATGTAACTGGTTGCTTTTTCTACCGGGGCCTATTGCTGTGAAAGCGACCTTTTAAGTCCGGATAATCAATCAGCTTATCAGGATATTTGGATGCTTCTGATCCAATCTTAAGCAGAAGTAATGGGATGACCCTTAAAGTCAAAATCCATTGTAAAATGAGAGTTGTCCAAATTAAATAGATGGGATGGCCATTAAAACCAGAAGCCCATTGAAGAAATAATATACAGCAATAAGTAAATGTGCATATGCACTTCCTAATAACACATTCACCCTGCTGACTACATTATTATATATAAAATTGAGACACAAAACATTAGTTTTTTTTTTCTATAGAACCACCATAAATCAGTTCATACATTATAATTTATAATTATGCTATTAAAGAAATATAATGAATCTAATTTATTAGGTTATCTATATAGGCATTTATATTGAAAAAGTCAACTTTTACATCCCAACTGTTTCACCTACTATATTCTATAGTAGTATCCTTTTATATGTAATAACCACCAAATTCTCATATATTATGCTAATATTATCATAAAAACCTAGCTAAATTTAAACCTAAATATGTTAACCATGTATGTGTGCATATATCTCTACATATAGAGAGAAAATTGCATTTATATATGTAAAACCTCTATAAAAGTGCACATACATATTTCTAATAATAATTAAATGAAAAACGAGTGTATGAGTAACTTAAGACTACATATATGCTAGAATTTAAAACATTAAAGTTTCTTTTTTTTTAAAATGTTTATTAAATTAGTAATATTTTAAATTATATATTTCTGCATATATCACTAAATTAAACAGTTGAGTTACATATATAACAAAATGTTTTTCCATAATTTTAGATTTGTTTTTCTAGTAATAGTGACACCAGAAAAGGCTATAAAATTGACCCAATTTATATTAGATTTAAATTTAAAAGTTTGCATAAATTATCACAGGTCATGGAGGTTAAATTGACTAATTAAAAGTTAGTCACAGTAGGCTTCCACGATTACTGGCAATAAGCAAATAAGCTAGCAAAATGGATCTAAAAATAATATAATGAAGGAGAAGGTGTGTATTGGTATATAAGCTGCTGCAGCCATTTTGGAAGAACACTCTCTAAGATTATAATTTTAATAAAGTACTTGAATAGCATTGATGATGATCATGTCGGGTAAAGGCCAAAAATCTTGCCTTCAACCTCCAATGAGAAGCTGCCTAATGTGAGAAGAGATGAAGTAACAACTGTAACACCTAAAGAGGTCCCACGATGAAGAAATAACTTGTCAGCATAGAAAAAAAAAAGAAAATGGTAAATACTCTTACAAATCTAAAGCTTTCAACTAAACTCAACTCTAAAATGCTAGCTTAATCTAAATCAATGGCCATAATAATAGTGTAAACAAAAACTTATTTCTAAATGTAATTTTATATTGTTTCAATCTTAAAATCTTGCCTGATTTCATTTAAACTGATTCAAACTGATCTAAAATAATAACTGATTTAATAATTTAATATTTGATAAATACTGATTTAACTGCATTATAATTTGCATTAATAACACCTTTCATTTATTGATATGTTTTTTTTATTTGTTGGTTTACTTGCTAGGTTTATTTATGATTGATTTAGTTATGTATTAATCTTATTCCAAGTAATTAAATGTTATTCAGTTTTAACTTGCTAAAATCTATATTTTAAATGTTTTGATACAATTTTGTCATGTATCATGCAAAATGATCTATTTTAAAATAATTATTAAAATTTCTAAGTTAATGATAATATTTGCCATCATTAATCTTATAAATTTAAAATTGTCAAAACTGAATCAATCAAATTTCAGCGAATGCCATATAAGTTTCATTTTTAAACAAAGCCAAATTTCAGATTTCACTTACATAAAATCTTATCTTATTTTAGACCTTGCATTTTTTTAAATTAAATCTATGCCAAATCTTATTATTTTAGTTATGTTATTGTTTATGCTATATGTATTCAAAACTAAGTTTTGTTAATAATTAAAACATTAGTGAGACATAATTAGATTCTCACACATATATATGTAACTTTCCATATATATGTAATCCTGTGTATATTGATGCACAAACTAATAGCTCTGTTTTGAAATGAATAAATATCTTAATTAAGATATACTTACAAACTTACAGTTATACTAAGATTGATTTGCTTTTAAATATAATATTTAGACAATATTCAGTTGAAGTGATAAAATGCAGCATAAATCTATAGTTCTATACTGTAATTTCCCTTACTATGCTGTAATTCTCCTTAGAGAAATAAAAGCCTATATAGATAGCTTTATAACTTGGATTCATAAACTTTCCTTAATAGTATAATTATAAATACTATTATATGAACTGATACAGGGTAGTTTCATGAAGAAAAGTATTATTTAGCATCTTAATTTTATGATATGATAATGTTGTCAGTGGTGCATAAGGGTCCTTAAGAAATGCTATGGTGTACTCACTTATTGCTGTATTCTTTATTGGTTGCATGTGGACAACTGCACCATTACTTTTAGTTCAGGCAGTTATCTTGTCCAGATGGTGGCTGATTTTAACCTCCCATTCTGAATCCTTAGAAATGGAGCATGAGACTCCATGGAACATAAGACTCCCACTTAAATAAATTGCTTGATTATCCAGACTAAAGGCCTCCTATTTTCACTGCAACAAGTTTGGTCAAAGGTAACCATTACTTGGTAAATATCCCATGAATAAGGCACATATACAAGATGCAAAAGATTCAGAATTATATCTATCCTATACACATTAGTATCTGAAGTCTGGCTGCCAATAATCAGTTCATCCTGCGAATATAATTGTTATTTTTAGCTTTGATTTGAATATGTATCCAATTTAATATGCATATTAGTTATATAGAGAATATATTAATTATTCACACTTAGTAAAATATTATATTCTTTATAAATCTTTATATTCACTTTCACTATCTATAAAGCAAATCTAGCTCCTATGATAGCATAAACTAGGCATAGATAATCATGAGCAAATTCATTTAGTCATAAAATTAATATTAAAGCTCATGAAAAGGTCAATTCAATTGTATGATAATTCCATCACCTGTGAGTGATTCATATTAAATATTTGTAACCTACAAACTACAATCATCTGCATATGATTAAGAAGTTACATATAAACCGGAAGTGCCTAAATATTAAATTATTACTTACGAGTGAAAAACACATATATATGTAAGACACCCGATAATTTGTAAACTAGAAACTTAATATCACCTGCGAGTGATTTCATATACCACCTATATATGTAAACCAAGTTGTGTAAAACTCAGCCATAAAGAATTATATATCTAAAACCATCTCTTGCATGTGAGCCAAATTTAATGTAAACATCCCTTAATCACCTGCATGTAAGACCAAACATCTAGCTATTGTAATATTGTTTTTAATTATTATTTCAAAATTTAACTTAATTAAATTTGTCTTAAATTTAACTTTGTTTCATGTCTTAGTCTTGCTCACCAACTCATAATCATTCCATCATTTAGTAATCATTTATTATTAGTTATTAAAAATCATTTCATTGTTTAAAATCATAAACTAGCCACATGATACCTATATAGCTATACAAGATAGAATGCCAACTTTCTTCCAGTCTTTTGCTCTACTGTTGTTCTACTGCCAGAACGTGATGAGGGAGAATACTGTTGTGGCCTCATATGTGTCACCTGCAAGTTGGTAAATCTCTGAGCAATAGTAAAGGAGCTAGGGCTATATCAGACCTGTGGTTGTACCACCATATTATGTTTGGCCTTGAGATGATTTACTAAAGTTCTAGGTTTTGTTATGCGAATATACATATTTGACCATTACAATATATATATATATTTATATATATATATATATTTTTTTTTTTTTTTTTTTATTTTTTTTTATATATATATATATATATATATATATATATTTTTATTTTTAAGGACTACAGCATATTTTGGGATAATTATAAGATTAAATTCTAGCTCTATGCTGCATTTAGTCACTTCAGCTAAATATTAACCATATTTTTCATTTAATGCAGACCTATTTTTAATCATTTATAATCGCTTAATTATACACCTAAACTAAGCTTTTTTTTTACTAGTTTCAGAAGGGAGTTTCATTTATGCACTAATAAACACAAAATTGTCTACATGTGAGAACCTCTAATCATTTCTCACTAGTTAACTTAAATGAGAGTAAACTCCATAGTGAATCAACATAGCATAAACATATAAACAATTAATTGAAAATAATATCGGCATAGACTTAACTAAAAAAGCATATAAAATTATAATTAAAATTTCACGTAAGTGAAATATAAGATTTTGCTTTCTTTACTTAGTGCAAAGAATCAAAATTAAGATATATTAAATATCAAATCAGGATAAATTATTTTAACTCAGCATAAATCAGATTTAATCAGTTTAAATCTGTTTAAATTAGGCAAAATTTACATACCAAATAATAATGTAAAATTTACATTTTAGTTTAAGAATTAATATTTGAAAGTTTGAAATACATTAGTTTAAATTATATTGGTCATTCATAATAATTTTAGCTAGTTTTGATAGGTTATGGGATTTAGTTTAAATGTTCAATTTAAAATTGCAGAAGTGTTACCGCTTAAGTTCTTTACTCAGGCATGGTTATTCACTGTTTATCTTGAACATGCTGTTACTTGTATTGGGCATTGGTCATCCTGTTTTTGCATCCTGTAGACTACCCTTGGGCTCGAGAAAGCTGTCCATTTTGCGGTACATAGCCATCATTTTCAGTATAACAACTTTAGCAATCTCTTAAACTTAATAATATTTTTAACTCTCCCTTTACAAAATGGCTGCAATATGCCTTTACACTCTTTCCTCCCCTTCTCTATTTATTTTAGCCATGTGTTTTTTTTATTAACTACCTGTAATCATGTGAAAGCTAAAATCACATGTTTTTTAAACTTCTTAATTATTTCTTAAATTTCAGATTCCTCTTTCTAAATAGCTTGCTACATATTGCCAAATCTAGTGACTCCTGCCACATTAATGATTTGTTTACAAGCTTTGGTCAAGTTAATTTTTTTCACCTTACTTTAAAATCTATTTTTATTTTTAACTTTATAAGTAGGTCAAAATATAGTGAGATGAATCAATTTTATTATTCCTTTATGAAAAATGAATCTGAAATTCAGCACCTTAATGAAATCTAGCAAATCTTTATTATATGTGCGTAACATGTAAACAGAATTTACTGCATATGAAGACATATAATTTCAAATATTACATTTATAAAATTATTTAACAATATTACATTTATAAAACTAATTAAATAAAGAAAACTTATAATGTTTAAACCTGTCACACTATTTCTTCTCTGCATATACAAATAACTTGGTTACACATACATCAAGATTTACATTTATTTACCAGACAGTAATATATATGTACACATATGAGTTGATTTATTATTCATATACATATGCTTTCCATATTGTATGCTATAATATATGCATACATACATAACTATGATTATTAATTTTAAATTCAGTTGATATATGAGGATTTGGGTATATGAATATGTAAATAAAAGTACTACTATAACATATAGTAGGTGAAATGGTAGGATAGACATATCTGACTGTTTCAATATTTTTAAAAAATGAACATTTGCAAAACAAAAACGTTTTTATGTTTTCCATATATATATATATATATATATATATATATATATATATATATATATATATATATATATATATATATATATATATATATATATATATATATATATATATATATATATATATATATATATAGCTATTATAAAAATATAAAATCACAATCTTGGAATAAAGCTTATGTTATTTGTTTTATATAAAATAAATGACTTTGAGTTTTCATTTAAAATTTATTAATGTTTGTCTTTTCGCTTTTTAGTAGATCAGTTATTAATTGGTTGACCAATTCACCCATTTGACTAAATAATCATCTTGGGTAATAATAGATTATTTTTATAAGCCATCAGTAATTGAACTATTAAATTAAATAAAATCTTATTTGTGAAAATATATATTGGATTCAATAAAATTCCCTTTGTTTCAATTTATATTTAGTAACTAATCAAATTCATAGTCAAATTAACCCTGAGAATTAACCAGTTAGCATGCCTTAGTCAATGCTCTGTAATATCTAGGTTTATTTCATATAGCTAGCTGAAGTAATAATATAATTAATGATTAAAGAACATTCACTCATGTGTAATATATTTTCTATAGTATCGATAATTTATTTGTTATCCATAAATTTATAAATTAGTAATTTGTTTAAATAAAGTTAAACATCATAACCCGATTTATTGTAATTCATATTCAATGGCTGGAATTAGTATAATTTATTATATTTATTTTTGAACCAATTTCTTATATGTTCCATAGTATGCTGTTTGGGTTAGTTAATAGTGGGGCAAGCTTAATTTGCTGTTTAAATCAAGCTTTAACTACAGAGATTAAGGACATACTAAAGATGTATGTACATGACATCACATTACAGGATATGACTGAGCACCTACAACATTTAGAAGCATTTCTTTAAGAATGTGCAGATAAAAAAAACATCAAAATTAACCTAAAGAAAAGTACCTTTGCCATGGAGGAAATCATCTTCTTAGGGCATCTTTTAGGCACAGTAGGAGTTAAGCCACACCCAAAATCCATTAGAATAATTCTACCAAACTTATATATATATATATATATATATATATATATATATATATATATACAATAACATAATATATATATATATATATATATATATATAAAGTATTATGTTATTGTGAATAGAGTTACATTGGTGAGACTAAATGTGTATTGAAAAAGAGAATTTGGGAGCATGAATTATTATATAAATGTAATTATTCTGTAGATAGATTTAAATCTTTTTTTGCAGAACATGCAGTGATTTGTAATGGAGAAATCTGCTTTGATACTGTTTTTGTTTTGCATGTGAAAAATGATTTGAAGAAAAGAAAAATTAAGGAATCATATTTTATTAGTAGTACAGATAATCTGTTGAATAAACAGTGTAATTGTGTTAGTATTCATAATTTATGAAAAGTTGGCCATTCATGTGGGAACGTAACTGTTGTGTGCATTTAATAAGCTTTAAATATTAAGGGTATTGCTACTCAAGATGGAAGAATATGCCGTAAGCTGACTATAGCACAGGGAATTAATCTTCAATTTAATATAGGCATTTTTAAATTTTGGTAAAATTATTCTAGTGGATTTATATATATATATATATATATATATATATATATAAATCCATATAGACATGCATTTATATATATATATATATATATATATAAAATGCATGTGATGACTCCAATTTTAAATGTGATGAAGTAAACAGTTTACATTTAATAACCTGTAAAATCATATCTTAAATCATTATTTTCAAGGCAATATTAACTAATGGTAGTCCCTGCTTGATCATATCATTTTATTTTTAAATTCTTACAATGTGTTTTATATAATTAATAATTTTACATTTTGATTAGTAAAATATTGGTTATTTTTCAAGGACCTTTGGATAATATATTTTGATGCATATCATCTTTTTGTAAACAGTAATAATTGTATTGATTTAGAAATATAATTATTAAATGTTATTTTTTTGTCAAAATTTAAAAAGAGTTAATTATGTTAAGATTAATAGAGGGAAAAGTGGATTATTATTATTTTTTTTAAAATATAATATCATATTATATGCCACTTTTAATGAAAACATCCTCAGAAAAAGCAGTATTTTTTTAAAAATATATTCAGGTTTATTACAGGGTCTAATGATTTCAATATAACATCTATATCATGTTCATAACTTATAGTAATATGACTTTTTGCAAATTATGAATATGATTTACATGTTATAGGAAAAGAATGCTAGGCAGTAATAAAGGTGAATATTTTGTAAAAAAATCTATCTTTTCTGTGGTTGTTTTTATTAACAATCACGTATTTCATTAGTTCAGAAATGAAAAAAAAAACATTTATAGTTGAATTATAAACATAATATCTTGTTTTATGGTTATATAAACTTATAAAAATAGAATGTGCAATGCTTTCATAAGAATAGAAATAAGATAGTGCACATACTGATAATTATTAGATTATTAATATGTTAATAAATTTTTATTTTTTATTGCTTATTTCATTCATTATTTCCAAAATTATCAGGTCAGGGTTTCAGGACCATTGCCATCTTCAACTAATAATAATTCATGTAATCCATGATTTGACAAAGTATAATAAATTGGTTGATTTAATAATTGAATTTTATAGAGTGTTGGAATAATGATTGAAAATATTTTTAAAAATTTTGTTCTAGCCTCGGATTGACAAAAACAGTGTACATCTCTAGAATACTTTTTGAAAGAATTTATTGGATACAACTCAGATTTCATGGTTACCATGAATTCAACTTTGAAGGCTAGTGCTTTCATTTATTTAGTTTTTATTATGATTTCTGCACACAAAAATGATATAAAATTTTCTTTCGCATAAATTTAGCTAGAAGTGAAACATTCTATTTGGAAATTATGTGAGAATGCCTGATATCAGCTTTGAAGATTTCATAAATTATGGAAGTAATTTCTCACTATATCTCCAACATAACACGGATGAATTTCTGCTTTGTGATCAAACATGGGAAGATGCGCACTGCATCATTTTGATGATCTTGTGATTCATATTTGGGAGGGAATAACTTATAGAATTTGATATGTTGTTTTGCCGTTTTATATCAAAACTATATAAAAGAACTAAAACATTTTATTAATGAATATTTGCTTTTACTAAAGTATATTTTAAATATTACTTTTTTTATAATTTGTATGTACGTTATAACATTATGCACACACACAATGTATTTATATAATCTTTGTTTTCTTGAATCAATTCACAAAAGTTAGATAGGGATTATAAGAAATATCATTAAAGAGAGCCTTTCTTTTATCACCTGACAAAAACAGAGAATGGTGATAAGTAATGATGTACAGAATTAGAGGATTACAGTACCGAAGGACTAGCAAACAAGCAGATGAGTCTAGAATATAAAAAAGTATTAACTTTCCTCTCTTAGCGTTACCTTGATTGAACTAAAGATTCAAAATTAGATAAGTCAATAATCAAAAGAGCAGACGCAATTTTTTTTTTTAAAAAAATATTTATTTATTTTTTTATAATCACATCTTCATTAATTTAGATTGTAGAGCTCTTTAATTATTTAATACTTTTTATCTATCTATCTATCTATCTATCTATCTATCTATCTATCTATCTATCTATCTATCTATCTATCTATCTATCTATCTATCTATCTATCTATCTATCTATCTATCTATCTATCTGTCTGTCTATCTATCTGTCTATCTATCTGTCTGTCTGTCTATCTATCTATCTATCTATCTATCTATCTATCTATCTATCTATCTATCTATCTATCTATCTATCTATCTATCTATCTATCTATCTATCTATCTATCTATCTATCTATCTATCTATCTATCTATCTATCTATCTATCTATCTATCTATCTATCTATCTATTTTTACTAATCTATATATGTATTTTTTTTTTATATTTAAATATATTTCTTATTTCAGCCATTAATTTTTTTAAACATAAATATGTGTGTATAATTTTTATATAAATATTATGCAATTAAAGTAAATATTAAGTATCAGCCTTTACATTTATTGTAATGGAACAGCATGAGGGATGAGGTTGAGTTGAGTTTTGAGGAAATAAATACACATTATCATTCTCACAGAATGGTGACAATCATCAATGAGTAGCAAGAGAGAGTAAATCATCAAATATAATGAATATAGTACACAGTGAATATGAGCAGAGAGTCAGCATGAACAAAACCATAAGATGCATCTCCAGAATTACAGAAGAATAATGATCATTAGTCATCAATCATCAACAAATAATAGTCAAAAATAATTAGTCAGCCCAGTGCCTGGATTTGAAAGGAATCCACAATAGGCAAGCTAATTATCTAGCCACCTCCAAACTAAAGCAGAAATACAGTACAAGTATCTAAACGCACTATTTCTATCATTTAGTCAAATTGTTAAATGTTTTGGAATTCACTTCTCATATCATATAAACACCATTTTTAGTATACAAATTTTAATATTAGTTACATACTTTATAAAAATCTGATAGAAGACCATTATATCTATAAATTTTAACCTTTTTTTCATTTTTATATAAATAACAGATAAATTAATTTAGCATTTTTAAATGTTTAATAATTAATTATTAAGATCACAATTTTTAAGAAGAAACTGTGTATTATTTTGCCTTACAATCTGATATTTTGATGGACTAGCAACCACCATTATCAAGATTATCTTTTGAAAGAAAAATCATTAGATCACAAACAATAATGTGACTTAGTGTAAGATGAGAAATGAGATTCAACTTGAAGTAGTTCAGCATTCACAATATTAGGCTTATCAAAATGTTTATTTCCCTCAGATCTTTCATCTATTAATTTTAAGTTAATATTAGATAAAATGAGAGGTTTCCATATTGCTGGAATACATTGTGCTTCATTAGCTCTATTTAAACTAGTAGGTCTCTTTAATATTTAAATTGACTCTCTCATGGTTCTTAAATCATATCTTTCCAAATTAGCAAGTATTTTTGTATTGTCAAAATCAGGTTTGTGACAAATTTCTAAAAAAAAAAATGGTAAGTAAAAATGGATGTGCTAATTTTTTGATTAAAAGCATTTCTATGTTCCTTAATTCTGATATTTATTCATCTATTAAACTGAACCACATAGCTTCTTGAGCACTGCAAACATGGAATTTCTTAAACTCACCGGTGTTCCAAAAATATTCTATCTTTAGGTTTATATAAAAAGATTACCAACTTTTTTGCTAGTAAAAAAAAGTAGTCTCTATATTAAAACAAAATAGTTTTCTACTGATTTTATCAGTAATCCCTTTAATATAAGATAAAATTACTCTATTAAAAGAGTAATTGTCAATTCTATCCTCTTTCTTTTTAGTATTAATATTATGTAAAGCCTTACATATGATGTTTTTATTATAATTATTTTCTATTTTCTAATAATTATAATAAAATATCATATGTAAGGTATTTTTTAAAGTAATATGTAAGGCATTATGTAACATTAATACTAAAAAGAAAAAAAAGGATAAAATTGACAATTCCTCTTTTAATAGAGTAATTTTATCTTATATTAAAGGTATTACTGAAAAAATCAGTAGAAGCCTATCTTATTTTAATATAAAGACTACTTTTACTACTGGCAAAAAAAATTGGTGATTTTTTATATAAAAAAGACAGAATATTTTGGAACACCAATGAGTTTATGAAATTCCATGTTTGCAGTGCACAAGAAGCTATGTGGGTCAGTCTAATAGATGGATAAATGTCAGAATTAAGGAACATAGAAATGCTTTTAATCAAAAAATTAGCACATCAATTTTTACTTCCCATTTTTTTAGAAATTGGTCCCAAACCTGATTTTTACAATACAAAAATACTTGCTAATTTGGAAAGATATGATTTAAGTACCATGAGAGAGTCAATTGAAATATTAAAGAGACCTACTGGTTTAATAGGGATGATGAAGAACAATATATTTCACCTATGTCAAAACCTCTCATTTTATCTAATACTAACTTAAAATTAATAGGTGAAAAATCTGAGGGAATTAAACATTTTGATATTAAACATTTTGATAGGCATCATATTGTGAATGCTGAAATACTTCAAGCTGAATCTCATTTCTTATCTCACACTGAGTCACATTATTGTTTGAGATCTAATGATTTTTCTTTCAAAAGTTAACCTTGATAATGGCGGTTGCTAGTCCATCGAAATATTGGATTGTAAGGCAAAATAATACATGGTTTATTTCCAAAATTCTTGCCCTATAGTTTATCCTGTTGCAATTGGTATCTTAACTTTGCAGGTTATACTAAAGTCTTTGTTTTGTATTTGTATTGTTTTCATTCTGTTACTAATAGTTTTCAAATAGGGCATACCAATGTTATTTTTGCCATCAATTCATTACTCATTTTACTTGTTACAAATGCCTTCCAAATCTATGACACTTTGAATGAGAAACTATCACACTTATATTTTGTTACCATTTATTATTATATTATTGTTATTATTTGATATTTATTATTTTACTGTATGAAGAGATAATGAGAGTTTAAAAATGTCTATTCTATAAATTTCTCTTCTACACAGGTGTTCTATATTGGTCATATGAAGCATAAAGTTTTGTTGGTCTTGACCAAATCAAGACATAGATTAATGGAAAAAGCGATCTAAAAATAAATAAGCAGAATACCAAACTTTCAAATTAGGTCATAAATTTATGATTTGGATTAGTCCTGTAACTCACTTGAAAAACATATCTATAAAAAATTTCAAATATTTATGATATGTCCATTTACTATAATTTGGCAATACAACAATAATGCTTTTGTATTGGCTAAGGAAGAAATAGAAAAGGAAATATATAATGTTCACTCTTTTAAACTCATCAAAGAGGACTTACCTGGAGATGTTGAATAGATGATTGAAAGGTAAAAGATATGGAAGGTATGGCTTATACTATGTATGCTCATTGTGAATTGAAAATATTTGTATGGTTAAGCCTTTTCCCTGAAGAGTCAGATAAACTACAGGTATGTGCTTGTGCACAAAAATCCCATGTAACTTCATGGTGAAGTACCAATCAAAAGATATTCTGGGGTCACTGCAGAATAGCTGGTAGAAAGTAATTTGAAGTGAAATATCAATTGCTTAATTATAAATTGTAAGTTAGAGTAGGATTTTTATTACAATTTTCCTGACATTCTCAAAAAGCTGTCAAATTAATTATACAATGTGAACATTTGTAAATGTTTCTTACCTATCATGGCTTGGGTCTTGCACTACATACAAGTTGTATTATAAAAATTCAACATGTGTGAGATTGTTAATAATAAAATATGTATATGTTTAATTTATTAATTAATGGTTTTACGGAAATATATGTGTTCACTTGTGATTTCCAAGCATATGGAGAGGTCTATTACATTCATGGTCAATTATTTCATGAATAAAATTAATTCAAAAGAGAGAATGAAATAAATCAATTGACAAAGACAATAACTTCTTATTTAAAAGGAATTATACTAACTTTTAATATGTTTGAGATGTGAGCTAATTATTATTATTTGTGTTTAATACTGTCTGTTATCCATTATTTCCACTTATATTCACACATCCTTAATATTAAAATATCTTTTAAACAAGTTAATTGCTTCACAATGATAGTTTTTTTTTTTTTTAATATTTAAGATTATTTCTTTTTTCCTCAGTTCTTTATATATCCATGAAAAATATAGAGGCCACATTATTAGTTTTGATGAAGATAAGGTTGTCTTCTTTGAATAATTGAAAAGAAAACTTAAAGAATCTTTATTATTAAAATCCATAATTCAGCAGCATTTAACTTGTTTAAAAGTTATTTTAAAATTAAGGATATATGACATTTAAGTGGGAATTGTGGATAATATGTAATATAAATTTATTTTCTTCTTCCTTTTCCTATGTATTGATTTTTACTTTTATATATCATACCATTTACAACTTTATTAAACACTTTGTCAATACTATTTTATATCAAAAGTTTATTCCAACAGTTTTGACTATCCTGCAATCATCATAACAGTTTTTTTTTTATAAAATGTTTAGAGATAGGATTGTAAACAGCTTTGATGATGACTGCAGGACAGTCAAAACTGTTGCAATATAGTTTTG
This sequence comes from Epiperipatus broadwayi, assembly GCA_028023455.1. NCBI lineage: Eukaryota > Metazoa > Onychophora > Udeonychophora > Euonychophora > Peripatidae > Epiperipatus > Epiperipatus broadwayi. The sequence goes on along the minus strand of JAQFVV010000377.1, from coordinate 361,670 downwards.
ATATCGAAAATAGTATTGATAAAGTGTTTACAAACGTTGTAAATGGTCTGATAAATTTGTTATTATGTTGTAGTGCTTTACAACTGAGTAGTCTGCTTGTAGCAATAAAAGTATTAGTTTTGTTCTAGAGTTTATATGATAAAAATCAACTCTTAAGCTAATAACAATATCATTTATATTTATAAACATATTAAACACTTGAGTACTTGGCTTTATTTTCTTAGAATTAATTTCTTTGGCTAGTCTGATTTAGTTGTGAGTTTGGAGTAATTTTTAATTATTTTATTGATTAGTTTAGCTTTAGGCTTTTAATGTTTATAAAGTTGCCTTACATAAAAGTGTACTGCCATAATTGATAATGTTTTAAAAAAATATTATCACCAGTGTTTATAATTTTCAATCTTAATTATAAAATTAATATCAGAAAAAGAGAAACATTTTTTTTTTTTTACTATTAGGAAAGAGTGAATATCAGCAATCATCTATGCACATAATAATATAAGGAAAAGAGTTGTCAGTTGTACTAAAACACAATTATTTTAAAAACTAACCAATACAATCAGACATTATTAAAAATCCGTTAAATTGGCTAAATAACCAATAAAATAAATCAAAATGGTCGAGAGGTCAGCGCGACTGCCTTGCACTTGCAGGCAGTTGCCCGGGTTGCGAGTTCGCGTCCCGGCCGATGCTATGACACTTATATATATATATGATTTAAATAAAATCAATGTCATTGTATATATATATATAGAAGATAAAGATACAAAGTATTTTTTATTAAAATATTGATCTTAAGATTCGATAAAAAAAATAATAAAATGTTTAAACAATGAAAATATTCTTATCATTTAAGAAACAAAGTTCAAAAAAAGATATTTTGCAATAGCATAAGAATGGTAGAAGTATTTCACTTATTATTTAAGAAACCAAGCTCAGCAGAAGATGTTTGCAATAGCATAAGAATAGAAGTATTTCTTTTTAACTCTCTAATATTTTAATTAAATGCCACCGTACTCTTTGATAAGTAATTTTTTTTGTTATATTCAAACAATACAGTCAAAATAAAAATGTATGTTGCTTTCATACATAGAGCTACAATAATCCATTTAACCAATCGCTAATCGTTTTTTTTTTAATTACTAAAGTGTTTCCACCGGGTCATTTCATTTGGACTAAATTATTGTAAAGTTAAAATAAAAGAGAAGAGAAATAAGGAGATAAAACTCTAAGGGTTTAAATATTATAAGTAAATAACAAATCTATCCATTAATTAAAATATAATTAAATACCAATGGTAAATATATTAAATATCTAAATTTACATATAATCTTATAGAATGGATTGAACTAATTACATTAAATAAGTAACTAGACATGTAAATAAATATTTTATAAGAAATTAATATATTGTTCTTTGTTGTAAATAAATATTTTATAAGAAATTAATATATTGTTCTTTGTTGATTAATTACTTCTAGAATACTATCCGATAATTATTTTAAATATAAATTAGATAACAAATTTGTCGGAATTTCAGTAAATAAAATATATTACAATATTATGCGATAATGGAAAAATAACCGAAACATTGTGATAATATAAAACAAACAAATATGTATGTTAAATTAATTAAAATAAATAAAATTATTCTATATTTACAATAAACTAATAATTTGAAAAAATAAAAAATAAATATTAAGTAAGTAAATAAATAATGAAGTGTATTCTCAGATATTACATTAAAAAATATGAAACTAAATCTTAAAAAAAATATTATTCATATCTTTATATCTTAATGTGTGTAGTTGATTCAATATTTATTATTTTACAAAATCAGTATCAAAAAAGAAAGTTTTTTTTTTTTTTGAATAAGCTTAAATTTGACTTAACAAATTTAATTATGATTGTTTTAATTAGTATGTTTTTTTTTTTTTTTTTAAATTCTTTACAACTATTAAGAATGCATTGGTCTTTTATTATATTTTTTCTACAAACGAAAGCTTCATATTTTTCTCAGTAACTACTTTATTTACTATATTTTATTTTATCATATATTTGCTATAACATCTTATAACATCATATTTTTATAATAAAATACCATACATAAAAATGTTGCTTTGAAACTAGCCTGCAGTCATATGCAATTCAAAAATTTAAAACATTGCAAATATCTTACAAAAATCTTATATTCAGCAAAAGACTGAATAGTAATTAAATTAAATAAAACATACTATGAGATAAGTAAATTAATAATCCTAAATATTGATTATAAATTTATTACTACTTTTCATAAGACTAAATATTAACACAAGACATTTATATGTTAAAATAAATATAAATTTACTTTTTAAGGATCATGTCAATATTGCTTATTGTAAACACGTCTTTATTATAAACAATAATCTATGATTACCCATATATATATATATATATATATATATATATATATATATATATATATATATATATATATATATATATATATATATATATATATATATATATATATATATATATATATATATATAACAAAAACAATTGCTAAGAAAAATAATATTATAATATTAATATTATCTATATTCTTTATTACCTTATATAATGCTTTATTACAATTCATTATTGACAGTTTTGATCACCCCAGCAATCTTCTTCAGAAGTTCTAATTTTATAATCCACTGTTGAAAGTTTTTATTGCTGGGACAATCAAAACTGTTAATAGTGGATTGTAAAAAAAATTGTATAAGGTAATAAAAATATAGATGATATTAATATTATATGGATTTGACAATACAATAAGAAAGATAAAGTTATACAAATAGTATTAAGTTAAAATATAAAGTTCTTTACAGCAGTGATACATTCCATCTGTTCAATTTCCTAGAGGATTTTGAAAAAAAATGATGATGATACAATGTTCTCCAAAAAAATCAATTAGCAATGTGTTAGTAAGAAAAAAATGTTTGTCTGGCATAGATTTTGTTTTTTTCTGCATTCACAATATTTAATAGGTTTTGTTTTTCTTCCTTTTGCTGAATTTATTTTAAAAATGATAACATTCAGTAGGATTTTTGTGAACTTTGAAATAAATTATTTTCTTAGCATTCTTCATATCAAAACTTTAAAATATTCTTTTTTAAAATGATATTCTAAGATAAATGTTATTAAAACCAATTTAGAAGACTTTTTTTAAAATAATATGTTTTTTTTTTTGTTTTTTTGGCTAAGCACAGGGAATTAGCAAATGAATGCTTGAAGATGAATAAAAATGATAATAGAAATAATGTTGTATAAAAGGTCAGTGATATTTCTATAATTTCAATGCCATATTTACGCTATCAGATTAAAAACCATTTACATAGCAGTGCAATAAAATTCATGCTATGACTCATGTTTTAATTCAGTTTGTCCTTGAAGAAGATGGCTATTGTTTAATGATTCACACAAGCACATATCTGCAATGGACTGATAATGGTTGATGATATATATATATATATATATATATATATATATATATATATATATATATTAATGGTCACTGAATGAGCCTTCAACGTATCTGCCATATGAGGGCGCCATCTAGGTATTTTAACCTAGAAAAATTTATATAGTAGGCAGATACGTAAGTTAAGATTCAAAAAAAAATTTTTTGGAATATATTATTCTGACCATTTGCCCAATGTCACTAGCTCATCAAGTAGCAGATATTTAAACATTTTTATAAGTTTTAATAGTTTTAGATTCTCAAAATATATTAATATTTAAACAAAAAATAAAAGAAGCAACTGCCAGTAATTAACACACAAATAGATTTTATTAACGCACATTTAAAATTGAGGAATAAACTTATTTTAGATTTTAACATTAATTTTGTTAAAATTTAAATTACTATTTTAAATAGACTGCACAGATGGATATTTAAATTATATTTTACTTTAGCATGTCGAGTATAGATAGGCTACATAGATTTTTCATTTAAAAACTTATCAAAACATTCATTCAATCTCAGACTAGAAGTTTGTAGCCAACCCAATGTCAGCTTCCAGATATATATTTGCAACCAATGTAATATGAAGATGCTAGCATAAAACCACACCGTCAGGAATGTGCATCTGACAGCATGATATTATTTGAAGGAAATGATCCATGTGTAAAACAGGAAAGTGCATCTGCCTGACTAAGGAATCATATATATATATATATATATATATATATATATATATATATATATATTTAAAGAGTGCTATGTATGGGGAAGAGCAGTCTTTTTGCCATCTTATAAATCCCTGTCCATAGAGCTAGAAAAGGTCAATGGCACAGGAAATACACTGCGACCATTTCAACAATATGACTGCCTCTTTGGGGTCATGTATTCAGTTGGGCATGTTGTTCTGTATGCTAAACATGCTTCACATTACATTAATATAAACACCCATATATCCAACCACAAGCATTGCCCTAACTACGAAACAAATAGCCTGAAATTAGAATCCCTTAAACTAAACATAAATGAATTGAAACATAGTTATTAATCTTTATCCATGCAGCTATCTACATCCAACTTCAAATTTAATACATTTTAGTTAAAACAGAATACACACAAAAAAAAATGAAATGGGAATGATTGCTTAAACATCTGCATAAAAAAATACTAATAATTGAATTTGCATTCTTTAATTCAGATAAGAGTTCTTATTTTCAGCTATTAATTCATTGCAATTTTAGAAAAGTTCTTATTAGATAGACACAAGAGTTCATACTTTACAGATTGAGTAGATTTAGAAGTCCATCTTTGTGATCACTTTCGTAGATTTTGTCCTTCTTTGAAACGAAACCACTACTTGCCATTCATTTGGTCAGGAACTGTCATCCAAAGGCCTCAGCTGGTTGTCCAGAAAATTAAATTTATTGCAGACTTCCACATTATGAAAATATGCAATATAGCTAGTTATAATGATATATTCATAGTCAGCTCTCAGATCCCAATTATAATAATCCTTTGGCTTTTATATTTTTATTAGTCTCTTATCATCCAATCTTTGGATTCAACTGGCAAGACATCACTAATCCTTTCGTGTTTCAGTTATGGTCAGTGCTGTCATTTTCATGCTTGCATTGGTCATTTAATTTCTTTGTATTCTCTTACCATTTAATTTATTTTAAGTGCCTCAAGGGTTTGCTTTCGAACAATCATTTAATTAATAAAACAATCATTTCCATTTTCTAAGATTATAGAAATCAACATTATTTCTATTTTTAAAATATCAATCTTTATATTTTTACTTTTTTACAAAAAAAATACTTTCAAATACTTTTTCTTAAAATAGTTTAAGTTTTCCATCTGCGCGACAATATATATATATATTAAACAACTTTTAATTTTCAGTTTTTCTTTTTTTTTCTTTTTAATAAATCAATTTTTATTTACGATCTTTTTATTTTCATTTTAAAATAATGTAACGGAATATTATATTCTGTTACAATATATATATATTATGATTCGATGTCTGTATTTTTAAAGCAATATACGTAATTATATAACTGAATATTTGTAAATACAGTAACGAAATAATTAAAAAAAAATTATCCACTTAGGAGCACTTTCAATTATCCCAGTAATCTGTGTTGACACAGATTACTGGGATAATTAAAAGTGCTCCTAAGTGGATAATTTTTTTTAATTATTTAGTTACTGTATTTACAAATATTCAGTTATATATATATATATATATATATATATATATATATATATATATATATATATATATATATATATATATATATTGTAACCCCACACCACCGATCACTATCACTAACAAATACCCGGGATGCCAATTCTATGGATCATAGAATAAACTATTAATCTAACTTCATCCTAAATTTACTTATGAGGCTCTTAATTAAAGTTTAACCTTAAACTAACTCAGCTGAGTTATACAGAAGTGTATGAGGTGTACAATGTACATTAGATGTGGGAGAAAATATTGTAATGAATAGGAATAAAACATCTATAAATTTCTAAAATAAATAAGATTTAAAGTGGTAAAAAATTACCCATCTAAATTAACTAATTATAATCTATATTCCACCTCCTCCCATCCATATGCATTGAACAACCTCTACCATATTAGAAAATTACATTAATAACTAAAATATAATATTTAGAAATTATACCGTGTAATTAACTGGATCTGAACTTAAACTAAACTTATCATTACTAAATTATTAATTACACACTAATCTAACCTAATTAATTGAATTTATTATCTAATCTGAATTAAAAAAATGAAGATCTCAGGGAATCTGTTTTATGGCATGGCTCAATTAAAAATCTCTATCTCTCAATAACTATTGTTTAATATTAAAAAAAAAGAATGTAAACTAAGCAATCCCCTAACTAAATAATGGCAGTTAGATAATGAAAGAAATTGGGTACATTTTGATTTCAATTCGTCATTTAACAATTACTAAATAATAAAACCTTTCAAGACAATCAGTAGATAATTGGCATCTTATACAGTGTTTGGATCAAGGAAATCAACATCATCATATTTGGAGGTTTCTTATAATTAAATGAAAATACAATTATGTCACATTAAATAAAATAAATGTGTGAGCATGTGTGGAAATATGAAACAATGAACGAATGTCATAAAATAATTCTAAATACAAATTTTGAGTAATAAAATATTTTTTAACAAAACAAGAAAAATAGCTAAGCAAACATTTAATCTATTTCTTCTTGGTATCAGTACAAATTTTGGATGTATTTATCATCACTAGTTACAATTTTTATACGAATAAATAACATAATATTATCTCTTAAATTTCAAAATGAACACATTTTATCTATCAAAACATCTTCCTATATTTATAAAACACTTTATATTGGTAACAATAAATAATGAACCAAAATTAAATCCATATATTTTACTATAAAGAAAATTGGTTTTTAGTTATCAGCTATTTCTGAGAAACCTATGGAATTGAAGAAATATAACTTTATACTTCTAGTAATTAACTACAAAATTTATCTTGTGTTCAACATTTTATTTTATAACACTCAGTTATCAATAAACTTAATAAATCTATGACAAACAACATGGATTAAATGTTCTAATTACACTATAAAATGAAATTAGAATTATGTATTTTACTTCAAATGCACATTAACTATAACTAAAATAAAGGAGTTTGAAACCTAAGAATAATATCAAACTAGGTTTTGCAAAAAGAAATAAATAGCTCCATTACATAAACATATTCTTATCAAATTATATCTTGCAAAATAAAATAAATAATTCCAGTAATTAAATGTATTTTTATAAAACTATATCTTGCAAAATAAAATAACTAATTCCATTAATTAAATGTATTTTGCCATTGCAACCTTGAAATAAAGTATTCTATTAAATAACTATATTTTTATTTTACCAAAATAGAAATAAACAATTCTATTCATTAACTATAATTAATATTTGCTTGCTTACTTAATCAAATGATGATTGAATGATAAAATTGATGATATGAAATCTAAACGATCACTACAAAATGTTTTAAAATGATAATTAAAATTATACATTAATAATAAATTTTCTATATCTTTCAAATTAATACTTTATGCATGAGTCTTTATTATGCTGTGTCTCAAAGAATAAATAATTAATTCTAGTCAATCTAATCTGTTTGCTTATGAAGTTATACTAATAACTATGATCATAATACTGACGAAGGCAATGGTCAATCAAGCTTTAATTACTAACTTTATTACAGCTGATTTGTAAGAAAATCTATTCCGCTTTTATACTTCTTTTTATCAATAAATTATCTGGAACTTGGCTATAGTATAAACTGGAAAACATTCAATAACACATGGGAATAAAAGATTTCTACAATTCAAATCAGATAAATATCAATATAACAACTCTCAAGTCTACTTCTGAGACTAAATAACTGGTGGTAATAAATCTCTTCACCATATGATCAGGAGACAACATACTTAACTTTATATACTTTAATTCATAATGCCAAATATCAAAACTGGAGGATTCCATCTACTCCTATCAAAAATACTTCAATACACAAAAAAAAGGATTATCGATCCCATAAATAATATCAAAACTGGAGGATTCCATCTACTTCTATCAAAAAAACACTTCAATACACTACACAGAAAAGGGAGAGATTACTCGATCCCATATAATACACTAGACAATCTACCCATGTTTAAATATTCAAATAACAAAGAAGAGAGATTACTTAATCTCATAAATACTATAAAACATTGCTAACATTACTATGTATAGCCACACAAATACTTTTCATTCAAGCATAATAAATAACAATAATTTACTTAAATAAATCACTAATCATTTCAAACAATTGACCATCCTCTTCCTCTGAAACCAATTAATTATATAACATTTGTACTTGCAATTAACATATGATTATAGCTAAGTTTAATAATGGACACACATATACAAACATATTATTACACAGATAATCCATATCCCAGTAGCAAACAACTACTGTTAAAATGTCAAATACTAATTGTAAAAGCAATAAAGAATATTTCATATCTGATAATATACTATTTAGGACTTGATATCATAGTAATAATGGTTGGAAAACAAAGCAATAATTTCTATTAGCAAACAAGACAAAATAATCTTTTTATAGTGCATTTACATAAGCACACATATAAAGCAAAAATTTGGCTTAGACAACTAATTAATCTTTGTATTTCAGATTAAATAATTATTGAAAATAATTATTTTTTAATATAGAGTTTGAAATGCATAGATATAATGTAAGAACATATAATGTGCTTCTTTTAAAGAAGAGCTATCACCCCTATTAACATTACATGGATGCATCTGTCTCTTACCACACACATATGTTATAATTTAACACATGGCAAAACTTATATTAAACTAATAAAAAAATTACCTTGTACAATATTTTTTTAATATTGTATACTTATGAGACATTCTAGTAGAATAACAATAAAACATATGATAATAAAGATAATAAAAATAATAAAACAACCCTTAAACTATCACTATCTATCTAAATTCTATTAAATAATAAATAAATAAAGTTTTCTTTTCATTCTTCTTTCTTGATTATAAAAACAAAAAATTATTAATAATTTATGAATGACTTTCCTTGGTTATCTCTTTAATAATGATAATTATTTGCACACAAATATAAATATTGTCAAGTATATAACACAAACATGTTCCTGCAGGAAAACAAAACAATATTATTTTAATTCCTAAGAGCAAATTCAATGTTCTCAGCTATCAGCTAATGAATTGCTGTTGAAATTAGATAATGAGGTATTTTATTATTTAAGCAATATATTTTTATGATGCAAATAAAGTAGTAGTTCATACTTCATTCCTAGGATATTCAAACATTTTACTTTAAATTTTTAAAGCCATTCAGAATATGTTATTTTTTAAGCTAATAATATTTATTGGTATAAGTTTGTTGTCAATATTTTAGAAAGAAAAGTTTCACAACAGTGAGAATGCATTTAATAAAGCAGAATCATATAATTCATTCATTTTAAAAATTTGTTTCTCCTATTAGTCTGGAAAAACAGGCAAACATTAACAATACACTCAAGTGCACATTCAGTCTTGTATTTTTAAACAGGTAAAAATCAAAATAATTATGAAAATGTTCTAATAATAATGATGACAAAATTAACTGATTCATATGCATCCTTTTAAATCTTTCTTCATAACTAGCATACATTTTTTTTTAGAAAGAGTTCTGAAAATGTTTAATAAATGTTTGCAAATTACACATGCTGCAATTATTCCATTAAAAATATAATTAAAACTTGAGGAAAATAATTTTGTCAAATAAACATGCATTCTTCTTTTTTTCTTTCCCGTTCAATTTAAAGTTTAAATTAGGCAAATTTATAATACTATTATAATTCTTATTTTACTTTTAATAGTGGCAATTTAAACTTAATTAATATAGTACATGTATTTTAAACAATGGTTAGAGAATTTAAATAGTCGGCCAAGGATAGGACCAACATATATCTTTTAGTGTGGTTTAAGTACACATATCTTTGAAACAATAATATATTTTACTTTCAGCTTGAACTTTGGAAGTAAAAAAATTTATACTATTAAACTTTGTTTAAAAATAAAACAGTATTGGAAGATCTTTTAATAGTTGCAATCAGCACTGGAATTGAAGGACTTGAGTTGAAGTTAGAAGAAATTGAAGAAGTGTAGGATTACAATTGGAGCCCTTTATTATAGATTTTTAAAATATTACCCTCATACTTTTTCTTCTCCACTAGTTCAAGATATCTGAACGTTCAAAGATCACCAGACAGATACTAATTGCTCCTCCCATTACAATCACTTAATTTATGCAAGAAACTTTGTCTTAAAAACAAGTGGGGGGATATGCTGTCTTTTAAATAAATAAAAAAATATTAAACACTAAATTAAACTAAGAATTAAATATTCTGTACTTTAAAAACAACAGAATAAAAACTAATAACAATTGTTTAAATTAATAAAATATTTTAATATAATTATTGTTTTAATAATTCATTAATCCAATGCTCAATTAATTCACTTAAAATGTAGTTAAGCTAGTTTTAAACACTATTATTTATGAAATTAAATATTTGAATATGAGATGTGATATTTAATGATTTAATGAAACATATGAATGAAAAATGAAGTTGAATAATGATATTGACCTACATGAATATTTACAAACAATGCACTACAGACAGTAAATTGACATGACTAAATGACTATTTTAATGATGATGAGTGAAACATATTTCCCTGTTCATACTATAAATTAAAATATGTAAAGCAAATGAACCAAAGAATCACTCAAACAACTCCTAATATTTATTTATGAACAAACAAAACAAATTAGCATCAACTTGAACTAAACTAACTATGTTTATAACAAGCCACCCCTATCCTATCATTAATAATACCCTAAAGTAAGCTACCAAACATCTAATAAATTTTAAATTGTACCTATAAGTACTTATAATCATATTTTTTTAAAAAAAATTGTGTTATTTCATTTTTTTTTAAGAATATAATATCAGATGTTACTGATATAATAGCGTACAATTACAAATAATATTTCTGGTGCCAAACCAGAAGGTCTACAATATATAATGTTAAATACTATGCAACAATAATTAGAATAGTAATTATTATTTTAAAATGATTACTAATTACTAATTACAAAATACTATAGTATCAAAGCAATATTCTCTTTTGACTATGATACAAGATGTTATGTGAATAATAAATAAGACAATGATATTTATAAGACAAATATCAAATTAATACAAATGTTTATATAGCCTCTTTCAAATAACATTGTATTTTATTTTTATAATGTATAATTTGATATTTACATATTGGATATTTTGTTGTTTGTATTTAATATTATAAAAAGTGTAGAAAATAAATCTGCTGTATGAATTCATATTACAAGCTAATTCAGATGAGAAGGTATGCACATCTCATTTGACATGATTTTCATATTAGTAGAAATAATATTTGATTACAGGCAAAAGTGAAAACATTTGTGTTCACTAAATTAAAAAATAAATAAATTACTTCTATTTTAATTCCACGTTTATTGTGAAAAGGAGATTGCCTTGACAACAGTTTGAGATTGTTGATTGTTATTGATACTGGGGTTGTCTATGTGCTAACTGGTTTTAATATATATATATATATATATATATATATATATATATATATATATATATATATATATATATATATATATATATATATATATATGATAACAGATGGTGTTCTACCAAAAACACCATCAAGCATAGTTTTCTGTTTACATAAATGTCAGAGCTGAGCATTCACTATCTCTAACTTTAATTCCACTTTCAGATCATGATTTCAAGCTATTTGCTATCGTCAGTGAAAGACAGGAATAAGAAACTAGATCTAAACACAAACTCTGAGCATTTATGAAACACTTTCTATTCAGCTTGCAAGCGTGAATCTTTTAGACACATTAATGTCTTCAAACTCAGCATAGCAAGCCAGATACCTACATGGGTCTGATCTCAGTTCAGCATCACCACATAGTAGAAGCATCTGCAATATACATCATTGCAAGAAAGACCTCAAAGGTACATTTATGAAAAACAAAAAAACACTGTTAAAAAACTTGCTAACGCTTGTATTTATGATAACAGACGGCATTCTACCAAAAACACCGTCAAGCGTAGTTTTCTGTTTACATAAATGTCAGAGCGAGCATTCACTATCTCTAACTTTAATTCCACTTTCAGATCATGATTTCAAGCTATTTGCTATCGTCAGTGAAAGACAGGAATAAGAAACTAGATCTAATCACAAACTCTGAGCATTTATGAAACAGTTTCTATTCAGCTTGCAAGCTTGAATCTTTTAGACACGTTAATGTCTTCAAACTCAGCATAGCAAGCCAGATAGCTACATGGGTTTGATCTCAGTTCATCATCACCACATAGTAGAAGCCTCTGCAATATACATCATTGCAAGAAAGACCTCAAAGGTACATTTATGAAAAACAAAAAAACACAAGTTAAAAAACTTGCTAATGCTTGTATTTATGAACCGATCTATCAGACCCATGTAGCTATCTGGCTTGCTATGCTGAGTTTGAAGACATTAACGTGTCTAAAAGATTCACGCTTGCAAGCTGAATAGAAACTGTTTCATAAATGCTCAGAGTTTGTGTTTTGATCTAGTTTCTTATTCCTGTCTTTCACTGACGATAGCAAATAGCTTGAAATCATGATCTTAAAGTGGAATTAAAGTTAGAGATAGTGAATGCTTGCTCTGACATTTATGTAAACAGAAAACTACGCTTGACGGTGTTTTTGGTAGAATGCCATCTGTTATCATAAATACAAGCATTAGCAAGTTTTTTAACCAAAAGACTGTTTTTTACGAGGCTCCTCGTAGACATCTGACGTCACTCTAACTCAGCCGATTGTTATGCTAAAAAATTTGTTCGATAGGTTTTGAAGAGGTTTTTAAAAGTTCTGTAAGATGGTGCCCTCTTCCGACTTATTTTACAAGTAAAAATAAAAAAAAATGCATTTAAACCTAAACAAAGAAAGAACATTATTTGTGATTGGTTCTTAGCAAGCTCTCAGCTGAAAAAGACATTCTGATTGGCTGGAAAGAACAAAGAAACCGCCTGATCAAAGAAAATAAAGAAAAATGCTGAGATTTTCATTTCGAATATGATTTTAAAGTATTATAAAAGTATATTTTGAGAAATTAAAATTATTTTCAGAGAGAATACTAAAAAAACAAAATTATTTTCAAAAAATATCGAATATTTTTGTAAAAATATTGAAGAATTAGTAAAAAGAAATATTTACTTTTCTATAACGTAAAAGTCGACCTTTTTGTTTATATTATAGCTTTTATGTTGCCAAAATTGAATATTTTAGAATAAATAAATAGCAATTTATTTTTGAAAGAACTTTCGTTCTCTTCATAACCTGAAAAATTAATAATATACTTTTTATAAACGTATCTGAGTTGAATTTAATATTATAGGCGAATATGTTTTAACAATAGGCTTTGTCTTCAGTTTGTGAGTTGGCCAATTAAAAGATTTGATTTTTACCTCATACAACCAATAATATAATTAGTGGTTAAAAGGTTAACTTGTGTTTTTTTTTGTTTTTCATAAATGTACCTTTGAGGTCTTCCGTGCAATGATGTATATTGCAGAGGCTTCTACTATGTGGTGATGCTGCACTGAGATCAGACCCATGTAGCCATCTGGCTTGCTATGCTGAGTTTGAAGACATTAACGTGTCTAAAAGATTCACGCTTGCAAGCTGAATAGAAACTGTTTCATAAATGCTCAGAGTTTGTGTTTAGATCTAGTTTCTTATTCCTGTCTTTCACTGACGATAGCAAATATCTTGAAATTATGATCTGAAAGTGGAATTAAAGTTAGAGATAATGAATGCTTGCTCTGACATTTATGTAAACAGAAAACAATGCTTGACGGTGTTGTTGGTAGAATGCCAACTGTTATCATAAATACAAGCATTAGCAAGTTTTTTACCTTGTGTTTTTTTTTCATATATATATAAAATACATATTTTGCGGGTTCATCCGTGTTAAAAACTTTTAATATCAATTTACTGACGTTTCGACTTGGTCACACAAGCCATCCACAGAGTTATAAAAAGGTAGAAAGACGGTTGTAGAGGCGCTACAATCACTGGTTTGAATAAAACATTAAAAATCCCACCAATAGCAAAAATGTTAAATTTAAGAATGTTTTTTAAAGAAATCTTTCCAAATAGGAGGAAGTTTGCACGTATCATCTCGCTTATTGATACAATCTGGCCTTTTAAGTATCTCAATGGCTTCTCTGATTTTGCATTGGTAGAGATTATCACATCTGGATATGATCCTGGTACTAGAAAAATCTATTTTATGACCTGAATCTATAGTATGGAGTGAGAGTGCTGATGATGATGAGTGTTGTTTAACTGCATTAGCATGCTCATCTCTCCTAACACTGATGCGACGATTACTCATACCTATGTAAGAAGCTTTACAATTTTTACATGAGATTTGATAGACACCATGAGATTCAAGAGGGATTGAATCCTTAGGCTTGGTTATTATATTGCTGATCTTTTGATGAGCAGAAAATGCTGTATCTATATTATAGCGTTTTAATATACGTCCGATACTGTCTGTAGTTCCTTTTACATATGGAACACAAATCCTAATAGCTGACTTATCATCTTTTTGTTTCCTATTTTGTCTATTTTGGGCTTGAAATAAGGCTTTTTTTATAAATTTGTAATTATAACTATTTGCTAATAAAACACTATTAATATGATTTATTTCTTCTTTCAGATGTGTGTCATCTGAAAGGTTAATTGCTCTATTTAAAAGAGTTTTGGCTACAGAAACTATCTGAGTTGGGTGATGATGAGAATGGAAATGTAAATATCTGTCTGTGTGTGTATCCTTTCTGTAAATAGAAAAAGATAAACTATTTGGTGTTCTGGTGACTAAACATCAAGAAAAGGAGTTTTCCATCAGACTCTGTCTCCATTGTAAATTTAATATGAGGATGCATATTATTTACAGAAAGGATACACACACAGACAGATATTTACATTTCCATTCTCATCATCACCCAACTCAGATAGTTTCTGTAGCCAAAACTCTTTTAAATAGAGCAATTAACCTTTCAGATGACACACATCTGAAAGAAGAAATAAATCATATTAATAGTGTTTTATTAGCAAATAGTTATAATTACAAATTTATAAAAAAAGCCTTATTTCAAGCCCAAAATAGACAAAATAGGAAACAAAAAGATGATAAGTCAGCTATTAGGATTTGTGTTCCATATGTAAAAGGAACTACAGACAGTATCGGACGTATATTAAAACGCTATAATATAGATACAGCATTTTCTGCTCATCAAAAGATCAGCAATATAATAACCAAGCCTAAGGATTCAATCCCTCTTGAATCTCATGGTGTCTATCAAATCTCATGTAAAAATTGTAAAGCTTCTTACATAGGTATGAGTAATCGTCGCATCAGTGTTAGGAGAGATGAGCATGCTAATGCAGTTAAACAACACTCATCATCATCAGCACTCTCACTCCATACTATAGATTCAGGTCATAAAATAGATTTTTCTAGTACCAGGATCATATCCAGATGTGATAATCTCTACCAATGCAAAATCAGAGAAGCCATTGAGATACTTAAAAGGCCAGATTGTATCAATAAGCGAGATGATACGTGCAAACTTCCTCCTATTTGGAAAGATTTCTTTAAAAAACATTCTTAAATTTAACATTTTTGCTATTGGTGGGATTTTTAATGTTTTATTCAAACCAGTGATTGTAGCGCCTCTACAACCGTCTTTCTACCTTTTTATAACTCTGTGGATGGCTTGTGTGACCAAGTCGAAACGTCAGTAAATTGATATTAAAAGTTTTTAACATGGATGAACCCGCAAAATATGTATTTTATATATTTAACCCGTGCAAATCTTCGTTTTAACATATATATATATATATATATATATATATATATACTAATATATATATTTATACTATACAGTTGTATCAATATATATATATATATAAATCTTTCACCTTAACTAAATATAAAACAAATTAATACTAAATTAAATCTAACTTTCAAGAAGATGTACTTCTCATATTCATATCCAAAAAAAATCATAACTGCTATGAATTTAAAAGTGCATCTTCTTGGTAGCGTTAGCCATTTAATTTAATATTCAATTTTTGTTATACTTTATTAAGTGTACACGATTTAATATATATATATATATATATATTGTGCCCTTTTGTATGGGTCACCATTTAATTTTTGTGCTAATCTATTAAAAATTTTAAATTTAAGATATATTTGAATATGTGATGTTAATTTTGCTTATGGTAATATTTCAAAAGGTTTAATTAAAGCAATCTATGAGTATTTGATATGTGAAATTGTGCTGATATTGAGAGAGACATTTTAAATGATGATGATTATAATATATGGTTGGGAAAAATGGCCATAATCAATACTGCATTAATATATTTAATAAATAGGTATTTAAAGCTAAAAGTGTTTAAAAGACAAGTTAAAATTAAATGCATATGTTTATTGTTGATAAAATAATATTATAAAAGAATATAAATATTTTAATTATTGTAAGTACTTAAATAAAAGACTAATATTTGATTTTAATAATATTGGATAATTATTTTAAAATCTATTATAATATCTTATTTATTTAAAAAATATTTATTTTAAAAAATGCAATTGTTAGTTTATTTTTAGACGATGACAAGCGTTTCTTGTGTTGTAAAGAACAGATGTTAGTTAAATATACACACACATGCTTGGAAGTTATCTAATAAAGTTGCATAACTATTTTAAAAATCATGTTATAAAATTTATAAATAATACGTGAGCTATCACGAGATAAAATAAAGATATATCAATGTGAGAATATTAAATCTGATTTTTAAAATATTGCTTTAAAAATATAACGTATAAAAAAGACTTAGTTTATTTAAAAATAATCTTATAAAAGTTAAAATTAAAAATCAAGTAAAGTAATATACTTTTTAAAAGTGTTTAATAGATTTAAATAAACGATAAAGATTATTTTAAAAATTTTAATAATGTAATAAATATTAAATATTAAATAAGTCATTATTTATTTTTAATTTTGTGTTGTTGGTAAATATGTAAATAAGCCAGCAAGTTGATTGTTTAAATGTACCAATCAAATGGGAAGTTTCTTCCGGTATAAAAGCTCAGTTCAATTGTTAGGAGAGGACTCTGTGATTGATTTTTCAAGTTAATTGTGTTATTAAAAATAGCTAAGTAAATTTTATAGACGCTTTCAAAATCATTTTTCAAAATTATAAGAGTGTCTTGTAAATAAGTTATAAAAGTTTTAAATGATAGACATGCAGTGTTAATTTAATTTTTTCCCTATCGGTCGTCTCTATTAAGCTCAATTTACAAGCAAATAGTCATGGGAACATCATATATAGTGAAAATATATCGGAAACTTTACCCTAGAAATATGACAAACGCTGGATTAGTTCGGAAAATTACGAGATGGAGAAAAGTAGTATTTTGGACAGTATATAATTTTAAAAGCTAATTGCTATTGACTATTAGAAAATTAGATATTTTAAAGAATAAAATACTTCTTTATGAAGAAAGTATTTTGTAAGATATAAATTTAAATATATATTAAGGAAAGATATTAAAAATAAAAGTAGTTTTTATAAATACTTGCCTTGTTAAGTCTTTATGTTTAAAAGACTGAATGTGGACAATTTTAAAAGGCAAATAGATTGAAAATATATTTAGCTAGAAAGTCTTAATATAATAAAAATTATTATATTGAAATAATTTAAACGCTGGTCGTTTTATATGAAGAAGCTTATTCTTACCTGGATATTTTGTTAAGAAATGCGCAAGTAATATGTGGACGTCCCAGTTAATTTAAAATAATTAAATGATAATTTTTCATAAATTATAAACTAATTCAAGAATAATAACTTTTAAATAATATTCTTTAAAGAACTGCATCCGGATCAGATAAACTATTTTAATTTTATTATATTTTTATAAAAGAACTGATTAACTTTTATTTTGGTTTTAAAAGAACGTTTTCGTTTTTCATAAACTTTTAAAAAACACGTGATGGACCGGAAACAGGAAATGGTGTTCTAGTGAATGTGTGCCTAGGATTAAAGAACTTTATGGTGAAAAGGAGACATCGCTGGAATTATGTAATATGAATTCTATTTTATTTATCTAACATAAAATTTAAATATTATTAATCTATTAAAATAAGATAGGTACATTTCTTTAAATAATAACTAAAAATAATATAATGATTAATTGCATAAGTTTATTTTATATTTAATACAACACATAATATTTTAAAGAATGATCGTGAGTATAAATGTGAATTATTTTATGAAGCTGTAATTCCGAAGAATATTGGAAGATGGACTGTACATCAGATCATTATTTATGGTAAAAATTGTATAATTATAATAATATTTAATGTATTTAATATGTTTTCTTTAGATCAACTAAATGATATGTTATTGTTGAATGAATGTATAAATATTTGAAAATACACACACATTATATTGGCAGTGACAGTTTTATTTAAATATGCATAATTTGAATTTATGATATAAATACGATGCAACATTACATAAGAAGCTTAGAAATAATTATATGATTCTTTCGTAAATAAATTTTAATATTTTGTTTATGTTATAGTATTAGAATTATATTTGTTATTCATAAGTAATTATTTTTATTGCAAGTTAGGAAGAGATTTAAAAGTCTATATTTTATTTGGTTTTATTCGAGGAATTAAGTTAAGTTTTATGTAGAAGTTTATATTTGAGTTGGAGATTTACTGAATATAGATGATGAAGTATCAATAGTATGGATAATTAGTATTTATTTAAATTGATGATTGTTTTCCCGGAAAGTTTGAATAAGTTTAAAAGGATGTTTTGTAGATAGAAAGTTATTAAGAAGGAGTAGAATAACACATAAAGTAGAGTAATAATTTCACATAGAAAAGAATCATAGAATTTATCTAATATAATGCTTTATGAATTTGAAATTGATGAATAATTTAATTATTATTATTTTAACAGTACATATATGTAATGCATATTTGATAAAACATGTAGCATGAATTGCATTAAATGAAATATAAAATTATAATCAATTATTTGTTATTACATTATAAAGATACATTAGTTTTTATATTATGCTATTAAAGTAATGCTGATAGTAAAGTGAACACATACTAGTACATGATGAAATGAATAACAGTAATACTTAAGTGATGTAGCAATTTAATTAATAAAGTTTAATTGTTTACATATGCTACATAAATATTGTTTACATAAATTTTCTGTGTAATAATTGAAGTTTACTGATGCTTGTTTAAAGTCTAAGTTTTGAAAACATACTTCAATGTTATTAGTACAGCATTTTAAAGAATGTATAATTACTTATTAGGAGTATGAATTAATAACAGTGTAAACATATTGTATTATTATTTTCTTATTTTTATTTTCTTTTGTTTTCCTAATTTGAACTGTAAATATTGTAAATAAATTCTTAATCAAAGTTAATGTAAATAAATTTGTTTAATTTGTTTTAAAAGTGTGTCGAGTTCATTATTTTGCACCACAGCATTTGACAGCAGATAATTTGAATAAACATAATATTTGCACAATATGAATTTATTATTGGTATTTAGAAATAAACACAATATTTTCTTGATATCATTTATAAGAATTGATTGACATTAATATATCATATTGCAATGGTCATAAGATGGTTATAATGCACAATATAAGAGTACAATATTATTTATTGCCACAGATTATTAAATTATAAAATTTTGATCTATTCCAAAATTAAGATACTATATGAAAATAAAAGATATACATATGATTATTTATTTAATGATTGATGATATAACAGAAATAGATAAGATTAGGTTATACTCTAAGATTAGTATTATTATTATTATTATTAGAATAAGTTAGGTGTATTTAGGTTTGATATAAAATCCCATATCATACTTATTTACATGAGTTATCATTACTTTAAGATAATTAGAAGAACCTGAGATTATTTAATTATATTTTAAAAATTAAAAGTTAAGATTTATTTATTTTATTATTATTAAAGATAATTTATTTTATTTAAAAGCCATAAGAATGCTGTAGAGGTAGTAGTAAGTTAATAAGGAGGTAACAGTATTCTTATGCCATTGAGACAATGTCTTGGGAGATATTGACTCAATGTAAATCTACTTATTGCTTTGTAACTTTACTTCACAGTCTCATGATTTTGATAAATACTTATTTAATTAGTACATACTATAGAAATACATTGATTTTGATAATTGATAATAAATTTAATTAGAATATGATAATATAAAAGTATATTAAAGATAGATATGCAAATTTTAATTAAGCATTATAATTTAATTGAGCTAGTTGTATTTTCAAACTATATTATACATCGAGAAGTAAGGGTACAATATATATATATATATATATATATATATATATATATATATATATATATATATATATATATATATATATATATATATATATATATATATATGTGTGTGTGTATATGTGTGTGTTTGTTTTTATAAACACACTTGAATAGTACAAAAATATTTTATTAGTATTATCTTAGGATATAATCAAAAACCTAGAGCAGTTTAGACTACTTCGTTTATTTTTATTTTTTTATTAACTAGTAAATTATACAATAACCCTAAAAAGATTCAACCTAGAAGATTTTTAATAGGACATTAAAGTATTTCTCTATCCTATATTTTCAAATAGTATAATGAAAATTTAGCATAATTAATATCTGCATTGATATCATCGTTTGCTCATACGGTTTTACAGGCAGAATAAATAAGTGTATATTATATTAGTGTCCACTAAACTTTAAATTTCTTTACATGATTTGATTGGTTTTCATTTTACTATTGATAAGAGTAAAGATGAAATTGCTGTCATTGTTAGATGTTTTAAGGCTATATTTTATTGTTTAATTTTGATTACAGTTTTTATTCTCTAAATCTATTTTCAAATGTTTATGTTTTTTAACTTTAAACATGATAAATTTGGATTTTAGAAGTCATCATTCGATCTAACTTGCACTCATATCCTGTATCTAGTCAGAGCAGTTTTATTTTAAATAGGATAACCATTTATGAAGCTGTCGTTCAAGTAATTATTTTTTTTAAAAGTAGAAAGTTTCCCATATTTTACAAGTCAAGGTTATTAATTTTATATGATTTTTTGTACAATTTTCATCACTGACATTATTTTTTTAATGTGCTATGATTCTTTATAAACCATTAAAATAAACAATCAGTAGTTCAAACATAAACATAAACGATACATGAGCTATATTTGAAACTAATTTCAAGAATAAATAAGAAATATTTATGTATCTACTTAAAGGTGATTTTGAATATATACTTGTACTAAAATAAATATTTATAAAATGTCATTTAAAATGTAAATGTAGGCAATTTACTTATGCTATTTCACAATGAATAGGTTAGAGAATGGCATAATCGATAAATAAAAACTTAAATCTAAAATTTATCAAATTTAAGAAGTAATTAATTCTTTTATAAAAATTAATGTATACATACTAATTTGAATTTCATATATTTCTATAAATTGCAATTGTTAGCCACAAAATAAATAAGTATATTTAAGTTGTGTTTTTTTTTTTTTATCAGTACATCTTTCACTTTAGTACAAGTATATCACAATCAACCATCAGCCCAGATGTTTGACCAACTATTCTCACTATGGATTCATTTTTGAAACATCCACTTTACAGTTTAACCTGAATAAGACATACATATTTTTTAAGTATACAAGGGGGTGCCCAAAAATAACCGGAATTTTATAATACAAAATTGTTTATTTATTTTTAAATGTTATAAAGTTATTTCCTTATAATTATTATTTGCTTAATGCAATACACAAGTATAAATAAATTTTTCATTTTTCAAAGATGTCCAGAAACTCTGCAAAGTGATGCCTTTTAATGCATGTGGTTATTTTTTTTTTCACTACTTCTAAGTTCACAAAAAAAAGTGACATTTTTTTTTCATTTGAGAGATATTAAATGAATATAGATGATAAACTGCATCATATTGGATTTAATTAAAAAGTGGTTTCACATTTAAGGTTTATCAAGATAACTTTGTTGGGATAAAAAATGCATTCTTCTCTTTGCCACAAAACATAACATTTACATTTTATCTCATTGTGTAAATGTTTCAGAACTTGCAGATAAATGCCTTACATAATGAACTAAATTTGAAATGCCATTGGTTTAAAAAAAATCAACATTGTTTTGACTTTGGACTTTATTTGCAAACCATGGTAGGGAAGCACATGGTAAATTTAACATGTCAATTAAACTACTCTTAAACTTGTGTTTTTATAAGATCAGTTTGCTTATAATCTTTTTCAAGCATTAAAACTATTTTCTGTAAATGAAAACAGAATTCCTCATAGTTCGAACTTTTTAGTCATTATAAAAAAATTGACAAATATGCAAAATGCTATTTGCAAGTAAATGTGCTGCATGCCCCCATGATTTCACACAGTCATGACATTTGGAAGATTGATGCAGAAGAGTTCCTTCAAGATGTATGTAATTGCAAAAATATATACTACAACAGGCATGCAAACCAGAGAATGATTTCTGTTTGGAAATAAATCATATTAATAGTGTTTTATTAGCAAATAGTTATAATTACAAATTTATAAAAAAAGCCTTATTTCAATACCAAAATAGACAAAATAGGAAACAAAAAGATGATAAGTCAGCTATTAGGATTTGTGTTCCATATGTAAAAGGAACTACAGACAGTATCGGACATATATTAAAACGCTATAATATAGATACAGCATTTTCTGCTCATCAAAAGATCAGCAATATAATAACCAAGCCTAAGGATTCAATCCCTCTTGAATCTCATGGTGTCTATCAAATCTCATGTAAAAATTGTAAAGCTTCTTACATAGGTATGAGTAATCGTCACATCAGTGTTAGGAGAGATGAGCATGCTAATGCAGTTAAACAACACTCATCATCATCAGCACTCTCACTCCATACTATAGATTCAGGTCATAAAATAGATTTTTCTAGTACCAGGATCATATCCAGATGTGATAATATCTACCAATGCAAAATCAGAGAAGCCATTGAGATACTTAAAAGGCCAGATTGTATCAATAAGCGAGATGATACGTGCAAACTTCCTCCTATTTGGAAAGATTTCTTTAAAAAACATTCTTAAATTTAACATTTTTGCTATTGGTGGGATTTTTAATGTTTTATTCAAACCAGTGATTGTAGCGCCTCTACAACCGTCTTTCTACCTTTTTATAACTCTGTGGATGGCTTGTGTGACCAAGTCGAAACGTCAGTATATTGATATTAAAAGTTTTTAACACGGATGAACCCGCAAAATATGTATTTTATATATTTAACCCGTGCAAATCTTCGTTTTAACATATATATATATATATATATATTATTGAAACAGATATGCTGTTCCTCATATAAATATTTATAAGATCCCCCCCCCCATTCAAAAATATCTAGCGTGATTCAGTCTAATTGGGAACGCAATAAAGCTGTGATTTGTTAAAAAAAAATCATATTTTTAATTTTGTGATTGATGGATTTGAATAAAATATTATATCATCTTATTTTTTTTTTATCTGTCTCAATAAAAAAAAAAAAGGAATTAATTATCCAATCATTAAAAAGAAAAAAAAGATACTTGAGTTAAACTGAGGCAGTATTCAAATTAGGCACGTCGTCGGAAGAAAAGAATCTTTTTTTTTCTCTCTCGTCTTACACAGAGAGGCAGAACATATTGAATTTTTTTTCTTTAAAAAGAAAAAAGTGTATTACTTAATTCTTTTGACATATTAAAATATAGCCTTAACAAAACGTGAAAATGAAAAAAGAAAGCTTTGCTAGAGGAATTATAATGATAATGGGGTAATTTAGCGGCTTCACTCTCTCCATGCTGTGCCATGACTTTCCATAAATGAAATAACCCGCCTTCTTTTGAGTAAACTAGACTGCAAAACTGGAAGGTAATTATGTTATAAGAATGTTTAGACATCTTTACCATAAATTATAAATTGATATCATTAAATATCTACATAAAAATTTGTTTTATAAAATATTAAAACATCTTTATCATACGTTATAAAGTGAAGTTATGAAATAATTACATAGAATTTGTTTTATAAAATATTAGAACATGTTTATCGTACGTTATAAAATGAAGTTATGAAATAGTTATACGCAAATTTATTTATAAAAATATTTGAACGTATTTACTAAATGATAAATGCTCCACAAGCCAAACAGAGTTTATGTGTATGAATATACTTTTATATTTGACTAAATTAGAAATGCTTCAATCACTAAATGATAAATGCTCCACAAGCCAAACAGAATTTATGTGTATGAATATGCTTTTATATTTGATTAAATTGGAAATGCTCCAATTACTAAATGATAAATGCTCCACAAGCCAAACAGAGCTTATGTGCATGAATATACTTTTATATTTGATTAAATTGGAAATGCTCCAATTACTAAATGATAAATGCTCCACAAGCCAAACAGAGTTTATGTGTATGAATATACTCTTATATTTGACTAAATTATAAATGCTGCAATTACTAAATGATAAATGCTCCACAAGCCAAACAGAGTTTATGTGTATGAATATACTTTTATATTTGACTGAATTATAAATGCTTCAATTACCAAATGATAAACGCTCCACAAACCAAGAATTGCTGAGTTTAAATGTTTACCAATCAATAATAATTCATAAAATGAATTATTGTATAAACCATAAATGCTTGACTGCTTCTAGGGTTCTTCTCTTAAATGAATTCAAAATGAACTATTGTTGAATCAGAATATTTCCAAGCTTCTCATAAAGGAATTCAAAAATGAACTATTATTGAATTAGAATATTTCCAAGCTTCTTCTCATAAATGAATTCAAAATAAACTATTGTTGAATTAGAATATTTCCAAGCTTCTTCTCATAAATGAATTCAAAATGAACTATTGTTGAATTAGAATATTTCCAAGCTTCTTCTCATAAAGGAATTCAAAAATGAACTATTGTTGAATTAGACTGTTTCCAAACGTCCTCTCATAAATGAATTTGTAAATGAACTATTGATAAGAAAAAAGAACTGCTTCTAGCTCTTTCATAAGTAAAATGAAAATGTGTTATCATGTGGATAGAAATGAATTTCGTTAGAAATTGCAAATTAATTGTTATTTAATAAATTTTGTTTTTAGTAGAAGATATCATGAATAGGCCGGTTACATTTGGCACTCTACTGTGAGGCCTTATCTGGCTAGCCTACTCATAGGCCAGTTAATTTGCCACCCTACTATGAGGTCCGATCTAGCTAGCCTACTCATAGGCATAAGAAGATCACGATTCTGTGATATGAACAGTGCATATGATGTAGTGATGCAATTTGTTCAGGAAGGATGGAAAAATAAAAGTTTAAAAGAAAAAACAACACAAAAATGAATGGCATAAAGAATGAAACAGGCATTTCAAAGAAGATGAAGTAAAGTCATGGTGTGGATGGAGAGTGAAGCTTATTAAAGTCGAAATAAAAAAATACAAATAAACTAGAATAAAATATTGATGAAAACCAGATCAAAAACAAAAAAAATGATGAATACAGAAAGCATAGAGGATCCTCCTGAGAAAGAAGATAAACAAGAAGCTAAAGCAGATGAGGAATCAGAGAAAACAGGGGAGATGTCTACATTAGCCCAGTTATTGGAAATTATAAAAGCAGACCAAAAGAAAAGAGATAAACAAAGAGAAGAAGATATCAAACAAAGAGAAGAAGATATCAAACAAAGAGAAGAAGATATCAAACAGAGAGAAGAAGATAACCAAAAAAGAGACAAACAAAGAGAAGAAGATATCAAACAGAGAGAAGAAGATAATAAAAAAAGAGATAAACAAAGAGAAGAAGATAACCAAAAAAGAGATAAACAAAGAGAAGAAGACAACCAAAAAAGAGATAAGCAAAGAGAAGAAGATATTAAACAAAGAGAAGAAGATATCAAACAAAGAGAAGAAGATAACCAAAAAAGAGACAAACAGAGAGAAGAAGATAACCAAAAAAGAGATAAACAAAGAGAAGAAGATATCAAACAGAGAGAAGAAGATAACAAGCAAGCAATAGAAGTAAACCAAAGAATGGAAAAACAAATTATGGAAGCAGTGGGAAATCAGAATGAAAAGTTTGAGCAAATAATTAAACGAGTAAATGATCAAATATTGAAAATAAAAGAAGATGTCATGAATGAAGTTAAAGGCTCACTAATATAGCAAGAAGTCAAAATGACCCAAATATGAGAGACCATGGATACAAAGATAATAAAAATTCAAGAATACATGCAGGAGAAGGTGGATATATTGACCACCCAGATGAGAAAGATGGAAATAAAAGATAGCAATATATTGCCTAAACAAAAGGAGGCAGAAACAATCCCAAAAGAAAGTCGAAAAGAAAATTGCCAAGCTAGTCATGAAGTCCCTCCAACCAACCAAATACCTGGAATTGTAAACCAATTCTTAAAAATTAGAACTTTCTCTGGGAGCTGCAATGAAGCACCAATAGAATATATAAAAAGTTTGGAGAGATATTTTACTATTAACGTATTAACAGAAGAGGCAAAGATGGCAATCACATGTAGCCATCTCCAAGGTACAGCACAGGCATGGTGGGATTCACTGTTTGCCCAACCTACAAATTTTGACGAATTTAAAGGGGCGCTAATGAACTGTTACTGAAGTGATGAGTGTCAGGAGGGGATTAAATATAAGGTGTCCCAGGAGAAATGTCCTCCTAGAGAGCTTTATACACCATTCTTTAGAAGACAGGTGGCCAGGTTGAAAGCCTTGATCTCTGATCCTCTATCTGAACTCCAGATCATTAGGTTAATATGGCATAGCTTTCCAATTTACATAGAAAGAATGCTAATTGGGACTGATCATCGATCCATCGAGCAGGTTGCTGAACTATTAACAGCCTATGATAGCTGCAGTACCTCAGCGACCAAAGAAGGAGGAGCAAAGCAACCACAAAATAAACCTCCCTATAGAAGAGATGATGGGCCTAACATAGGAACCATCAGATATAAAAGGAAAATGCCTCCTCGGCAATATAGCAACAACAACCCACCACCATGGTATCAGCACCAAAGAAATCAGACACCACCATGGAAAAGGCAAAGACGATATTCGACAGGCAACATGCAGAGCCCTTACCAAACCCGGGTTATAAGAAGATCAAACAGTGATGATAATCTGCAAAGAAGGGTGGGTACAACTACTGAACCGCAAAGAAAAGAACAAGAAGCAAGACAACACAGTAATGTTAAACATGATAAATTTTCAACAAAGAGACAATCCAGAAGTATGGCACCTCATAATATAAAAGAGGACTATAGGAGAACTGATCATGATCCTCAGTCTCTCCAAACCAGGTTGTAGTTATGATTCAGAATAAAATAGTCATAGCTGATGGAAAAGGGTTTGTGAGGGTGGTGTAGTGATGCATGAACTTGTGTTTTTCATGTTGAGATGGTGGATGATTGAGCGGAGCTGCTTGGATGCATTGTGTTATGATGCTCCGAAGTATATGCTCGGCACTATCCAGACCTGGATGTTGTGCTCCAAGAGTAGTCCAGCAGTGCGTATATATAGGTCTCATTTATAGGCCTTGGTCTCATGGATAGGCCAAATGATAGCACCTAAGACTCACCGGAGCTGAGCAGGGTTGGCTGAGTGCCAAATTGATTTTTTTTCTCTGGCTTTTACTCTTGGTTGGATGATGCTTCTAGGTACAAGAGAGGTAGTGCTTAAAAATGAGATATTTTCTCATGACGTCATGAGGCAGTGTGTACTGGTAGTTTGTGTTTGGCCATCTATTTATCCCAGCATTGGAGGCTATGCTTCATGTATTCACTTTTCCAGCTCATCTTATCCATTCATCAGCATATCTAAAACCAGGCAGTACTGATAAATTATGTGTATAGTAGATGGAATGAAATCGTACTTCCAGGCGATTTCATCCCAAAATTTGGTGAGGGGTAATGAAACAGATATGCTGTTCCTCATATAAATATTTATAAGATCCCCCCCCATTCAAAAATATCTAGCGTGATTCAGTCTAATTGGGAACGCAATAAAGCTGTGATTTGTTAAAAAAAATCATATTTTTAATTTTGTGATTGATGGATTTGAATAAAATATTATATCATCTTATTTTTTTTTTATCTGTCTCAATAAAAAAAAAGAAATTAATTATCCAATCATTAAAAAGAAAAAAAAAAGATACTTGAGTTAAACTGAGGCAGTATTCAAATTAGGCACGTCATCGGAAGAAAAGAACCTTTTTTTTTCTTCTCTCTCGTCTTACACAGAGAGGCAGAACATATTGAATTTTTTTTCTTTAAAAAGAAAAAAGTGTATTACTTAATTCTTTTGACATATTAAAATATAGCCTTAACAAAACGTGAAAATGAAAAAAGAAAGCTTTGCTAGAGGAATTATAATGATGATGGGGTAATTTAGCGGCTTCACTCTCTCCACGCTGTGCCATGACTTTCCATAAATGAAATAACCCGCCTTCTTTTGAGTAAACTAGACTGCAAAACTGGAAGGTAATTATGTTATAAGAATGTTTAGACATCTTTACCATAAATTATAAATTGATATCATTAAATATCTACATAAAAATTTGTTTTATAAAATATTAAAACATCTTTATCATATGTTATAAAGTGAAGTTATGAAATAATTACATATAATTTGTTTTATAAAATATTATAACATGTTTATCGTACGTTATAAAATGAAGTTATGAAATAGTTATACGCAAATTTATTTATAAAAATATTTGAACGTATTTACTAAATGATAAATGCTCCACAAGCCAAACAGAATTTATGTGTATGAATATACTCTTATATTTGACTAAGTTATAAATGCTGCAATTACTAAATGATAAATGCTCCACAAGCCAAACAGAGTTTATGTGTATGAATATACTTTTATATTTGACTGAATTATAAATGCTTCAATTACCAAATGATAAATGCTCCACAAACAAAGAATTGCTGAGTTTAAATGTTTACCAATCAATAATAATTCATAAAATGAATTATTGTATAAACCATAAATGCTTGACTGCTTCTAGGGTTCTTCTCTTAAATGAATTCAAAATGAACTATTGTTGAATCAGAATATTTCCAAGCTTCTTCTCATAAAGGAATTCAAAAATGAACTCTTATTGAATTAGAATATTTCCAAGATTCTTCTCATAAATGAATTCAAAATGAACTGTTGTTGAATTAGAATATTTCCAAGCTTCTTCTCATAAATGAATTCAAAATGAACTATTGTTGAATTAGAATATTTCCAAGCTTCTTCTCATAAAGGAATTCAAAAATGAACTATTGTTGAATTAGACTGTTTCCAAACGTCCTCTCATAAATGAATTTGTAAATGAACTATTGATAAAAAAAAAGAACTGCTTCTAGCTCTTTCATAAGTAAAATGAAAATGTGTTATCATGTGGATAGAAATGAATTTCGTTAGAAATTGCAAATTAATTGTTATTTAATATTTTTTTTTGTTACTAAAAATTAAATTGGTTATCCAGTTGTCCAATTCTGTTTTGTTTTATTGCATCACTCATCAGTTATAGCACTGGTTCATGAGAATCTCATGCTTTCTGAGCTACGTCTGACATAACTAGACCTAGGCCAGTCAGGTTGTAGTGAGACAGAACTCTAATTGCGCTTTTTGGGAAACCAAACATAGAAATATTTAGATTTTTCAAGTCTCTATAGTACTACATCCTCTGATGAGCAGGAAATATTGTTGTAGGAGGCATTAACATCTGCATTAGGAATGTCAATTGATAGTTCCTTCCTACAGCATGCTCATCAGAAAATTGTTACAACTAACGTAATAAAAGGGTTGTATGCAGGTCCGGTTACAATATATATATATATATATATATATATATGTAATATTCATATTAAAACAAATCCGGTTACTATATATATATATATATATATATATTGCAGGTTCATTCATTTAAAACAAATTTAAAACAAAAAATCATATTAACATACCTACATTTTGACTTAATCACACAAGTTGACTACTGGGTGATAGATAAATGGTAGAAAGACAGTTGCAGTTGTGCTACAATCACTGATTTGAGAATAACATTAAAGTTCCTCCAATAGCAAAAATGTTAAATTAAAATATGTTTTTTTTTTTAAATTCCAAATAAGAGGAAATTTGCATGTATCATCTCACTTATTGATACAATCTGGTATTTTTGTATCTCAATGGTTTGTCTGCTTTTACACTGGTAGGGATTATTACATCTGGATATGATTCTGGTACTAGAAAAATAAATTTTATGACCTGAATCTACAGTATGAAGTGAGAGTTCTGATGCTGATTAGTGTTGTTTAACTGCATTAGCATTTTTATCTTTTCTAACACTGATTCAACAATTGCCAATACTATAAGAAAAGCTTTACAATTATCAAATAAAATTTCATAAACACCATGAGATTTAAGAGGGTTTGAATTCTTATGCTTGGTTATTATGTTACAGATTCTTTGATGAGTAGAAAACACTGTATTTATATTATAGCATTTTAATATACACCCAATATTGTCTGTTGTTCCTTTTACATATAGAACAGAAATCCTAATAGCTGATTTATCACTTTTTGTTTTATATTTTGACCATTTTGGGTTTCAATTAAGGCTTTTTTAATGAATTTATTATTATAACTATTTGTTAATAAAACCCTATTAATATGATTTATTTCTTCTTTCAGATGTGATTTATTTAAGAGATTAATTGTTCTATTTAAAAGAGTTTTGGCTTCAGAAACAATCTGAGATGGGTGATGATGATAATATAAATGTAAATATCAATTCATGTGTGTATATTTTCTGTAAATCAAAAATGATAGACTATTTGGTGTCCTGATGACTAGTATGTCAAGAAAAGGAAGTTTTCCATCAGACTCAAACTTCATTGTAAATTTAATATGAGGATGCATATTACCTAAATATGAGAAAAAATCATCTAATTCATTTTTTTCATGTTGTCATATGACAAAAATGTCATTTATGTATCTTAGCCAAATAATAGATTTTAAAGCTGATGATTTTAAAGCAAGTGCTTCTCTATATTTTCCGTAAATAAATCAGCTATTTCTCCTGAGGTAGGTCAGCCCATATGGATACCAAAATTTTGTCAGCAATTCTGATCATTGTACACAAAATATGTTCTTAAAAGACAATGTTCAATTAAAGCAATAATATGGGTTGTCAAATTGTAGCGTTATGAAATTATATTTAAAGCTTCATTAATTGGGATGTTTCTAAATAATGACACAATATCAAAACTGACCAGAATATCATTAGCATTAATTTTTAAATTTTTAAAGCAGACATAAAGCAAAAAGAGTTTTTAATATATGATTTAATAGGTGGAATTGTAGATTTAATGATATCAGAAAAATATCTAGCTAGAGTATGAGTTGGAGATCCTATTGCACTTATGATTGGTCGAAGGGGGATATATAGATATTTCAAATGTTTATTCCATATGAACAAGGCATGTCAAAATGATGAACCTGCATTCGTCAGTTGGTCCATATATATATATATATATATATATATATATATATATATATATATATATATATATATATATATATATATATATATATATATAGGGTGTGTGCGCGCATGAGTGTGATTATATGTATTCTAATTTTAAAATAATGCTAATGGAATCTTTCTAGAAAAGTCCTTTTAGATAAAATTATAACCAAATAAATGTCTGAACACCTACACAAATATGTATATTTATAGAAATACATATGAATAAACTCATTAATTTACAAATACATATAAGATTCTTTCATAGACCATTCAACAATAAATATATTGTTTTTAATAAAAGCATGTTTCAATTATTATTTCATTTTAACCTAATTATATATACATTATCGCTCTAGAAATTTAGTCTTTTATTTATAGAGCAATGTTTAATAAAAAAAATCAACTAACTCATTGCTTGCAAACTGTGTTTCTTCAATTAAATCTAACGTCATCATCTGAAAATAAAGAAATTATCAATGAATGGAATTTTTATCTAATTTGTATTACATTTTCTGTGTAACACTGAAATCTACAGAATTTTTTAGTTTATATCTCAATATATATTCTTATCCAAGTTTTTATTGTCACATTAATGAAAACAAGGAAACAAATACTACAGATAACTAAAAAAATATATTAGAAACAACTGAGATACTAATAAACTATGTTAAAAAACGCTAGCTAAAACCATAGTTAAAAAAAAAAAAATTATTGTGTTAAAATTATATTATTCTGTGGATAAAATTAAATCTATGATTGCAGAATATTCAGTTGTTTGCAAAAAAAAAAATATTCATTTTTTTTTATTTTATTTTGCATGTAATAAATGATTTGAGAAAAGCACAATTAAAAATTCGTAATTTAAAAATATGATATATAATTTATTAAATAAAGTGATATCATTGTGTAAAGATACACAAATTGGAGAATACCGGTTGTGTGGTTTTAAAAATAAAGCTTTTGATTTTTAAATTAAACTGTAAATAACTTTGAAGTTGAAAGTTATGCTATAAACTAGCATTAACAATTATTTTTTAATATTAATGAAATGCTGCTAATTGCAAGAATAACACAGTGATGTTAGTAAAACTATTTACTAACAGCTTACGAATTATTATGAAAAAGGGTAATTAAATAAATGATGTGCAAATGATATGAAGCTTTACTAAATACTAAATGTTATATATATATATTCATTAGAATCCAGCCAATACTTAGACAATCCCAATATTGATAACAATCGACAATTTCAAACTGTTGTCATGACAACTTTTTTTAACAATAAAAGTGGAGCCTACCTTTATTTATGGTGTCATATGTTTGTATAAACACTACAGATTATAACTTGACCATAGAGATTGAAATTATTAATTAGTGATATATATATATATATATATATATATCACTAATTAATAATTTATATATATATATATATACATATATATATATATATATATACACATTGCAATGAGAAGCTAGTAATAAGGTTTGTTATAGTTGGGAATGCATTGTGCATTAGCTAGTAGATACAAAGGCCTATTAAATTAAGATTAAAGTCATAAACTATTTATAGATTTGCAATCACATCCCTAATTCTCCTAATTATAATATTAATGTACAATATTGTTATATTGGTTTTGTTCAAAGCACAAACAAAATCCAAGAGGCTTAAAATGAGTTTTCCCTTAATTAAAACGATATAATTTTCACCAGTTTAGTTAATAGTTTATTTATAAGTAAGGGTAAAACAAATTATTCTAATGTTAGGCTATTTTGAATTTGTTTTATGTTTTGTTTGGGTTAATTTAAGTAAATATATTTATGTATCCTTTTTTTGTAAAAGATTAAAAATAATCTTTAATTTTAAATTTTATAGTACAATTGTAATATTATTGTAATTTGTAAAATGATATTAAATCTTAAGATTAGTTAAATAAAAAAGTAAAGAATTTATGCTGTCAACTGATAATTATTAAGTTATAAAAAGCACACCATTTAAAATTATATTGCATTGACAGATAGCACATGATATAAAAAATAATAATAACCGCAAGACTAAAAACAAAATAATTCTGGATGCATGAAATAAAAAATAAAGAAGATATTTTTACAATATTGAAATCCATAATTAACATCATAAATATAAAATCTGTTTTTTTTTTTTTTCATAAGTCATAGAATCGCCGGGAAGCGACCTCACTGACCCGGGACAACTGCTTGTAAGGCAGCTGTGCTGAAAAGTCATGTATTTTTGTCCTAGTTTGAAGTATGTTTTAGTTTCCATTCATATCAATGTGATTTTCAAAAAAATAACACTTTATGGTATTAGAGTTAAAAATGAAATATATACAAAATACCTCTGCTACTTATATATATATATATATATATATATATATATATATAGCAGAGGTATTTTGTATATATTTCATATATATATATATATATATGCAAGAAAAACAAGTCATACATCATGTGACTTTATTTAATAAGCTTGTACTACAGATATTATTTAATGAGCATGAATAGCTCTTATCAAACATTTCTGAATATCTTCCATCCCCACAGTGGTTTCTAGTTGCTGGCTTACCTCAGTGAGACACTAGAATATTTACCCATTAGATCTAAAAATACCAGCATTTATCCAAACGTTAACTATTAAGCAGAAAATCAGAAATTTTCAGACATCTATATGTCTTCAAATCCATCTATCTAATTAAATAGCCATATGAGACTGAACTACGTTTAGATACACCATATATGATTAGCTTTAGAAATATAACATCATGAAAGCCTTAAGAGCAAACTATAATTGCAAACAAATCAAGTCAAACATCATGCGATTTAATATAATAAGTTTGTACTACAAAACAAACTTTTCTGATTATCCCTATTACCAGACCTTGATGTATGACTTAATTTTCTTGCAATTATAGTTTTGCTCTTGAACTTTAGTGGTATTATATTGTTAAATATATTAATATTTGGTGTATCTGAATTTAGTTCAGTTCCATATGGCTATTCAGTTAGATAGCTGGATTTGAACACATATAGACATCTGAAATTTTTAGATTTTCTACTTAATAATTAACCATTATGCTGGACATGAGATAGTATTTTAAGATCTAATGACTGAATATCCCAGCCCCTCACTGATCACAGCCAGTAACTAGAAATTGATCTGTGGATAGATATATTTGGAAAATCTAGTTAAGAGCTATTGACACTCATTATATATATATACATATATATATATATATATATATATATATATATATATATTGTGCCAGTCAAAATCGTGTATTCATTCAACAAGACCAATAATCCAAGCAAAATTACCTTGAATCCAACCATGCACAAGATACATATGTCAGGACAAGGATGAACCCTAACCTATTTGCCTAAACTATTGTCTCTCTGACGAATGGATAACGTTTGTGATGACACTAGCAGTGCTTGTTTTTATTCTGTCCCAGCTGGAGGTCATGGTTCACATAGACACTCAAAATAATAAAGGGTTTAGATGAAAAATCAATGATTTAATGGATTCTGACGATT
Source organism: Epiperipatus broadwayi (assembly GCA_028023455.1). Taxonomy (NCBI): domain Eukaryota; kingdom Metazoa; phylum Onychophora; class Udeonychophora; order Euonychophora; family Peripatidae; genus Epiperipatus; species Epiperipatus broadwayi. Next base: position 326,153 of record JAQFVV010000377.1, on the reverse strand, counting down.
GCAGAATGGTACAGATATGATTGATCGATTACTAATGGTTTGAACCATAATAATGATAATTCTTTATGGCAATATTACAAAGATGTGAATTTAAATCAAAGAAATATTTAAATAAATAGAGTAATTAACCTTAGAGATTGGGAGTGATGACAAACTAAGCTTATTTAACATAACACTATTATAGGAATTTATTAAGGAATTTAGTACAAAATAAGTAGTCTTTGTTTATACAACTTGGTTATTTTCTTTAATTCATTTTGATGCGGCTTTGACAGACAATGTAAAAGTTTGTTAAATGGTCGGCAAAAAAACCAATCAGTAATTAAATATTATTAGCCCTCTTCAAGATATTACAAATAAATCTGTTATATATATATATATATATAGATATAACATTTTAAATGTAATATCTTTCATGTCTTGTAATATATATATATATATATATATATATATATTACAAGACATGAAAGATGGACATTTAAAACACTAATACATTTAAAATCATTTGTATATAATGGGTGTGGGAAGCAAAATAGTTCTTAAATAAATAATTGACAATTATACAGTCATATTTAATTAATTATGAAATTTGTTTGTGAAGGACGTGCCATCATGGCGGAGATCATTTCAGGTTTGTTAAATAAAGATATAAAATGATGAAGAAGGCAATATGCTATTATAGATTACAACAAAAATAAATGAGTTCTGTTATGAAACTCTGGGTGGCTTTGTTAAAGGAAATTCCTGATATGTACAGGTACATAAGAGAAATGTGGCCCTCCAGCCAAAGCATGTCTCTGAATAATAATAAAATTTTTTTCATGTGCTGGACTTCCCATACACATCTTAAATGCAATGCCTGAAAAGAATCCCTTGCTATGAACTATGTCTACTTTGAGGGAGTGTGAAAGATTGGACTGGTCAGTTAAATTTCCGAAGGTTCTAAGAGGTAATTAGCAAAGCAAAATAATAGATGAATGGTTGTAGCTATAAAAAAACATAATGCCTTAGACATGTATAGGTAGATAATGTATCACTAACAAAATTATAACTTAAATTCTGATTAAAATAATCGGCTCCTTGACATCAATGAATGAATTATAAATTATATTATAAAAAGAAAGGCAATAATTAAAACTAAAATATAAATTGTTTTCCACACTTATATTAATAAGTTATTAAGTAGTTTATCAAAGATTACAAAATAAGACTGTCTTTTAATTAACATAGATGGGGCATTAAATATCAAACTCACTTCTGATGAAGTTTGACAATATAAAGCATAATAAATTATACAACAATTTTTTTACTATTTTTGACAAATAAAATATATGTGTGAAATATATATATTGATAAAAGTCTATGATAAATGTGTTGTCAATGATTTTCTTTCAAGATATACATTTTACAGAAATTGTAATAGGTTTAGCTAATCGATTTAATTACGAGAGCAATTTTAAATTGGAGGTAATAATAATATTTTTAAAATAATTTCAATCATAAATAAATTTAAAATGAATTTATAATATAAAAGGTACAAAACTAAACAAGCTTTTCTATTAATTAATTTACGGGAAGTAAGTGTCCTGTAATGATTTTGACTGGAAAATTAAGAGAGAGAGTATTTTACAGTTAATAGCTCATTGAATTTTGTACTTGGAAATTTCAGTAAATCAAATATTCTAAATAAACCAACAAAATTAATTTAATTTGCCACATCAAAATAATGTAAGATTTTATAAAAATTGATATTTTAAATTTAATAAAATTAAAAGACACATTTTAAACTAAGCCATATAAACATCCCACAAATATATAAAATATACATTAATATTGATTTGGAAAACAAGTAAAATGAAATCAATGGCTTGTGGCAAATTGTGGACGTTACCTCAGAATCAATCAGTAGGCATTCCGTGGCTGGAAACAGACATGTATACAGTCAGATTATTTGTAGGCTTCCTCGACACAGACAGTCACTGGCTAGATGTTTAAGCACTGGAAAGGTATGGATGAGTTGGTTAAACAGATCTCTGAGAAGCAAACAACTGATCTTTTCACCCATCATTTCTTTAGGCACGATGTATTGATAGATTAATCACTTCTCTCCAGTAAACTCAATAAAATTTCTCTTATCAAAGATCCACTATTTGTGTGACTGGCTTTATCTAAAGGATTAAATCTACACTGACCTCCACCAATTTTAATTGCTCTAAGCACTTCTGTGAGTTTGGTGCCTGCTTTGGAGGGAAAATCTATAACTGCATGAACGTGCCCCAAGGGTTGATTTGCTAATTAAAAAAACAACAACAACAAGCATGTTAAGTTTATCAGTCATTGTATTAATAAAACCTATTTAATTAAGGTTTAGATTAACAAAAATGTAGATTTTATTCAGAAAAAATTTAGGAATTTGGTACAATGACTTTCAAACTGATATTTGACATAAACTTAAATAGAAATTTACAAAATATTTCTCACAAATATTATATTGTTTAAATAATTGATTTTCAAATGTACATTGATTAAAAGATAAATACAAAATGTTACCAACTGATTAATTGAAGAAAAATGAATGTTAATAAAAGAATTTAAAATATTTGTAATATTTTATAGATATCCAGGGTTCAATTTGATTTAACAAAATAAACACAATATACATTTTTTTTTTTTACAAATACAAAATAAATAGAACTATAATAAAAAGGTTAGTTTTAATTATAAAATAAAATTAATGAAATATAAAAGATTATAATATTAAAAACATACTTCCACCTATTATAAGATGGGTGTCAGTTAATAAAAATTGGGTTCAAACTCAGACTAGTGCTGATGACATTGGCAGTAGGTGAAGCAGAAATATGTACTATATTTCCAGCTTCAATATATATATATATATATATATATATATAATCTAGTATCATATATATATATATATATATATATATATGATCACTAGATGGAGTTTACCAATAGCTCTAAACAAGCTCTATTTTTATAAGTGCTGAAAGAGAAAGAATTCAAAATCTCTATTGTTAATTACTTACCTCCAGACCAATTGGTTTTGAGCTTATGGCTTACCTCAGTAAAGGGCTGGGATTCTAAAAACTACATCAAAAACACAAGTCAGCACTTATAAAACACTTCTCTATCAATTTGAAAGACTGAACTTTTCAGACACATAAATGTCTTCAAATCAAGCTTTTCAAACCAGATAGCTATTTGGATCTGAATTCAGCTCAGTTTATCTATATAGAAATAGCATCTGCCAGTTTTATTAATTATTTATTAAAAGTGTACCTTTGAAGGCTTTTTGATGCTATATTGCAGAATCATTTACTATAAGAAGAAACTGAGTTTGATTTCAGAACCATGTTGCTATATGATTTGAAAAGCTGGATTTGAAAACATTTACATGTCTGAAAAGATCAGAATTTGAAATTGATAGAAACATGTTTTATCAGTGCTGACTAGTGTCCCATCACTCCATTGAGGTGAGCCATATGCTTGAAACTAATTGGTCTGGAGGTAGGGACTTAATGGTATAAGTTTGAATTCTTTCTCTTTCGGCACTTATAAAAATAAAGCTTGTTTAGAGCTATGGTTATGCTCCATCTACTGATCATTTAAATGCAAGCTTAAAAGCAAGTTTCAAAATTTATGACTGTTAATATATATATATATATATATATATATATATATATATATATATATATATATATATATATATATATATATATATACAGTCCAATACACCATCAATCTCCACAATATTGTTCTTCCAATTTTTATTTATAATGAATCCTATTCCACTTGTATTTCCAATATTTGTACCTTTATAATAGAGTATATGACCACTTTTTAAATCAATTGTCTCCTCACATTTTCGTCTAACTTCACAAAGTCAAATAATGTCCCATTTAATATAAGACTAATTCTTGCAATCTTCCTTCACTTGAAAGTGATCTGCAGTTGTAAATACCTAAATAAAAAATCATCATGAAATGGTAGCCTGGGTTTGCAATCAGGAGATTCTTAGCACCCTCCACTTTCAGCCACCAACCACTGCCTTAGTTGATGATTTTACAGCCTCCTTGGAATAAGGGCCATGCTTTATTTTTTGTGTCATAATTTTATATATGTATGGAAAAATGTTTATCATTTACACAAACATTCATTCTGCCTTATCAGGCACTGAGAAGAAAGACCATGGTGTTTCTTGAATTTAAACTCAGAGGTAAAAAGTCAATAAACTCACCACACTGGATAATGCATGTTGGTGAGCAGCCCATCCATGTCTGTATACTATATGAATAATCACATAGTAATAACAGCTGCAATGACAAGAATGTATTGAATGGACATTAGGAATTTGCGCTGCTTGGTTCCTTTAAGGCCTCCAAAAGGAATTTTATATGGATGTACAAAAGGCTTTTGATCAAAGTAAACAACATTTTAAAATTGTTATGGGAGACTTTAATGCTATAATTGGTAAACAAATGAAATATGAAAGTGCTGATGGTAATTTTGGTTATGGTAATAGAAATGAGAGAGGACATTGACTTGTGGAGTTTGCAGAAAAAAAAAATTATATTATGAATTCTTTTTTTGAGAAAAATGTTAAAAGGAAATGGACGTAGAATCATTTGAATGAAGGTACAGAAGAATTGGATTATATTTTGACTAACAGGAAATACATATTTTAAGATTGTAATGGTCTTAATAAATTTAACACAGGAAGTGATCATTGATTAGTAAAGTGTAAGATACGTGTTAATGTAAAACTAGAGACAGAAAAAATATTAAGAAAAACAATATTTACAGTTGATATTTTTATTATTTACAAACACTCTAATAAATTTAAATTATAAATTGGTTTCAAGTATTAGTAGATTTTGAACATGATTCAGATTTGAATGAAATTAATATGAAAATAACTTATACACTTTTAAAAACTGCAACAAATATAGCTGGTAGAAAAAAAAGCAGCAATTGACCAATAAAATTTCAACTGAAACTAGAGAATTTATGAAAAAAAGAAGAAATATGAAGATATACAAAAATGATGCATTAAAAAGAATAATATCTTGAATTTTGTAAAATGGTGAGGAAAAGAGTTGAAAATGATATAAGAAAGTATAATTGTGAACTAGCAAGGAAAGCTGTAGAAGAAAATAAAATTCTCAAAAATATAAAACAACATTTTGGAATTGGTAGAAAATTTATATCTACAATAAAAAAAGATGGAATTATTACTAAAAAGAGAGATGGCATCATGAAATTGGTAAAAGATTTTTATCAAGAATCATATAGTAATAAAGAACAAGTACCTCCTATATCTACTACATCTTCTGAATTGTCCAGAATTTTAAATGAAAAAGTGAGACATGCAATTAAATGTATAAAGAAAGGAAAGGCTCCAGTTAAAGATGGAATTATAATTGACATATTAAAGGAAGCAGGTGAAGAAATAGAAAAAAATTCAGCAAAGTTATATACCAAATGTCTGATTGATAAAGATGTACCAGATGATTGGATGACTGCAGTAATAATATTAATATTTAAAAAAGGTGATAAAGAAGATATTAGAAATTACAGACCTATAAGCCTTTTATCAGCTTTATATAAAATTTTTACCAAGATAATTACAACTCATCTACAGAGAACATTGGATATCCACCAACCAAGAGAACAAGCTGGATTTAAAAGTGGTTTTATTACAGTAGATCATATCCAGGTATTGAGAGAAGTTATAGAAAGTACAAATGAATATGAGTTCTCATTATGTTTTGGATTTGTAGATTATGAAAAGGCATTTGATTCTATAAACATTTTTTCAGTGATTAAAGCAATCGATCATCAAGGTATAGATCAAGGATAGTGTCAGATTTTAAAGAATATTTATAAAAATGCAACATCAACAATTAGATTACATAATGATACTGGGAAAGTTAACATTGAAAAAGGTGTAAAACAAGGTGACTACATATCTCCAAAACTTATTACAGCAGTGCTGCAAGAAGTATTTTGTGGATTAAAATGGTAAACAAAAGGAGTGAAAGTAAATTGAGATTATTTAAATCATTTAGATATTGCAGATTATGTAGTTGTTTTTGCAAATAATGCTTCAGATCTACAGAAAATGTTGCAGGAGTTTTCTGATAAAAGTATGAAAGTAGGACTAAAGATACATGTTAAAAAGACTAAAGTAATATTTAATCAATTTGCTCAAAATATGAAAATAAAGATTGATTATGGTAAATTAGAAAAATTTAACAGTTAAAAATACCTTGGTCAGGCTATTAATACATATGGAAACATAATGGAGGAAATTAATCATAGAATTAAACTTGGTTGGAGTGCTTTTTGTAGAAAAAACTTGATACTAAAAGGAAATATGCCTATGTGTTTAAAAGAGGTTTTTAAAAAATGTGTTTTACCAGTTCTTACTTATAGATCTGAGACTTGGACACTTAGAAGAGCATTACAGAAACTTCAGATTACTCAAAGAAGTATGGACAGATGTATGTTGGGAGTAACAAGAAGAGAACGAAAACACAATGTATGGGTAAGTGAACAAACAGTTGTTACTGTTCTCATTGGTAAAATTACAATATTTAAGTGGAGTTGGTCTGGACATATTACTAGAAGAGATGATAATAGATGGACAATTGAAATTTTAAACTGGATTCCAAGAGATTGTAAAAGACCCAGAAAGAAACCACATGTGAGATGGATGGGTGAAATAAGAAAATCTGCAATGGTGATGTAGAGAAGAGAAGCTAGAGATCAGAGAAGATGGATTAAACTTGGAGAGACCTTCATCCTGCAGTGGATGGATAATGGTTGTTTATGATGAAGATGATATATACCGTCTAAAAATAAAATGAAAATTCTATCCTCACAAATATTTTAAATTATTTTACTATTCAATTTTGGAGTCTTTTAACCTACTGTGATTTATGGTAATTATACTAGTAAAAGTATTATTATAAAGATAACTTTCTCATGAGATGCATTTGTTTTTTTTTCATTGTAAAATGCAAAAAATGTTGCATAAATAAGAATATATTTGCTTCTTTAACCATAATTAGAGTTGTTAGATTTAACTTGAAATAAAAGCATGGGAATGTCGATAATAAATTAAGTCAATTCCTATTTTTCATTAGAAGGGATTGACTTAATTATTTCTGGAACTCCTCCCCTATGCTTTTGTTTCATGTTAAATCTAAAGGTTCTACTTGGGGTTGAAGAAAAAATATTTTATTTCCTTTTAGTACACAGTCAATAAAGGCATATAAAATTTGAAAAAGTAGCTCTATTATGTTTTTTTTCTCTTTCTAATCAGAAGAAAATTCATTGTAATACTGTTTAATTTATTTGAAAAGTTGAAATACGATATTTTAGGATGTTCTTAGTTTATAATCCTATATTTTAAACAAAGAAAGACCAATATTCAATTCTAATGCAGAAGACAGGTTTAATGATTAAAATCAAATGTTGAATGATTACAAAAACTGTCATCAGGGTGACTAATGAAAATATTTTTAACATTTCAAAAGGTAATTTAATTTGTATTATCTATAATATTTTTATAGACTTTCAAGTGATAAACTTTGACGAAAAAAATCGTCCAATCTCTGTTAGATATATGTTTTAATTAAATGTTATTAGAAGTCATATAACCATATAATTCCACTTAAGATATATTATATATATATATATATATATATATATATATATATATAAGATATATATATATTCAGTAGTTGATATATATATATATATATATATATATTGTACCCTCACTTCTCGATATATGATATAATTTAAAATAAGACTAGCTCAATCAAATTATTATGCTCGGCTAAAATATGTACAATTATCTTTAATATATTTTTATAATATTATAACTTATCAGATTAATATAGTTCAATAAAATGTACTAATTAAATAAGTATTCAATTAAACTCATGAGACTGTGAAGTGAAGTTACAATTGGTAATCAGATTTACATTGAGTCAATATCTTTCCAAGACATTGTCTCAATGGCATAAGAATACTATTACTTCTACCTTATCTCATTACTAACTCTACAGCATTCTTATGGCTTTTATAAATGAATTATCTTTTATAATAATAAATAAATAAATCTCAATCTATTGTTAAGGAAATATAATTAAAATGATCTCAGGTTCTTCTAATTATCTCAAGTAATAATAATGATAAGGGATTTAATATCAAACCTAAATACACCTAACTTATTCTAATAATAATCACTAACAATAATAATCTTTAGGGTATATCTTAATTTTATCTATTGGGTTATACTTTTAATCATTAAGAAAATAAATAAATCATACACATGTCTTTCATTTCCATATAGTATCTTAATTTTAAAATAGAACAAAATCTTATAATTCAACAATTTGTGGCAATAAATAATCTTATACTCTTATATTGTGCATTATAATCATTTTATGACCATTGTAATATCATATGTTAATGTCAATCAATTTCTATAAATTATATTAAGAAAATACTGTGTTTCTTCTAAAATAATAATAATAAGTTCATATTGTGCAAATATTATGTTTATTCAAATTATCTGTTGTCAAATGCTGTGGTGTAAAATAATGAATTCAACACATCTTTTAAAACAACTTAACAAATTTATTTACATTAACTTTAACAAATAATTTATTTACACTATTTACATTTAAATGGAACTAAAAAAATAAAAATAAGAAAAATAATAATACAAGATTTTTACACTGTTATTATTTCCATGACTATAAGTAGATAATTTATACATTTCAGAGAATGTTTTATTAATAAAATTCAATTAAATTTATGACTTTAATTTACATAAACAGTACTTATTATCAATTAATATAAGAAAAGATTTTATGTAAGGTATCATTCCTGTAACATGTATGTAAATAAACCAACTTTAATAATTTAAATGCAATTTCACTTAAGTCCTACTATTATTTATATTATAATGTATAAGGCTGTATTACATTTATTATCAGTATGACTCAAGTATTAATTAATGTATCAACTGATATATCTTTGTAGTATAATAACAATTATTGATTACAACTGTTTATTTTATTCTGATATAATGTCATACTACATGTCTTATCAAAATATGCAATACGTATATGTACTTTTTAAAAAAAAAAAATAATATTTTAAAATTATTCAACAATTTCAAATTTGATAAAGTATTATGTTAAATAAAATTCTATGATTCTTTGCCGTTTTAAATCATTACTTTTCTTTACTTATTATTCCTATTCCTTTATAAAACTACTACCTACATAAGTCATTTTAACCCTATTTAATTTCAGTAAAACAAATGACCAATTTTAAAATAAAAATAATAACGATCCCAAACTCCCCTATACCTCATCATATATTTACAATAAGCCTTCAATCAAAAATATAAATTTCTATGTAAAATTAACGTAACTCATCTAATAAAAATAAAATAAAATATAGACCTTATATACTTCTTACTAACTTTAAAAGAAAAAAAATAAATAACTTACACTAGTATAATAAAAATCTAATTCCTAATATTGGAACAGAAACATTGAAATTCATTCACGAAAGAATCATATAATTATTTCTAGGTTTTCATATTACGTTGTACTAAATTTATATCATCAGTTTAAAATATGCATATTAAAATAAAACTGCTCTTATTAATGTTATGCGTGTATACTATTTAAATATTAATACATTCATACAATAATCATATAACATTTGGTTGATCTAAAGAAAACATAGTAAATACATCAAATTATTATTATTATTACACAATTTTTACCATAAATAACACTTCAATGTACCGTCCGTCACGATGTCCTCCAGGATTCCAGTTTTACAAAATAATTTCACATTCACACTCAACAATTATTCTTTAAAATATTACGTGTTGTATAATTATAAAATAAACTTTATACAATAAAAGTTATATTAGTATTTAGTTATTATTTTTTTTTAAAAAAAAAAAAGTATGTAAATGTACCTTTCCTATCTTTAATAAATCAATAATTAATGAAATATTTATGTTAGTTAATAAATAAATAAAAATGTTACATAACATCCAACGGTGTTTTCTTTCCAGTTATAATGTTCTTTTCCTAGGCACAAATTTTCACCAAACACTACTTCCTTTTCCGGTACATCACGTGTTCTTTAAAAGTTTTATGACAAAAATGAAAACGTTTTTTTTTAAAAATAAATTAAAAATAAAAGTCAGTTCCATTAGAAAACAAAAAATAAAATTAAAATAGTTTATGGATCCAGGTTCACTTCTTTTAAAGAAAAAAAAAATATTATTTAAAAGTTATTATTTTTAGAATTAGTCTATAATTTACAAAGTTCTGATTTAATTATTTTTAATTGATTTGGATATCCATGTAGAGTTGATTTGCGCATTCCGTAACAGATATTTAGGTAAGTTTATTTTTAAAGTCTTTTGTACAACCAGCGTTTAGACTCTAATAATATCATAATTTTACTTATAAGTATTTCTTTACTTATTAAATCTCCAATCTATTTGCCTTTTAAAATTGTCAGAATTTAGTCTTTTATACCATAAAGACTTAACAAGGCAAACATTTATATAATCATTGTTATTTATCTTTACTAAGTTATATACTTAGATTTATAATTTATAAATACTTGCTTCATAAAAAAGTATTTTTCATGCTTTTGAATATCTGATTTATAAAAATCAACTATCATTAGCTTCTAAATTTATACAAAGTCCAACATATTACTGTTAGGCATTTAATAACTCTGCTAGTCAATCCAGCGTTTGTTAAATTTTCAGTATAAAGTCTCCAATACATTTTATCCTTATACGATGTCTTCATGATTATTTGATAGTAAATTGAGCATTAATAGGAAACAATTAATAGGGAACTACAATAAATTAACACTGCATATCCATTGGTAACTTTTATAAATTATTTTTAAAATACTCACTAATAATTTTAAAACGATTTTTAAGAGAGTCTTCAATCACTTAGCTATTTTTAATAGCACCTTTTACTTTAAGAATTTCAATCACAAGTCCTCTCTAAACAATTGAACCTTGGTTTTATACTGGAAGAAAGCTCCCACTTGATTGGTGAATTAAACAATTGACTTGCTAGCTTATTTACATATTTCACCAACAAGACAAAATTAAAAATAAATAATGACTTATTTATTATTTATTATTTATCACATTATTAAATTCTTAAATTAATGTTCATCATTTATTTAAATCCATTAAACATTTTTTTAAAATATACTTTCTTACTTAACTTTTACGTTTAACTTTTATAAAATTATTTTTATAAACAAACTAAGTCTATTTTTATTCGTTATGTTTTTTAAACAGTATTTTAAAAATCAGATTTAAGATTTCACATTAATTATCTTTATTTTTATTTCATAATAGCCAAAATAATATTTATAAATTTTATAACAGAATTTTTAAAATAGCTTTGCAACTTTACTAAAATACTCCCAAGCATGTGTGTACGTATTTTAATTAACATCTGTTTTTTTATAACAGAACTACAGACACTTGAAATAATCTAAAAATAAACTAACAATACATTTTTTAAAAATAAATATTTTTTAAAAATAAATAATATCTTATAACAACTTTAAAATAATAATTCGATATTATTAAAATCCAACATTAATTCTTCTATTATGTATTACTAATAATTAAAATATTTATATTCATTTATTAAATATTAACTTTTATCAACAGTAAATATATGCATTTAATTTTAACTTGTCTTTTAAAACTTTAACTTTAAACATTTATTTATTAAATTTATTAATGCAGTATTGCTTATGGCCAGTTTTCCCAACCATATACTATTATCATTCCCATTGAAATGTTTCTCTCGAACATCAGCACAATTTTCACATATCAAACACTCATGAATTACTTTAATTGCACTTTTAAAAAGATTGTTATAAACAAAATTAAAATCATATAGCTAAATATATCTTAAATTTAAATTTTTTTACATAGATTGATAGACATATTTATAGAGACCTATACAAAAGGGCACAATATATATATATATATATATATATATATATATATATATATATATATATATATATATATATATATATATATATATATATATATATATTCAGTAGTTGATTGGTTGATATTTTTCACCCATTTTTGTCAAATCAAAAATCGTAAAACAATTCTATAGTTATCATAAAATAAATTAACATTATTCATTATTGCTACATGTTCCTGTAATATTTAATAAATTATTAACATACTTTTTTTATTTATTATAGATTTGGATTTATTGCATTTGAAATTAAGGTAAGATTTCCTTTTTTAATATATAATTTGATATGTAATTATAGGTAATAAATCATTACATTTGATATTTTATGGTAGGGAAAATGTGTTTCAAAAATTCATTTTAAATATTGACAATTTTTACATCGGATAAACATCGTTTATTATTTTGAATGTTATTATTTTTAAAACCTAAAATTGCATAACAGTATTATAAATTTAGAATTTTTTTTTAAAATCAAAATATAATAACAATTATCGTTCTTAAATTGTATGACATATATTAAGTTTTAAATTATTTTTTGAAGATTTTTGTTTATAGTCTATTTATTCTATTTCTTTTCCTTTGATTCCTAAATCATCAAAATATTCTGCCTTTTTTATTTTTGTTTTCTTCCACAATTTATATTTCAGAATAAATATTTAGATTCAAAAATCTTGCTTACTAAAGAATTTCTTATCCAATTTTGATTTTCTTATATAATTAAAATTAATATTTAAAACACAATATTATTTTTCAAAAATATTTATTTTCTTTGAATTAATATTAATATATTAAATTTCCTATTCCCATCATTTTAACAATTTTATAATGTTTTTTTAAAAATATTGAAAGAAAAACTTTTTATTGTATTAAATATATTTTAGTTTTAAAATATTGTACAATCGTGTTTAAATTTGAATTTTGGATAATTGAGTTTTATATGTATGTAGTGCCAGTGATGATGATGATCAAGCCACATCTCAAGTTTCTTACTACCTGTATTGTACATAAAATTATATTTTCACAAATGGGACTGTTGTTTAGTGTTGATTGTATTTAAAAAAATCATCTAATTTTTCACACCATAAATAAAAATCTCCATGCACACACAAATTTGTAGGTCTTTTATTATTTCTTTTTCATAATTATCACTGATGTAAATTAAAAGCTTCCTACAAAACTAACATAGACCAATATATAAAATATATCATTAATATTTAATTCAATCTGAGTCATCACACAAAAAAGGTAAAACAATTGTAGCAGAAGCAAACCCTGTATCTCTCTCCACTTGTGTCTCTCAGCGTTGTTACTTACACAAAGCAGCTTTGAATAAACCCAAATATAATCACATCTTTTTAGAATACCAAAGGTCCACCAGCTATATATTTAAACCATTTTTTTTCTTTTATTCCATGCATAAAACACCATGACTCTAAACATAAAATCAAAAAGGCATGTTTTATAGCTAACAATAGGTAGGATATAAACAAGTAGGAAGCATGTTTCCTTCTCCCAAAAAATTCACTTTCTAATGCACTTTACATATATATATATATATATATATATATATATATATATATATATATATATATATATATATATATATATATATATATATATATATATCACATACATTTTCTATCATGCTTCCACATTCCACTTGCTATGATAATGAGAAGATAAAACTTCTCAAAAGTGCTCAGCCAATTAATATTACAATTTTTTCTCAGCTTCACCATTGTCTTTGTTATAGCACATTTAGATATATTACTTGTTTAATTGGGAAGATGATTTTTTTTTATTCTTACAAATGTGTGAACATATATAAGTCTACAGTTATACCTCTATTATTATTAATTTTCTATTTGATTCTTTAAACATAACCCACACAAAATATATAACATTTATGAATATATAATTTTATGGAAAGGGCAAACGGTAACAACTTTGATTATCATCGTTCCCAGTTTAATGACTGCTTTTTTAATAAGGCACTATAATAGGTATAACCATTTTAATGGCTCATTGCTTATTATAGAATTTCATCTTCAAAATTTTCATTACTCCTTTACTGTCATTTATGTAGAAATTATTTCCATTATAATACAAGTTTATAAAGAATTCAAATATGAATGAAGCATAAACGATTGTCTTCTGAAGAATTTAATACAGGTCTGTGTCACAATCAATCATCCATCACTCTTTCAGAAATAAAGACACATATTACATGCCTCCATATCCTCAGAATAGGTGCACTACTTGCTCATAAATATAGACTTACGGAGAAATTTAGCAACTATAAGGTTAATGATCTTTACAATCTAAAATCCTATAACATGATATGTTTTTATTAATTAGAGAAACATTAATCACTATTTAATATAAAAATCTATTTAAAAATTTTGAGTTATCTGGGTACATGAGTCATCTGTACTTTTTAAGATTAGAAATAGCTTATGGTTTAAGAATTGGTAAAAATCCTTTTGAAGTGAGAATATTTTTTGGTGTTATTGCAATATTTTTCATTAATTATTTTTATTCATATTAATTACAAACATAGGCTAACATGAGAAAAATTCAACTTGATATAAATGTTCATATCACTCTCTTGTAACAACAAAGAAATTAATCATGGTAAAGGGTATTGATGAAAAAATTATTAACATTGTTGATGCTATATTTCCCTGCAAGATCACAAACTATTCATGAGAAAAAGATCCATCTATTATGAGGATGGGGGAATGTTTTGCTTTACTGTAATAATTACCATTTGATTCCTGATGAGCTGAATACCTTTGAACCAATCTTGGTATATTTATTATTTATGAAATAGTGATACGGTGATTGATAGTGACATAGGTCTGCAGATAAAAATTTGAGATAATGATACTTTATGTTTCATTTATACTCTCATTCTTTATAAACATATATTAAAATATCAATTATTTCTACATAAATAAGCTGGGTGGCTGCATAAGAATTTATTTGAAATAAAATTCTGTAATAAGTTATGAGTTTGAAAATGGTTACTGACATATCAATGTGTCATAAAAATAGAGGAATATTGTGGATGGGATGATGATAATAAAACCCTATCACATTGTTGTTATAACTTGTTCAGTCTATAAAATTATGTATTCGTATATTTATATATAATTTTTTGTGATTGTTTTGTATGGGTTTTGTTTAAAGAATGAAATAAAAATTAAAAGTAATAAAGAGATATGTATATAGACTTATATAGGTATACACATGCATAGAAGGATTATAAATTATTATTTAAATCAATAACAGTTTATTTAGAATGTTATGTCTAATTTATAGAAAACAAAGAAATAAATGTATTTTTTATTTTGAATTAATCAGTCTATGATTATATAAAAATGTAATTTAATTGTACTTGTCAGATAAAAATAAAATTTAAATAAAAATCGGAAAATATATATATTTTTTTACTATATAATATGTTTATTTTTTGTTGTCCAACACAAATGTCATACGAATAGAATAATTTGTTTTGTGTAATATTTTTGGTGTCTTGTATTTTTTTATTATTAATTAATTAAAAAATTGGTATTTTCATTGATAAAAATATATAACAGCTAGGATTCTCAAATATTCTATTTTATGTTACTATAAAACATAAGATGTGTCATTTGGGGGAAAGTAATATTCCTTGATTGCAGAAAAGCTGCCAGTGTTTTTTGTAAAATATTTTTAGTTAAGGTTGAGTGACATTTCCTAGAGAGAATGGTATTACATTTAGGAAGTTATAAGTGATTTTTTAAATTGAAAACAATCTAATAAAATTTTTAACTTAAAGCTAAAAGTGAGAGTAGAAATCAATCTCAGGAAATATAATTTATTAATACTTGGGAAATCAAATAATTTTATGGCCATAATGCAGATAAGTAAGTGTATCTAAAAAAACAATATGTAATAAATTATTAGTATACATTGGTCTTTCTTTCATCATCATCATGTTATCATGTTCCTAAATGTTTATTAAACCTACCTTTCTATTTGAAAATAATGTGAAAAGTTTAAAATAAAGATAAAAAAAAACATTGAATCGTTAGAAGCTTTATCCATTTTTAGTGTACATGAAGAAGACATTTGAAGCCCTAACATAATATATATATATATATATATATATATATATATATATATATATATATATATATATATATATATATATATATATATATATATATATATATATATATATATATATATTAACATAATATATATGAGATGAATAAATTATGTTAAGTTATAACCTATTTTAGTAAATGTTTAATTATCTCTATATCTCCCTCCATAAAAATTTAAATTATTAATTGTAGTTTTACAGTCAATCCACTTACTCTGAGAATTCAAAAAATACTGTGCATGCATTTATTTATTATTCAGATTACAATAATGTGATTTTTAAGTCAGTATTTATATATGACCTTTAGCAGAGTATTATTTTTAAAAAAGAAAAATCTTGCTTGGTGAGTTGTGCAAAAGGGTATTATGAATTAGCCTTTCATAAATATACTATGTAACATAAACTTTGCAGACAACTGTAGAGATAAATATAAAAAGATAGCATGATAGCATGGAATATAATCAATAACCATTAATTTAATTCCTTTTTTAATAATACAGTAAATTAATATTACAACATGTTAGATTATTTTTCTTGGCTTGAAATAATTCCATATGTGATGTGTGGACTAGTCATTATTTTGGATTTTGTGAACATCACTTGTGAGGATAGTAATAGTCAAGAACATTTGTGAGGATACTCAAAAATATTTTTTATTGTATAATAATTATATTATATGGAATAGTTATTATATCTCATTGTCTAAGCATGGTATAATAAATGGACATTAAAATGATTCCCAGTATTATATATATATATATATATATATATATATATATATATATATATATATATATATATATATATATATATATATATATATATATATATATATATATATATATATATATATATATATATATATATTAAATAATCATTCAATAAAATACAATAATTAATACAAGACATTTATTTTATATAGGACAATGTATTTATAAACTGAAATACTAATAAACCAATAAGTTAATGCACATGTGCTTTCTAGTTGTCACTATATAAATGAATACTCCCACTTTTTCAAACACAAGATAAAGTCTACAGTAAAAAAATATTTTAAAAACAAATATATACCATTTATTACAGGTATGTTGATGATGTTTTTGTTTGTGGAAGTTTAGATGTCATAAATTTGTTGTTTAATGAATTAAATAGTTTAGAAGGTTTAAAATGGAGTAAATCTTTTGAAGAACAAATGCCAATTCAATATGTAGATATTAAAGTTATTTGTAATAAAAATAAATTAGATTATTGTATGGTGATAAAAATTATTGAAAAAAGAGGATATATTCCTTGGTATTCAAATGTACCAATAGTACATAAATTACATGGTTTAAAATCATTTTTATTTAGGACTAATAAGTTATGTAAATATAGTTCTGATAAAATAAGTAACATAAATGTATTTACTATGGATTTGTTAAATATTGGATATGATCATAAATTAATTTATAATATTGTTACTAAGTTTAATAATAATAGTAATATTTTAAGTGCTATAGATATTGTTAAAATGAAATATACTTGTATATCAATACCATTTATTTATAATGAATAAGTGAAAGTTATAAAACAGATATATAAAAATATATGTCGAGTTACAGATAAATAATTCAAAAAATAGATGTAGTATGTTAAATCAAAGTTGTACAATATATAAATGGTTGTGTGTTTGTGGAAAGGCATATATAGGTGAATCTCGATGTATATTGGAGAAAAGATCAAAGGAGCATTTGTTGTTGTATAAACAAGTACAAAAATCAAGACAAGAGAATGTTAGAAATGATGGTGTATCATCATCAGTATTTTTTAATCATAATGTAACATGTAATTATGATTTTGGTTTTGATTTTAATAAAGTTAAGATTTTCTGTATTGAAAGAAATAATAATAAATACAAAATTAAAAATGCTATGTTAAATAAATAGTGAAAAGCAACATTTGATAAATAGACAGGCTGCCAATACAAAAAATAATGAATTGTGGGAAAATTGATGTATGATGTATTTCTTATTGTTTACATTTGTAATGGTTTTGGCAATACAATTGAAATCTAGTTGATAATGACTACATAGATAGTTGAAAGTACTTCTATTATATTGTGGTATATGTTTGTTTTTAAAATATTTAACTGTATTAATTATTGTATTGTTTTGAATAATTATATATATATATTATTATAATTGGAATACAGACATTGATTAATAATTATTTATATATATATATATATATATATATATATATATATATATATATATATATATATATATATATATATATATATATATATATATATATATATATATATATATATATATATATATATATATTGAACCACCTCCTCTCAAGTCTATAAAAAATTACCACTTAAAATTTACTACTTAAACTATGTGAAACAACAACAACCATCAACAAATAAAAATAGTAACTAATATTTTATTATACTTTGTCCTCCCAAACTTCCCTGTCAGAACGTGGTTGGTTTTTAGGTAAAGTATCAGCTATCATCAATAGCGAACCATCAATAACATTCAACATTCGACTACCAAATATACACCGATCAAATAAACACTTTATTTTTGTTTTTTAAAGAAGAAAGAAAAATCCCTTAGGCACCAACTAATTACATTAGAATTAGCATGTCTATCTGATCAGCATAATTTGGTATCTGAAAAATCCCTGCTAGCTCAATCGGTTTCCAACCACCCACTAATAGACAAACAAAAGGTATCTTAAATGCCCCCTCTAAGCTACTTCTACTTTTTAAAAAAACTAAAATAATTTCCCCAAACCATTCAAAATAATACTTCATTTTTTTAAAACTAATAATAACAACATTATACTGAATGCCAAAATATTTATAGATTTAACTTAATGAATCTTTCCAGAAATACTATTATTAATAATTAGATTTTTTCCTCCTACTTTTATTATTAAGAAAATACATATTTATACTTACCCACACATATCAAAATACACATAAATATTTTTTAAAAAATAATTTATGTGTTTTTTTTAATTTAAAATAAATTAATCATTTTATTTTATAATGAAACACACACACACTACTTTTTTAAAGATTAAAATAAAGCATTTTAATATACTACTTTAGCAAATAAATTATACACTTTACATCATTTTTTTTTTAAGTTTAAAAAATCAAATCACATACTTGCATGCCATTGTTTCAAAATATTATTTAATAATAGAAGCTTCTTTTTCTTATTTTATTATTTATAAATAAGCATTTATTTTATATAGCATCAGTATACACTTGCATTTACATTTAAATATCAGCCTTTCAAGATAATTGTGCAAACACTTTGTGAGTGTTAATAATAAATACTATATCTTGTATTGGTGAGAAAGTATTCATTTATTATTACCACTCACAAAGCATTTGCACAATTAGCTTGAAAGGCTGATATTCGAATGTAAATTATTTTATTATTGCAAATATTATCTTTTGAAGTTTAAAGTGTATTCTCTTGTTTTAAGTTTAATTCATAAAGTTCAAAGTTCTTTTAATAAAGTCTATCTTTTTTTTTAAGAAGAAATCAGGAATGTTAAGATATCAAAGTCAAATAATTACCTAGGATTTTTTTTTAATTCGATGGAAACAACATAATAGAATTATTTTTAAACTCATTGACGACCGTTAAAATGACTCCTCCATAGAACCTGCGACATGGTATGATTTTTGTGGTTGGTTTGGCGTATCCATACTCTGCTGTCCTTTTAGTTTATTTAAACATGATCACTTTCTGAACTAATTGCAGATCTTAGATGCATAAAGAGCAGTATTGGTCAACTGCAAACACATTGGTTTTAACAATGTAACATTTTTAAAAATATTACTTCAAGAATGAGAAAGTCAGACCTCAATTGATCAAAAGTTGAGGTATTTATTTTTGTTTTAAACAATGGAAAACTTTATTTGCAGCAGCATCTTTAGTCTCATGAAATAAAATCAGCTTTTGCTTCTATTTTTTATTAAAAATTACATACGCACATGTATACTTATTTAAATGTTATTTTATTATAAGATAAAATCAATCTCTTTATTATTTTATTATAAATTCATTTAAAAAATATTAAATCATTTTTTTTTTTATTACAAGACTTTTTTTCACTTTTAAACAAAAAAATCTTATTATTTTAAACATCCTTTACAGTTAATTTCAGTGTTCTTCAACCCTTGGTCCATGGCCCGGAGCCAGGCCACAGAACTGTGCTAGACGGGCAGTAAAAAGTTTGTAATAATAAATAATAAGAGTTAACTTTTAATTAATATAGCCAATATTTATTTATTTTTTCATCTCATTTTTACCCAATTAAAAAAAAAGAAAACAGAACGAAAACAAAATCTAATCAATCATTCATAAATTAATTTGTTTTTCTAGTTATCACAGATGTTTATGGAGGGGGGGGGTAAAATTAAATTTTTTATTACTTTTCTAAAAAAAATTTAAAAAAAAGTTTTTTATTATATAAACTCCATATATATATATATAACTTTATCTTATATATTTAACATTGTTGTTTTGATCAGTAACAATTATGCTTATCTTTAAAAAAAAGTATCTATAGACTTCTGCCGTTCTGCAAAATCTTATCCTTATTTTTGCTGGTCCACAGAAACTTATCCTTATTTTCACCAGTTTGCAGGTGTGAAAAGGTTGAAGACCACTGGTTTATTTTATTTAATAATAAATTTATCCCCCCCCCCGCTCTTTAGTTTTACATTTTATTCTTTCAATTTTTTAAATTTTTATATTTTAAAACATGGGACTCTTAAAATTAAATAAATATCAATGTACTTCAATACAATATATATATATATATATATATATGTATATATATATATATATATATATATATATATATATATATATATATATATATATATATATATATATATAAACTTTGTATCTAAACTTTCAAAAAAAAACATTTGCACATCTATATATTAAATAGAATAATTATATTTTAAAATATTAGCAACCAAGAATGTATTAGGTGTCGTTTCATGGCACACAAATATGTCCATTAATGTTATTTAACTGCAAAATTTTCAGAACAAGATGAATGTTATACTATGAAATATTTGGTTTACAAACATTATTAGCATGACATCCTTAAATTTTCATTTCTTATGTTCTGATTCATTATGTACAATGCTAATTTTTGAAAACCACTATGATGTCCAGATTTTTTTGAATACATAATGACAATTTTTTTAAGCATTTTAATTTTTTTTAGTATTGTATTTTAATTTCTACTTGATAAAGTGATACGTTTAAAAAATTTTTTAAAAAAAGGGTTTAAAGTAAATTATTACTTTATAGATTTTTTAAGGATTTTTTTTCAAGTTAATTTTTTAGATATCTTTTCATTCATGCTAAAAAATAAAATGTGTCCTGCCTTCTTCTTTCTATAACAATCCTAATATGAACCAATTAGAAACTTCATTGTCTTGTTACATTTTAGAAAAAAAGATAAAAATTTGCTATAAAAAATGATTTTTTTTTCCAATAAATGATTTTTTTATGATTTTATTGAAAACGATGACATAATTAAATTAATATATGATTTGACTTTGTAGTTCTTCAAAAAAATACAATAATTATAAAACGATTAATCTGTTAATGCCTGAGAGCTATGGAAATAATAAAAAAAATATTATTTTTTGTTAATCAACTATTATTTAATTATTATAAGATATTTTTTTATAAATATGGATTTATAATATTTGATTTAATGCAGGTATAATTTATATATTTGGAGTTTAGATGTAACCATAAGGTACTTGAACATAGATATTCCAGCTCCCTTCAGATATTTGCTCTATCTTATATATTCAATACACATGACAACACACATGTGAAAAAAATACAATCTCTAATTTGCAGGTATTTTGTGGTGAACAAGCACTTTTCAGTTTATCCAGATTATGTCAGATGCAAGTTCATCAAAATATTGGTATATAATTGAAAATAATTCATGGCTTTACCCAAAAAAAACATTTGTCTACATCATACACCTGGCAAAACATTAAATATTATATATATATATTCTGCCCTTGTCATCGTGTGTAGCTCCACTACACATCAGGCCAATCACATTGAGGGCCATAATCTAACCACCCCGTTCCCGCATCTCCACTTCCCCCAAAATAAATATAATATAGTGAAAATCACCTAACCGGGTTCTAGCTCTAATAATTAATGAAATATTCAATTAAATGCTTTACTAGCTCAAGTTTCTTAAAATTAACTTAGGTTCTGTTTTAAACTAACTCAAATAAATATTCAGGAATTCATGAGACTAGAAGTGGAAATACGGGTGACAAGGTAGATTACATTGAGACAATATCCCACAGGATACCACCTCAATGGCATAAGAACACTATCCCCCCTTATACTACTATTACACATAATAACTACATAGTATTCTTATGACTTCCACAACTTCTAATCACTAAGACTCATTTAACAATTAAAGTATTAATCTTTTATCTCTAATAATAATAATAATAGTAATCATCTAGCTCAAATGAAATAATCTCAGGTTCTTAAATTTATTCATATGTTAATAAACATATGGTAGCAAAATATGATAAGGGATTTTATGTCATAATCTACTACTCTGCAATTAGATTAATAATAAAACAATAATAATCACAATCTTCATTGCTTAATCCAACTAGTACAGTTTTTCTTTCATCGCAAATTTATAACCGTAATAAATTAGTTAATAATCTAATATCGCCTTTTTTATCTTTAAGTAATAAAATAAATTAATAAGTGGCAGTGTTTAGATAATCTGATAAATGAAGCAAGTGGCAACTAGTAGCATATAATTTAGCAAAATATTAGGATAATGGATTGATGACCAGTAACGCAATGCAATTTTATAATTATTTAATGATAAGAACATCAATAAATATTTAAGATTAAACATACTTCTCTATTTATCTTTTGTGCAAACAATCATATACTTAGTTTAATGGTTGTGAACATACCCTGTGAATTCATGCAATTATGTAGAGAAAACAAAACTCAGACACAAGTTTTAATAAACAAATTTTAAAATTTTATTAACATCAATAAAAATAAATAAAACAAACAAATCCATCTACATCTATTTACAAGGGATATCCTCATTTTTATTTACACTACAATAGCTGAATTATACACATTTATATTTCTTTTATCGTTAATTAAACTTATTATGCCTTTTAAAAGTTATTTATTTATTTCTCATTAGGTTTATCATATCACTTATTTTAACTATTTTATGGGTAACACCATTCTTTATCTTTTAATATTAAAGTTACTGTATTATAAATTATCTATGTGGATAAACATCATTTATAACATTATAATTTTACAATCAATATGTTTTTAAAAGAAAATTACATTTTCTTGTAACTTTATATATGTCACTCCACATATTATTCAAATATTATTATTACTTTTAACGTTTGTTCTCCAATGCTCATAAACTATAATACGTTTATTCCATAAGCCATACTCATGTATAATACTATAACACGGGTTTAATTATGACCTGTTACAGTTTTACATATACTATAATTATCGTATGTTATTGTATTTTTTAAATATGCAATACTTATATTTTTTAAAATATAATTAACAATAAGAAAACGTGAAATTATGTTTAATATTTTTGTATATTTCTATTTGGATATACTTTTATAAAATTATAGTTCATTTATTAAAAGGAATTAAAATAATTCTCTAACTCCTTCCCTTCTTAGGATATCTGCATCTTTCTTTCAATAATCATAATCTTCTCTTCGTTAATACTTAACTATTCTTATTCCAAATAATAGCATGACATACATTCTAAAATATCTATTGTTTCCCTTTTAATAGACTTATCATATAACAATGTAGTTGCTAGAAATACAGATAAAGATAGCGAAAGATGTATAGGATATCGGGAAAATAGATAGATAACATCCGCAATATACTTCAAAAATGTATGAAACAGTATGAGTAGGTCCGACATTCATTGTCTAATAACCTTGGCAATAAGCGTGATGTGGCAGCTATTTACTCAGCTTTACCAAACATCTAGTACGACTCACAAGAAATATATAAAATACCACTGTCCAAGACAACCTGTGTACCAGTCATAGGGCTTTGTTAACTACACTGATTAACATCTAAAACTACCTATTATTTCACTCCCTGTAGCATCCTAGTTTTTAATACATCCTCTTGGTTTCCGAATCACCACGTACTACCAAGTCACCACCCAAACTATCTCTCGAGATTTTTACTGTATCCAACATCAATAAAATACTAACTACTTTTTTAAACAATAAACAAAATTTGCTAATATAAAAACATTTCCCTATTCCATAAGAACAATTTGTCTTGCTTTATTACACTGTAGGTTCAACATCTACGTTTTGTTAAAATAACATTTAAATATCCCAATCGGAAAATTAACAGAAAATATCACATAACCATCGGTTATATTGAACTATATTAATAACACATAAAATGATTATTGTATGCATCTTTTTAAAAATCTAATCACATCTCCAAGTGTTTTAGAGTGTTGTTTTCAAAAATGCGTTTTACAACAATAATAACAATAAAACTTTTGCGCTACATTCATTCAATTCTCAGCTGATCTAAATAAATAAAACATACATTATATATCATTAATAATTATAAATGTTACCAAAAACAATCTTTATCTTCCTATCAGAGTTCATAGTAGGTTTCTTTCTCTTCGAGCATCACAAATATACAAATTTCCACTTACATACAATTTTATTTTAAAATTCAAAATCAAAACATATTATTTCATATAATGTTATATTACGAATTAATGTATTTTGTTTTCCCTATCACTATCTAAAACTTAATGTTTAACTTAGATTAGTAAAGAAAATAATTCAAACTATAATCACATATTTTTCTGATGGTAAATCTTGGTTAGTCCCATAATATTTATTATTTCTTCTTTTGTCCGAATGTTCTCCTTTATGCTTATTAAAGTTTAAAATAAATTAGTTCATTTAATAAACTGTTTAGATGATCATTAGTTTTAGTGTTTAATCCAAAATTATTAGAAAACATTTTATTTAGTTATCCCACGAAGCTTTTTAATGTTCTGGCGAATATTACCTCGGCGCGTTGATGCATCTTTATTTCTAGTTAAACTACAATTATTTAATAATTACGGTACCAATTGCATTTTCCATGGATCCAATCTTTTATATTTCTCTTCTGTAAAATATATTTTTTTTCTTTAGGCAAGTGTTTTTTTTTGGTAAACTTCACTTTCATTCATTATTATTTTATATACACTACTTTCGATCTTTAACTATTTTCTAGAGTATTTTCTCAAGTCATCTTAAAGAAAGCAATTCAAACTATTTCAATATTAAAATTCCTTTTGTCCATTTATTCTTATACGAATAATACTTATTTTTATTTTCCATTATCTTCATTAATTTTGCGCACAATGTCCTTTCATTGATTTTATATGCACGAAAGCAGCTTTCATAGTGATACGCTATATAAACTATATCAACGAATAACATTAACATATTTGGAACATTATAAAATCTACAACTTGGTTTTAAGAATCTATCCATTTTCTATTGACAACTCCGATTATATTTCGATAGAATCCACTGGCAGGTTACTGTAAAGTTAGTGAAACATTACTAAGAAAAACTTTTTTTTAAAACATATTATTCTAAGATTCTCTTCGGATGATGTTTAAATTGTCAGTTGGTTTCTTTCAAAGATATTATTAAAATTATAATAAAATTGACTAATAAATTGAAGAAAAAAAAATTTTAGAGAGCTTAAAATTTTACCTCTGCTCTGGAGTCAACATATTTTTGTTCTCCCCCGTTTATACATTTAGTTGGCGCGATTTTGGTTGTCTGCCAAGATCTATTTTTTATTGGTCAATCCCTACTTGGATTTATAAACAATTTCTAAAGTTTTAAAATCATGATGTAATAGACTTAAATGTTAACTCATTATTATTTTTAAATCAATTATTATCTATTACAATTTAACTACTTTTTAAAACAATTTTGAAACAATAATTAATAAAGGTGTATACTACTTATTTTTATTATGATGTGTGACAATTCCATCCACTTCTATAATATACTATTTAAATATTTTAATTATTAGTATTAATTTAAACCGGTGCTTGTACATAGAATATTCCAGACAGCCATGTAATCATTTCCGGTGTTTAGTCTAATTTTATCTGTCTTAATAAATTTGCTACTTATATTATATAAAATAATTATATAAAATTTTGAAAAACAATTTAGAAAAATATAGAATTAGATACAATTCTCACCATCACAATACTTATTATTAAATATATCATATTAATCTTTTACTGCTTAATATAATCTATAATTTTAAATACTATATAATATTAATTTTAAAATTTTTTAGTAATTGACCATTTATAACCATCATTGACCTATAGAAAAGGGCACAATAAATATATATATATATATATATATATATATTTATTGTGCATATAGTTTAAATATATATATATATATATATGAGATATATATATATATATATATATATATATATATATATATATAGTAACTCTCATTTACACTAATCTTACATCATTTATAAAAAATATACAGGGTGCCTATTCTATCAACAATAGAATAAGTTAATATTCTGACTCCATTTCAGTTACTATCAAGACTCTTTTACTAATGTCCAACTAAAGCTTAGCTCAGCAACATGGTTACTGAATACTGTGATATATGAAATGTAAATAAGATGATAGGAAATATTATAAACCACTACAAATAAAATATCTACTTTGTTTTGCAATGAAAAGTGGTTTATAATGGATAAAGTTTCATCCATTCAAACTTATAATTTATAGCTTAAGCTTAACCTTTCCCATCATCCAAATACACTTTT
This sequence comes from Epiperipatus broadwayi, assembly GCA_028023455.1. Taxonomy (NCBI): domain Eukaryota; kingdom Metazoa; phylum Onychophora; class Udeonychophora; order Euonychophora; family Peripatidae; genus Epiperipatus; species Epiperipatus broadwayi. The sequence continues at coordinate 298,914 of JAQFVV010000377.1, read as the reverse complement.
GACTGACCACCATAATACTTTAAAAGCCAGAAGAAATATATAATACTAATTATCTTTTACTGTATAAGAAGTTTAAATTCAATGACTAAATTAATATTTACTCAGAAACACTATGGGGATATTTCAGGGTTTTATTATGTACTTTCTTGAAAATTCATATTATATAATATCTAATAATTGCACCATAAAGGGTGATGATATAAAATTGGGCATTGTTCTAATGAAGTAGCAATGAGATAATGAAAGATATGGGGTACCATTTTATTTCAAATCATTATCCATATAATAACTGAATACATAACATCCCATAAGTTTATCAAATAATTAAGCATCTCATATAATGCATGTGTCAAGAAAATAATATCATCACATCTGAACATGTTCATTATCAAATTCATAAAATAATGTCATTATATTGTGTTGCATATGTAGGTGTGCAAACTAAGAATTTGATTGCCTATAAAAGTATGACTCTCAACAAAGTTTCAAATAAACAAAACATTTACTACATTATTCAATTTAAATAAACATCTTTTACTATTACTTCACATATACACTTGTTATTAGCTAACTCTAATATTTTTTATTGAACAAACCAACATTGGGGTTATTAAACAATATACTATGGAGCCAATATGTATGTTAAACAGGTCACACTAACCTACAATGGCATGAAAGTTAAACAACTCTGACTGTCTGAAGAATAACTCTTTAATGAGTCAACTATACAATTTTATTAAATAGCTACATTTTTCATTTACTCATTCAAAATAGGGATGATATATTCTGAGGGTTTGATGATTAGTGTGATATGATTTGAAATATTTACCCACAACTTGCAAACCAGTGATAAAATTCTTCCATATCTTCAGAATCCATGTGTGTTTTTATATTATGCTACACACTATGATATAACTAACATAATTACGTCCCATTGGTTTGCTTATGAAATTGAGAAGTAAAATATAATATGGATGATGCCATAGACTAGACAACAACTATAGTCCTACCTTTGTTTTAACTAATAAACTATATTACACATATCTATGACAATGTTATATAAAAAAATTCCTAAATTAAAATGTGAGGGACAAGTAAACCTTCTTAATGTTAATAGTCTAAATGACAAAATATAAAGACCCACCAACATTACTCAGAGATTCACTATTGGCATGGACTCAGTCTCATCACTGAAAGCAAGAAAAATACATTGCTTCAGTTTGTATAATATCATCATCATAGTGCACAGATACCTAATCTAGAAAATATAATCCATTTATGGTAAATATCTAAAGAAATTAAGGGAGAGTTCTCTCAATCTCTGAAAATATAATATATATCCTTAATGTTTTTTTTTCCTCATAGCTACTTAACACATTTCATTCTAAACATAAAAAATAATAAATTCATTCATAGATAGATTCCTAATCCTTTCACCTCTTCTGACATATTACATCCTCCAAAACTGATCAGGAAAATTTGAGTCAAGTGACCATAAACTTAACAGTTATATACAATGCATCATACAAATAGGTCCAAATGCATGCATAAATAACAATGCACAAAATAATTTCAAATCCTGTTTCCAAAATAACTGCTATGCTAATATTAATTAATAAACTTTTAAATTGTGATGAACTATTACTGTTTTAAATTTGAAGTATATTAATTATTATTAAATATATCCCATCATCTCTGACAATGCAATGATAAAATAACTTTTGTGTACTTTTATCCCCCTTGTATTATACATGTCTGAGATGATCTTGGAGCAAAGAAACAACATATAAGACAAATAAATTGATCTACCTATCTACCCTACACTGACAATAAAGAAATGATTAAATCTTATTTAACTTGAAAATATAAGTTCATTTGTACAGTCTATAAATAAACTTCTTAGGCATATATGAAGATAAGGGCAATAATTACAATACAAATTACATTAGTAGATATATAAATGAATTCTTGCAGGATTGACAATACACATTTTGGATCCAATTGAGGGGCAATTTCAAAGATTCTTAGCAAGAGCTAACTGAGATTGCTGATGAAATGTCATGCAAAATATTCAATATTTCTTTTCTTTTCCTATTTTTCTTAATGATAAATTAATGCTTACTGTTGCAGATTTTTAATAATGTTTTATCATTTAATTCACCAATAATTGCACAATTTATGACTCAGCAATAAATCTTATAAATTTCCACAGAGAACGCTAGTTTTTTTTTTTTTTTTTTTACAAATTAATTTTACAATAATTATATTTATCCAGATGTTCACAAAAACTTGCTAAAGGTAATCAATTAGCTGAATAGTTTATCAATTTACTATATTCATTTAAGTATACACAATTCTTTAAATGACAATATTTCCTTTTTTTAGTATGTTGAGTATAAATGAGCAGAATTATAAGTAAAATATACACATATAATATTCACACTCTTATAATCAAGTTAAGTTATATGTACATTTAGTAGACACCAATTATTTGTTAGTTTTATATAAGACACACATTCAAATCTTTAATCCTATAAGATGTGAATGGTTAAATACAATTCTCACATGATAATAATTTATAGCACATTATACAATATTAGACATGCACCCTTTCTTTAGAGTTTTACCTTTATACAGCTAGAAGAAATTTTTTAATCTAGAGTCTGTGAAATGTATTGTTACAAAGTTCTGCATAATCTTTCTCATAAAATAGCAAATTTCACACAATTCCATTTTATCATTAATACTAAAGATTGAGGTCATGTAAGTTAAATTTGAATGATAGACACACATACACATTTTAAACAATGATATTAAATTTAAAAGTTAGTTGATTAAAAGATAGTGTAAAATACCTTCTTTGAAGTCAACTATATTTTCATTCTTTCTTTATTAAAAATAATTTTTTCTTTAGATACTAGTTTTGTACAAAAAATAGTTAAAGAAAGTTGCATTTGAAATTTTAAATTGAATATCAATCAGCTTTATTTCCAGAAGACGGTGATTGCAACTACCACATAGAAATGGAGAAAAACAATGCCCCTCCCCCCAAAAAAAATTTTTTTTATTACCGACTATTGCTTGAATACCTATTCTCTTTTACCAATCAAATATATTTTTCTCCCATAGGTCAACTTCAATTAGATCATTACCACCCTTTGCACAAATATAATTACCTGGAAATATTCAATAACTTTTTTCTCTCTTGAAAAAAAAAACATTCTAACTTCTAAATAATAGTAAATCAAATCAAATAAAAAAAAAATGTTCTCTACATTTCTAGAATAACAAAAATAATTATTTAGCAAATAAAGCAAATGATACTGTATTTGTTTTGCTCAATGACCTACTGATTCATCAATCCATTAATCACTTAAAATGCATTTGAATTGGTTATCAGAGATATGTATTATAAATTTAAGTATTTCACTGTAAAATATAGTATTCGGTACCATAATTAAATACATGAATGAAATATGAAGTTGTAGGATGACATAAACATACATGCACACATATATGCCACAATATAAACACTAAAACAATCTTATCAAATATAAGCTTATATGACCATTAATTGAATACACTGCATTAACCACACTATGGATGGAAGTATCTAATTTAGTTTATCACACTGGTAACAATATAATTTCTTATTATTATGAAACAAAAAAGATGTGAAACTTGCCATATTATGCATAAATGATACTTTTCATTTACAATTTATTTATCCCTTTTTTGGAATGGCTTGATTATTAATTTCTAACTTAACATTGTAATAATTAAATCCTAATACTTAATACTTTTGGACTATTCCTTATATATATATATATATATATATATATATATATATATATATATTGCTTATCTTATATTTAATATGTAAATTTATATTATTGACAAATATATATATATATATATATTGCTTATCTTTATTTAATATGTAAATTTACTTATTGACAAATAATATATACATATGTCATATTATTATTACTATTTGCGGGATATTCCGTGTAGTGAAAAGCTAAATGCTGATGTTTCAGTACAATATCAAGTACCATCCTCAGAGCGTCCTCTTTCTCAAATCATAAGAATGCATGTGAGATTTAAAATCGTTTTTATCGTTTTCTTTCTCCTCATATTTAAATTCTATTGGTTGAGAAGTTTTAAAATTTATTTTCTCTTCCAATAGTTTCTTCCAAATGTTGTTAATCTTCTTTAACTCACACCTTTCATTTATGCTCTTGGGCCTTTTAAAAATCTCTATAGCTTCTCTTAGCAATCTCTGGTCATATTGTTCAATTTTTGCTAAAATATTTGTTTTTTTTTTCAAAATTGATATCATGATTTGTTAATTTAATATGAGAATAAATAGCTTATGTATTGGATTTTTCTCTCACTGCCAGAATGTGTTCTTCCTTTCTAATATTTATTCTATGATTAGTCTGTCCTATATATGTATGTGGACAGACCCTACATGGAATTTCATACACACCATGACACTCCAAAGCAATTTTATCTTTAGGAAGAGGAAATATTTCACTATTTTTTTTATAAGTAGTGTAAATTGTGTGAATATTATTATTCTTTAAAATGTTACCAATTCTATAAGTTACTCCTTTAATATATGGCAAAATTGTCTTAATTTTTGATGTATGAAAATCTTTTTTTCTTTTGATATGTATAATCCCTATTAATAATTTTTTAATTAAAACCATTATGAAGAAGCATTTTATTAGTAGCAAAAAGGTCCTGGTGAAAATGGCTATCATCAGAAAGTCTCTTTGTTCTATCCAATAATGGCTTTGCCACTGAAAATAGTTGTGCAGGATGGTGATGAGAGGAAAAATGCAGATATCTCCCACTGTGTGTTGGTTTTTTATATATACCATGGGATAAAGAACCATCTTCCCTTCTTTCAATCAAAACATCTAAAAAGGGTAATTGATTATTATTTTCTATTTCCATGGTAAATTTAATATTGTTGTGAAGAGAGTTTAAAAAATTAAAAAAGTCATCAATAGCATGCTTACCATGAGGCCAAATAACAAAGGTATCATCAACATACCTCAGCCATATAGATGGTTTTTTAACTGCTAAAGTCAAAATTTTATTTTCCAAATCCTCCATAAAAATAGAAGCTAATGCTGGAAAAATTGGTGAACCTATAGCTAGACCTGATGTTTGTTTATACATCTGCCCATCAAAAACAAAAAATGTATTTGATAAGCAGTGTTCAATCAAAACCACAGCAAAATTAGGCAACTGAATATTTTTTAAAACTTGAATCGCTTCATTTACAGGTACACCAGTAAAAAGTGAAATAATGTCAAAACTTACCAAAATATCATTCTTAGTCAATTTAATATCCTGGATAAGCTCAAGAAAATGATTAGCATCTTCAACATATGATGACATCGTTGTTAAATGCGGCTGTAAAAAAGAAGTCAAAAAACGAGCTAGTGTCTGTGTAGGTGAACCAATTGCACTTACAATCAGTCTCACTGAAATATCTGGCTTGGAACTTTTGGTAAACCATATAATTTTGGATAAAAAGAAGATTTTTCCCTCGGAGTAAGCTGTATCTTTGTTTCTAAATCTAGATCAGTAGAATAAATTAATGCTTTCGTTTTCTTTTCAAGATAAGTCATAGGATCTCTATAAATTTTTTTATAAATATTATCATTTAATAAATCATGTATTTTTTAAAAATAATCAGCCTTATTTAAAATTAATGTAGTATTACCCTTATCTGCCAGAAGAATAGTAATATATTTGTCATTTTTTAAAGCAAACAAAGCTCTTCTTTCATTAATTGATAAATTAGTTTTAGGTGGTTTTGCCTTATTTAAAATATCGTATATTTTTTCCCCTCACTATATCTGCAACCCCGCAAGGTATTTTTGATAGACTACTTTCCACTCTGCAAATAATATCCTCAAAAGGTAATTTTGTTGGTGTTATTGCAAAATTAAAACCTTTATTTTGCCATATATTAAAGGAGTAACTGATAGAATTGGTAACATTTTAAAGAGTAATAATATTCACACAATTTACACTACTTATAAAAAAATTAGTGAAATAGTTCCTCTTCCTAAAGATAAAATTGCTTTGGAGTGTCATGGTGTGTATGAAATTCCATGTAGGGTCTGTCCACATACATATATAGGACAGACTAATCGTTTAATAATTATTAGAAAGGAAGAACACATTCTGGCTGTGAGAGAAAAATCCAATTCATCAGCTCTTTATTCTCATATTAAATTAACAAATCATGATATCAATTTTGAAAAAACAAATATTTTAGCAAAAATTGAACAATATGACCAGAGATTTCTAAGAGAAGCTATAAAGATTTTTAAAAGGCCCAAGAGCATAAATGAAAGGTGTGAGTTAAAGAAGATTAACAACATTTGGAAGAAACTATTGGAAGAGAAAATAAATTTTAAAACTTCTCTACCAATAGAATTTAAATATGAGGAGAAAGAAAACGATAAAAACGATTTTAAATCTCACATGCATTCTTATGATTTGAGAAAGAGGACGCTCTGAGGAAGGTACTTGATATTGTACTGAAATGTCAGCATTTAGCTTTTTCACTACACGGAATATCCTGCAAATAGTAATAATAATATGACATCTTTTATCCGTGAAAACATTAGAATTAATATATATATATATATATATATATATATATATATATATATATATATATATATATATATATATATATATATAATTAATCAAAACAATACAATAATTAATACAGTAAAACATATTTTAATAACAAATATATACCACACTTTAATAGAAGTACTTTCAACTATCTAATTGTGGTATATATTTGTTTTTAAGATATTTTTACTGTATTAATTATTGTACTGTTTTGATTAATTATATATATTTTATTATAATTGGAATACAGACATTGATTAATATATATATATATATATATATATATATATATATATATATATATATATATGTGTGTGTGTGTGTGTTTGAGTTAATTAGTAATCTAGTCACATACTAAAATATGAGAGGGCTATGTTTTTTGTATGTTTAAACGTATATTTTGAGTTATAGTAAGTATTATTTTAACTTAACGGATTCCATTTTGTTTTTTCGTTATTAAAATTTGAAATTCAAATATATTATATTTATATTGGAAGTTTAAAAAGATTATATTTGCGATAAATATTTACTTTCTTTTGTACTTAAAATTATATGAGAAATAACTAGATTCAGTTTATATATACTTATTTTATACTAAACTGAGTTCAGACCTATATGACTATATAGGCTAATGAGCTTAGATTGAAAATATGTGTTCAATTTAAAACTCATAGTTTTGTAGTTAAATAGAAATAAAATGTAGCTACTGGAGGGTTGCTTTTGGATCCTAAGACCTAGGTGCAATGCTCTCAGATCCAAGACACTTCACTGATGAAAGCCACAAACCAGAAACTAGTCTGGGGCTAGTGGATGTGTAGTCACTAGATGGGGATTTTATGTTCAAGAGTGCAATATAAATTTATTGATTGATAATATTAGAAAAAGATAAGATAAACCATCTATATCATAAAATGTTTTGAAACAATTGTGTTATATAATCCAGAAATTAAAATACTAGAATTGGTAAGTAATAATAGTTATATTTGCTTTTATTGAATTCTACATTTATTCTCTGTCTAGAGATAAACTTTTTATGACAATCATAATTAAATGTTTGCATTTTTATCTAAATTATATTCTTTATATAATTAATGTTTTAAGTTCATGGGTGATCATTAAGATGTTAATTTTATTCAATTATAGAACTAATTGTAGTATATTTCGTTCTGTTATAAATCAGAATGATTTGTTTTGATTATGTTTATATTGAGGTGGGATTGTCAAACCAATTAACTATTAAATTTTAATACTCATATTTATTTATAATAAGTGCTAATATTTTTTATATGTTTTAATTCTTATAATATAGAGTTTTAATAATTTAGTTATAGGAAATTTAAAACAAATTGTTATGTTTAATTAATTGTAATTAGGTAAATATCCAATAGAAAAGAACTGTTTCTTTTATATACTGGTATGATTGGACATTACAAATTCAAGATTATCTATAGGACATTAATATTACATTTTTTGAGTATTTTACTTTATTACAATTACCTTAATTAGTAAGAGTAAAGTCAATATAAGAATATAGTATGATGGAGTTAGTATTTATCATTTTATTGTCTTATAGCATTAATAAGTTAGTATTATTTATTATTTTATTCAACTAAGATTTGAAAATAATTATTATGTCATATGTATATTTATATATTATGAACATTGTAAATTTACATAATAAAGCTGTTATTTTAATCATTCATAAATTAATTTTAGATATGAACATTTTTGAATTTTAATATAATTTTGTATTTTATATGCAATGTTTAATTTATTAAGTATACTAAAATGTAGTTGTTAAATGATATATTGTTGGTTTTATTCGATTATAAATGAAATGTATCTTAAATATATGTTATTGTTTTGAGACAATGATATATAATAAAGGATTACATTAAATACTGACTAATTAGTTATTGATTGGTATTCATTTAATTTAGTATATAATTATTAATTAGAGAAGATATAAATTAGTATTAAAGTTTATCGGCTTAACATTTTCGAGGATCCATGCCTCATATTTATAGCCTTCATAAAATGTATAATAAAATATATGGAAATACAAATATTCAAATAAGCTAGTATTACGTAGCCCATTTCTTCAAGATCTCATTTAGTATATTGTATTTATTCTATATTGAATTATATTCTTTGTCACAGGGTATTATACAATTAATATTATTTTTATTTGATTTACATTTTATTTAGTTATAATGATGTCCAACTTCAGGGATCATTTTTATTCTGTTACACAGGATAACCAATAACTGAGATATATATTTTATTCTGGCCATATTAGAGCTATTATTTCATTGAATATTTTTGATTTATTACAATAGCATATACATATATTTATTCTATTATAAGTGACACTTTATTTGGATGAACATAATTAAACAGAATTATTACATTATGATTTTATCATATTTAATTTTTCATGAATGATTTCCAAATCCATGGTGCTATAACAGAAGAGTATAACCTCATTTTTATGCTGTTATAAATGGCACTGCCATTTAGGGAACTTTATTAAACACATACTATTCTTTAATGAATCACATTTTATTCCAATACAATATATAATTAGATAAATCAATATGTTATACTTTTCACTATAAAATAACATGACATAATATAATGCAATTCAAATTTGTTGTATATTTATTTAAATGGTTACAGCTTTTTCCAGTATAGTTCTTAGACCTTGTCTAGGAAAATTAACAGCAAGACAAATTTTAATAAAATATATTAAATTATATTTGTGTTTTATTCAAAAATATATTTATTCTTAAGTTTATTTTTTTCTAATTTTAAATTAAAAATTTAAAAAAATATATATTTTAAGATTTTTTATGTAATTATTATTATTATTATTATTATTATTATTATTATTATTATTATTATTATTATTATTATTATTATTATTATTATTATTATTATTATTATTATTATTATTATTATTATTATTATTATTATTTTTCTTATTTGTTTTTAATTGTTTTAGAAAAATATTTTTTTATCATTTAATTTCGTTATGCAAACTGTGAATTATAAATGTCAGTCTATAAAAAGTTTACTAGAATTTTGGTTAACTTTTTTAACTTAATTATTGAAAATCAAAATTATTATTTCTTTAAAATATTTTTTAAAAATTATTCAAAGCTGCTTATACAGAATATAAATCTTCTTTTACATTATGATATTTGGTATATAAATATGGTTACGATATTGTTTTTTGGAAATTTGTAGAAAATAAATAACTGAAAAGTAAAATGAGGATAAATATAATTAATCATAATTTACTAACAAATTTTTATATTTTTCTTTGTCAATAAATCATTTTTATTAATTTTTTTTAAGATTAATCTTTCATTAGCATTCATGCTTTTTTTTATATTTTTCATATATTGCATCCTAAAATTTAAAAGATTTAAATATATAAAGTATAATTATATCAATCAAATAAGTATTAAAATATGAAAAAGTTTTTTATCAGTATTATAGCTATAGGGTTTAATTAGAACAGGAACATCAACCATGATACCCTTTGATGATAATGATGATGATGATAATAATAATAATAATAATAATAATAATAATAATAATAATAATAATAATAATGATGATGATGATGATAATGATGATGCCGAATATGGTGAAATATACTGGAATTACAATAACTAATAATCATGACCCGTAAATAGTAATTGAAAATTGATTGATTTTTCCAATTAAATTTATTATCCATAAATAGCTAAAAAATGGTATTTTATTTTTACATCTAAAAATAATGTATTTAGTTTTTATACTACTTTCCATGACACTATCTTATTTGAATAATGTTATTTATTATTATTTTTAAAATTGTAATAATAAGCCAAGAAACTATAATAATTAAAACAACAAACTTTTAATTTGTGATATATATATATATATATATATATATATATATATATATATATATATATATATATATATATATATATATATATATATATATATATATATATATATATATGAACTGCATTTAAAGATATGAAACATTTATTTTAACTAAATGTTCTTGTTTAAAAGACAAAAATGATACAGTATGATCATACTTTTATATCTGAAGATAAACAGAAATAGTGATAATTCATTATTTATTATATATGTATGCATGCTTGATGTTTAAATAGTATTGTTTAATTAATTTTAACTAGTTGATATTTTGTATCATTAGAATATACATATTAATTTCATAATCCATAAATATTAATCACATTTAATAATTTGTTTTTATAGATCATTGTTCAAATAACATAGTGTCTAGATACAATATATTGGTTTTACATTTATATATTATTTCATTTTGCTTATATTGAATGTTTTTATATATGTAAATAGAGGAATTTAAACTTAGAATTTTTCATTCTAAACTTCTTTTCCACTCCATCTCAAACAATCCATACACAATATCACATACATGCAAAAAATATAAATGTTCCCTTATATATGTGTGGGTGATTATAATTTGGTCCAACTGATGAGTGCTGGTTCTGTATGAAATAGGTATATTGAGGATCTTTTTTTTCTAGTGTATGTGGTCATGTACATCAGTTATTTAAGGTGTAGTGGAGAACGAACATAGACAGAAAAATCCTAATTTCAATTAACTCTACTTATTTATATATTATTTGTAAATAATGTGTTAGTGTTATATATAATTTATTTGTTAATAGGTAAGTGGATTTTTGTTAATAAATTTAAGTAATTTACACTTATCTATGTTGTGCCGTTTCTATCTCATTTGATTATAAATAACAAATTGTCTTATCTCCAGAAAAACAAATTCTCTGGATAATTATTTAGCTGGCATGTAAATAACGTAATTATAATAGTGAGTTAATGATGACACATCCAAAATAGTGTTTCTGTAGCAAAGTTCCGTACATATTTATTAATTAATCTGCACATGTATGGGTGTAAGGTACAACTACTTACGAAGAGTAGATAAAAATAAAACTATATTTTGAAACGAGATAGCATTAAATTGGGCATCCAAAATAACCACTGAAACTGGATTTGAAATAGTGTGAGCCTACATATCTGTAAAATATACATATATGTGTGTATTTTATTTTCTATTAAATGGAAATCATGATTTATTTAGATTCAAGCTTACGTATTTATTCTATTTATGCTTACTAATATATTTAATATTGCATTAAAATGAATATTTTGAAAGCCTTCTTTCAAAGTCAATTTTTTTAAAAATAATTACAGGTTTTATTTCAGTTTTACAGAATATACAGTAGTTTTTATAGAGTATTTTTTACATATCTTTAAAAGTAATGAAGTTCTATATTACTATTATTGTTATAAAAACTGCTGGTGACATTAAGTCAAAGTATATAAAACTTATAGTATATTGAGATAATTTTATATTTTTTTCTCTTCATTATTATGCCATTAGTATATATAACTAATAAAAAAAACGTAAATTTCAACTCACAAGAGAATATTTTTTTATATTTTAACTTTACCTGACACTGCATTTGTATAATAATATCCTACTGTTTTTGCTTAAATAACACACTAACATCACGGAAGGATTTTGTTTCAAAGTTCACTTTTAGTTTTACTTAATGGAATTTCTATTAATATAATGTTTGAAACTGCCCCTTTGAATTTTTTTTTTTTTTTTGCATAATTTTAAAACCAATAGTTGAATTGATAATTTACATGTTTTATCTGAAACACCTTTGAATAGTTTTGTTACTATATACAAATAAATCCTATTATATTTATTTTTAAATAAATACAAATATTTTTAAATGTACATGAAAAAACCCAACCATTCGCATGCTCTTTCTCTCAGTCTCTTTCTCTCTCTCTCATTCATATATCTACATATGCGTTTCTATCCACAATTAAAATGTGTGCAAATATATTACGATAAAAGCTTAATACCGTCTAAAATTATAAATAAATGCACTTTTTATTATATTCTTTAGAGTACACTTCCAATATATACTGAAATTGTTTTACAAATATCTGTACATATGTGTTAGGCATAAGTAATATATGCACATTTTTAAGTTGTACTCATTAAAATATTAATAAAATAAAATAATTATAAAGATGTTAGTACAATAATAAAATGATAAAACAAGAGAGCAAATGCATGGTTGATAAAAAGTTTACTGAATGCTCAAAATGAAAAAAATGATTGTGAGAGAATTCATTACGGCACACATAAGATAAGTCAAATGTGTAAATTTTACAAATTTAAACTTACAAAATTTATTTATTTAACTTTTTTTCAAAACCATGGATAAACGAAATATTGATTGATGAATCATGGAAAGAGTTATTGCTTTATATATTATAAGTTACATAAACAAAAACATATGTTTTGAAAAAAATAAAACAAAGTCTTAGTAATATTTTGTCAAAGAAGTCAAGGAATAACAATTTTTTTTTTAAACTAGTTAATAAAAATAATTAAATAATCTTCTAAGAAAAAAAAAAAATTAAATTAAGTATTAATTTAATAAAAAATGTTTGCATTTACAATTATATATATATGAAAAACAAAAAAAAACACAAGTTAAAAAACTTGCTAACGCTTGTATTTATAATAACAGATGGCGTTCTCCCAAAAACACCGTCAAGCATAGTTTTCTGTTTACATAAACGTCAGAGCGAGTATTCACTATCTCTAACTTTAATTCCACTTTCAGATCATGATTTCAAGCTATTTGCTATCGTCAGTGAAAGACAGGAACAAGAAACTAGATCTAAACACAAACTCTGAGCATTTATGAAACAGTTTCTATTTAGCTTGCAAGCGTGAATCTTTTAGACACGTTAATGTCTTCAAACTCAGCATAGCAAGCCAGATAGCTACATGGGTCTGTTCTCAGTTCAGCATCACCACATAGTAGAAGCCTCTGCAATATACATCATTGCAAGAAAGACCTCAAAGGTACATTTATGAAAAACAAAAAAACACAAGTTAAAAAACTTGCTAACGCTTATATTTATGATAACAGATGACATTCTACCAAAAACACTGTCAAGCGTAGTTTTCTGTTTACATAAATGTCAGAGTGAGTATTCACTATCTCTAACTTTAATTCCACTTTCAGATCATGATTTCAAGCTATTTGCTATTGTCAGTGAAAGACAAGAATAAGAAACTAGATCTAAACACAAACTCTGAGCATTTATGAAACAATTTCTATTTAGCTTGTAACCGTGAATCTCTTAGACATGTTAATGTCTTCAAACTCTGCATATCAAGCCAGACAGCTACATGGGTCTGATCTCAGTTCAGCATCACCACATAGTAAAAGCCTCTGCAATGATGTATATTGCAGAGGCTTCTACTATGTGGTGATGCTGAACTGAGATCAGACCCATGTAGCTATCTGGTATGCTATGCTGAGTTTGAAACCATTAACATGTCTAAGAGATTCATGCTTGCAGAGGCTCTTACTATGTGGTGATGCAGAACTGAGATCAGACCCATGTAGCTATCTGGCTTGCTATGCTGAGTTTGAAGACATTAACGTGTCTAAGAGATTCACGCTTGCAAGATGAATAGAAACTGTTTCATAAATGCTCAGAGTTTGTGTTTAGATCTAGTTTCTTATTCCTATCTTTCACTGACAGTAGAAAATAGGTTGAAATCATGATCTGAAAGTGGAATTAAAGTTACTTAGATAGTGAATACTTGCTCTGTCGTTTATGTAAACAGAAAACTACGCTTGACGGTGTTTTTGGTAGAACGCCATCTGTTATCATAAATACAAGCATTAGCACGTTTTTTAACTTGTGTTTTTTTGTTTTTCATAAATGTACCTTTGAGGTCTTTCTTGCAATGATGTATATTGCAGAGGCTTCTACTATGTGGTGATGCTGAACTGAGATCAGACCCATGTAGCTATCTGGCTTGCTATGCTGAGTTTGAAGACATTAATGTGTCTAAGAGATTCACGCTTGCAAGCTGAATAGAAACTGTTTCATAAATGCTCAGAGTTTGTGTTTAGATCTAGTTTCTTATTCCTGTCTTTCACTGACGATAGCAAATAGGTTGAAATCATGATCTGAAAGTGGAATTAAAGTTAGAGGTAGTGCCTACTCGCTCTGACATTTATGTAAACAGAAAACTATGCTTGACGGTGTTTTTGGTAGAATGCCATCCCTTATCATATATATATATATATATATATATATATATATATATATATATATATATATATATATATATATATATATATATATAATTTAATTCAAACAAATATATTTAACACAGTATTCAAAATTAAATAATATATTCTTTACCAGAAGTACTTTCAATTGTTTCACTGACAATCTTTTTCAACTGTTAATACAAACGTACAAAAAATAAAAACTTGTATTACCCATCATTCAATCTATTCAAATTTCCCACAATTCTGTTGTCTTTATATTTGCCGATTGTTTATTGATATAAAAATTATTCAAATTGAAAGGTGTAGTGAAAAACGTAAAATTAAAGAGGCAATGATGATATCTAGGAATAGAGGTGGTTTGATGAATAAACAATCGGCAAATATAAAGACAACAGAATTGTGGGAAATTTGAATAGATTGAATGATGGGTAATACAAGTTTTTATTTTTTGTACGTTTGTATTAACAGTTGAAAAAGATTGTCAGTGAAACAATTGAAAGTACTTCTGGTAAAGAATATATTATTTAATTTTGAATACTGTGTTAAATATATTTGTTTGAATTATTATTATATAATTTAAAAATACAGACATTTAATGGTTGTAGTTATATATATATATATATATATATATATATATATATATATATATATATATATATATATATATATATATATATATAAGTGGATGGATTTGAACTTAGAACTTTTCAGTGTACTCATCCTTCACTCCATCTCAAGTAACCGATACACATGTCCATCACACTAGAAATCCATTATATTAAATTAATAACAAAGTAAATATCGTCAATTAGATTGACTCAAATAATCTATCATTTAAAACATATATATACAATTTTAATATAAGATTAAATCTCTCAGTGTTTTCTAAATTAAATTTAATTAAACTTCTCACTTTACAACAGCATTCAACTTCCTTAAGCAGAAAAAGTTGAATCTTACTAACTGATTTCAGGATCTCTCAATTAGATGGCAATTTTGACTAATGACATTTATGAGATTAAACATAAAACTTAAGATTGTTATTACAGTGCTAATGCAAATTGGTCCTAAGTAATAAATGAATATGATTTAAGAAAAATTTGAGTGAAGATGGTAAAACATCTTCTCAATTTGTTGCTGAATCTTTCAAATGTCATTGTTCACTGCTTTTATGCTAATAAAAGTTCAAAAAAAAAAGAGTTCTATCTTTGTCTGCTTAATAAAGTTGATTGGTGTTGTAAAGTAAAATGTTAAAGTATACTAAACCTAGATGAGACTAGAAGATATCATTTTCTAAAAAAATACTATATATTAGTTGGTATCATTTAATTGTATTCCAAATAACTGCGTATAGGTCTGTGTGTGAGAGATGATGTGTCAGTACAAAAAGTTTCAACGAGACTTTCTAGCATTTTTTAGATGAATTTTAGTTATAATATAACAAGTTAGCAACAAATAAAGAATTGGCATAGTAATTGAAATCATATTATTTAGTAATAAAATTGATTTGTCTGATTAACAATAAAAAATTATTAAGGGATCGTGAGCTTTCATAAATGAAATATTTTACTAGATAAGATGTTTTCAATTTTTCTATGCAATATTTTAATTGTTGCTTGCTTGGTTATATTATAGCTAAAGTTATCTAGAGAAATTCATAACAAATCTTATTAAAATGGACATTGTTTACAATCACAAGTATCGAAACATTATTTAATATACACACATATATAGAAAAATTACATTATAATGATAGAATAAACAAAATATATATATAATTAAAAGCATGCTAATGAGCTCCAAACAAGCTTTTTTATTTATTTTTATGATAAATGCTTCTACAAGAAAAGGCATTTAAATCATTTTTCAAACTCCCCACCGCTATCAAATCATCTTATACAACTGATACGCATGACCTCATATATGTGAAAAAGATAAATGTTATCATGTGTATCAATTGTATAAGGTGGATTAGATAGATGTGTGGTGTATGAATTTCTGAAATTAAGTCCATTATAATTACCTTAACTCTAGTATTGACAATATAAATATATTTAAATATTGTATATATTTACGGAAGTAGTTTTAAATATTTAGATTGAAATATTTAGAATGTAATCTTAATGAAGTAAATTTATGTGGCCAAAAATAGATGCCACATGATTGTTCATGAATTGTTAGCACTTCTCTACCTAAGAACATTTTTTAAAGTGATTTGTAAAAATTAAAAATCTGTATTTTTTTTTTTTTTATGAAAATATTTTCCCAATATTTTTGTATGATTTGAAAGTAACTTAAATTTCAAATTATATATTTCACAAACATTGAAAACTGAAACAATATTGGAAATATCATTTTCTATATTTATTATTGGGTTACATAAGAGCTGCTGATTTTTTTTTAAAAAAAAAAAACATGTTGACTCACATATATATTTATTTACAAAATTTCATTTAACATTCTTAATGGTATTTATGGATTCTAGACAACCCGCAGAGCCGGTATAATTGAGTAATTTTTATACTATCAATAAATGCAAAAGTTAAAGTTATATTTTATTAAAGCTAAAATAGAGAGAAGCAATGTTCGATATATTTAGCACTTTTGTACTTAATATAGTTAAAAATAAATATAATTTAAAAAGGAGACAAACATGATGTTACTAAATAATTTTCAGTTTAAATTAATTTAAAAAATATTTGATGATGGATACAATGTTTATTTTATGTTCTCCAAATGTAAATATATTAATTAATAATTCAAAACTCTTATGTTTAAAACACTTATACATAAAATAAAATAAAAAACTATTATTATTTATTAAGTTACATATGTAGGCCAAAGAATAATACAAAGATGAAACGATTCATTTTTTAAAAAGATTGTTGTAGCTAAGAATATGAGGCAATACGACTCGAAAGCGCTCAGCTTTTATTTATTGATTGATTGATTTATAACAGTACTTAATATAGCTTCCCCTATCAGCGCCTCAACACGCTTGTCATTTTGTTGAAAAGATGAATAATCTAAAAAGCAAGTCATATTTAACGTGACATTACTTTTTAAGCTTGTATTTACAAAAATGTAATACAGAGCACGTACCAATAGCTCAAACAACCCCTTAATTGATAAGTGGCGGTAAGAGAAAATATTTAAAATCTTTATCCTGTACATTCCTATCTCCAGACACAGTGGTTTCCAGCTTATGGGTTACCTCAGTGAAGCGCTAGAACATCCAGTCACTAGATTAAGGAAAACTTAATCAATTTATAAACAATAAAATTTGCTACAAATATTCAATTTCATACGTTTCAATTTTTTAAAATATGAACAATGTTGTAACTGTTTATTTAGCATCAATTCTGATGTCACAAGAATTTTACATGAAGAATGGTATCATAGAAAGAAGACAAATAAAAAGCCATCCCTAAGAACTAATACACGAATTATATAATAAATAGAAAAGGTGCTAATACTGATATATACAGTTCCTGAAAATTCACTTTTTTTTTCTGCTTAAGATTGGTGGATTAAGATTATGGTCTCCATAATAAAAAAAAACACTTCTGGATAAGTTATATATTATTAATGTTTAGATATAGATTTATGAATAATATGCAACAAATAAATTTGTTTTCATCAAGAGATCACAGATAAAAAATCATTACAATGCTTTGAATTATTAAATTCAAGATGTATAATGTAAATCTAAATGCCTTTAAATAAATGATCTCTGAGATAGTTATCTTGACTACTAAAAAAAATATTATACTTTAAATATTCCTATTACATTTTGAATCTATATAAATATGCATTTACAAACTATTATATAAAACAATTTTCCATTAAATAAACAAAAGATAAAATATAAAACGATTAAATTTACCATAATCTTTGTATTTATAAATAGTAAATGGGTTTTAAACTTCTATGGGAAATTTGTCATATGTTAAAAATGTTATATATATATATATATATATATATATATATATATATATATATATATATATATATATATATATATATATATATATATATATATATATATATAATCCCAAATTGTTTAAATGTTTTTTAATTGCTTTTGATATTGTCAAAATATATAATTGCATTAAAAAGTTCACAAATCACTATATATATATATATATATATATATGGCTGCAGAAATGAGTTTGCTATTAACTGAAAGGAAACTCTTTGATTCTTCTTACAGGCCCTAAAGTAAATGAGCAGGGCAAAGTCCTAATGCCCATTCCATATGTTCTTGTCATTGCAGCTGT
Source organism: Epiperipatus broadwayi (assembly GCA_028023455.1). NCBI lineage: Eukaryota > Metazoa > Onychophora > Udeonychophora > Euonychophora > Peripatidae > Epiperipatus > Epiperipatus broadwayi. The sequence continues at coordinate 279,761 of JAQFVV010000377.1, read as the reverse complement.
TATTACTATGTAATTATTCATATAGTATACAAACATGGATGGGCTGCTCACCAACACACATTAGCCAGCATGGTGAGTTTAATGGCTTTTTACATTCAGGTTTAAACACAAGTTACAACATGGTTTTTTCAGTTGTCTGATAAAGCAGAATGAATGTTTGTGTAAATGATCAATATTTTCCCCAATAGATATTTACAATTATGACAGACCAAAATAAATCATAGTCCTTATTCCCAAAAGGCTGTAAAGTCACCTACCAAGGCAGCAGTTAGCAGCTGAAGGTAGAGGTCCTATGACTCTTCTGATTGTGAACCAATCATGCCATTTGATGATGACTTTTGTATTTAGGTACTTACAAATGCAGATCACTTTCAATATATATAAGATTGGAATAATTGAAAGATGAAGTGTCTTATATCAAATGGGACCTTATTGGACTTTGTAAAGTTAGAAGAAAATGTGAAGAGTCAATTAATTTAAAAAGTGGATATGTACTTTTTTATAGAGACACAAATATTGGAAATACATGTGAAGCAGGATTTATTATAAATAAAAAGTGGAAAAACAAGATTGATTGTGTAGAAATAGAAAAAAAATTTAGCAAAGTTATATACCAAATGTCTAAATGATAAAGATGTACGAGATGATTGGAAGAATGCAGTATTAATATTAATATTTGAAAAAGGTGATAAAGAAGATATTAGATATTACAGAACTATCAGTCTTTTATCAGTTTTATACAAAAATTTTACTAAGATAATTATAATTCATCTACAGAAAACAATGGATTTCCATCAACCAATAGAACAAGCTGGATTTAAAAGTGGTTTTAGTACAGTAGATCATGTTCAGGTATTGAGAGAAGTTATAGAAAGGACAAATGAATATAAATTGTCATTATGCTTAGGATTTGTAGATTATGAAAATGCATTTGATTCTATAAACGTGTCTTCAGTGATTAAAGCATTGGATCATCAAGGTATAGATCCAGGATATTGTCATATTTTAAAGATTATTTATAAAAATGCACCAGCAACAATTATATTACATAATGATATTAGGAAAATCAACATTGAAAACGGTGTAAGACAGGGTGACTCCATATCTCCAAAACTTTTTACAGCAGTGCTGTAAGAAGTATTTTGTGGATTAAAATGGGAGAGTAAATGAATGAAAGAAAATGGAGATTATTTAAGTAATTTAGATTTTGCAGATGATGTAGTTGTTTTTTGAAAATAATGCTTTAGAACTGCAGGAAATATTGAAGGAGTTATTAGATGAAAGTAGGAAAGTAGGACTAATGATAAATGTTAAAAAGACTAAAGTAATATTAATAGATTTTCTCCAAATATGAAAATAAAGATTGATTATGATGGGTTAGAGAAAGTTAACAGTTTCAAATACTTTGGTCGAATTATTAATACAGATGGACACATAATGTATGAAATTAATCATATAATTAAACTTGGTTGGAGTGTTTTTGGGAGAAATAACTTGATACTAAAAGTAAATATGCCAATGTGTTTGAAAAAAAGGAAGGTTTTTAATAAATGTGTTTTTCCAGTTCTTACTTATAGATCTGAGACGTGGACAATTAATAAAAGTGCAATACAGAGACTTTAGACTATTCAAAAAAGTATGAAGAGATGCATGTTTAGAGTAACAAGAAGGGATTGAAAACACAATGTATGGGTAAGAGAACAAACAGGTGTTACTGACCTCATTGAAAAAATTAAAAAACTGAAGTGGAGTTGGGCTGGCAATATTGCTAGAAGAGATGATGATAGATGGACAATTGAAATTTTAAACTGGATTCCAAAAGATTGTAAAAGACCCAGAAAAAGACCACATGTGAGTTGGATTGATGAAATAAAAAAGTGTGCAGGTGTGATGTGGAGAAGAGAAGCTAAAAATAGGAAAATATGGAATGAACTTGGAGATACCTTCTTCATGCAATGGATTGATAATGATTGATGATATATATATATAGTTTTTGTTTTATTTTTGTAGTAAATGAAGTTTTTGGATGCATTATTCATACTAATAATAACACTTTAACATGAATCCTGATGTAAGTATTCACACATTTTTATTATCATTTTGTTCCTGTTACAGGAAAATACATTATGTATTTTATTAAACGAGAATAAAAAAAAGTTGGTAAATTTCAAGTTACAATAAAAAATTATAACACTACTGAACCTTTGATGAAATAGTGTTTTCAAGAAATATCTACATCAGATTGTATTTCAGTTTTTATAAAGTATGTGTATAAGTATATTTTTGTAGTTAAGTTCCTTAATAAATTGGCATAGCATATAAATTACTGCCATAGTATTATTATTAAAGATGATATTTAGTGACATGTATTAAAGATTGAATCAGAATAAATTATATTTAGCACAGTTATGTCTAAGTTAGTTAAATCATCAATTTGAGAAAACATTCTTGATTTAATTAAAATCTATTCAATATTAAACAATTTTATACGTAATAAAATATAACTTTGCTTATCACTTATAGAAGATCAAATATAGCAAGAAAATGTAGTTTAAAAAATCTGCCCTTGTATGTAAAAATATTTAACTTATTTTTGAAATATTATGCCCTAGAATATGGAAATAATAAACAAATTATCAGTTACACTCAAAGAAATAAATCATTTGTTTATTACATTTTTATTATTTTGTGTTATTTAATGTAAACAAAATCTGAACTCATGTATTAATTAAATTTAGCCTTTGTATTTATTGTTTTTATAAAATGATACCACATTATTTATTTATTTAGGCCACAGATTAATGATATAATCCACCAATACATTTATTTCATTTATACTTTTTTCAGAGATATTTGAGTAAACCTTTACATAATTGGCTAACATGTATATTTAATTATACTTTATTATGAAATATTTGAGTAAACATTTATTTAAGATAGATTAAAATACATATTTCAGTCATAGCATCCTTAAAGAAATTAATATTATATATTATTGTTGTACACATTTGGAAACATATCTAATAAAATATAATATGTAAATATAAAAATTATTTACTGTTTATCCTAGCTAATTTTATGTTTAGGTATTATTTATATTATTTAACTATTGAATGATTCAATAAAATATCCTTTGTCTCCAGATTTCATTAATTATTGTGTTCCATGTATTAATTACTGTGTATTTATTATATCTCATGGTTCTACTACATTTTTGCATTTAAAACATTTAGCTTCTTAACGTGAAGGCAATCTTAATAACTTATTAGTAGAATAATCACCTATTTACCATTATAATATTTGATTTGTTCAAAATACGGATGAAGAATATAATAAGGTTGTTAATATTTGCTTATTAATAATATAGCCCATACCAATTATGTGTTACAATTTTTGGGGCCTTATGAGGAGTATCAATAAAACAATCCACTGCAATTACCCATTACAGTATTTGGCATCCAACTTGTTAGATCATTTGTAATATTAATTTACCTTTACAATATTTGGCTCCAATATGTTGGTCACTTACAATAATTATATATATATATATATATATATATATATATATATATATATATATATATATATATATATATATATATATATATATATATATATATATATATATATATATGCTTATAACCTGGCCAGATGATCTTCTAACTCAATCTAGTCAGATTTCATTATTTATATAAAATTATAATAATACAAATCTTACTCATTTCATATGTAATATATTATTATATTCATTTTAATAATTTGTTTAACAATAAAATAAAAATAATAATCATGATATTTCTTATCCAATTATGCAGTGATGTGCCTCATTTTAACATTTGAGTATATACCAAAAACATACCCTCAATTGTATAGGAATATTACAAAACTGTACTCCTCTACTATATCAATGATACTTTAATAACTCACAATAAAATAAATAAATCATATTGAATATTAAAATTTGTTATGTTAAATTTAATAACAACATAATATAATATCCATCTGCTCATTGAAATTATTGTATACCACTTCTTTATTAACATACCTTAACTCATTCATCTCAGGTAACTATTGTTTTTAAATAAATAAATTAATTTACATAACCAAATGTAAAAGGGATTTTACTTACATCCAGCTTCATTTAAAATAATTAAGAAACAAATATACTAATCAATTCCTCAGTATTAAAACAATTAATTAACTTTCTGAGAAATTACTAAAAACTAATTTAAAATTATTAACCAACACTTATTATTATTAATCACCCCAATCAATTTTTAAATAATTTCTTATCACAATGTAATATAATTCAATTATTTTTATATAACATATTAATTATCCACTCTTCATTATGATCATTGAGAATGATGTAGAAAATTTGAATTAATTAATATTTTAAAGTACAGTATTAAAAGTCTTGAAAAATTATCATATTTTTTATCTATTATAGATTTTTTAGATTATGTTCAATATTACCAAATATATTAAATTATGGTAATATATGTGTGGCTAGGACAATGAACAATGAGTTGAGAACAAGAAATGATACTCTCAATACTTTATTTATTTAAAAATAAACATTAACATTTAATATTACAGTAAAATTTAAAATATTTTCCACATATCCTAGATTTAATAAACAATAGTTTTCTCTCTCCTTTTCTCTCTCCTTGATTGTTTTCACCATTATTTGTCTTTATTTGAAAATATGAATGAAAATCCAAATAATAATATTCATTAACAACAAGAGTTTCTTGCATAAGTTCATCTGTCTTTATATGTTATTTGTAAGATTCTTTCACACTTTGTAAATATATATTCTTCTATATTTTTTAATAAAGTTTTTTATTTCTGCATACTTCAAAAACATATACTTGTAGAATAAAAAAAATATTGTTCAAATAATTCAACATTTAAAAATGATTTAATTACCAATATCTAAATAATAATAAAGTTAGTAACTATAAACTTTTCAATAATAATTAACTGCATCATATCCCTCTTATCTTAGACAGTTGTTATCTTACTAATGTCATAAATAAATTTATATCTTTAAATATCAATAGGGTCAATGAACATAAGTAATTATATCAATCATTACTAAAGATAAAATTTAGTAGATAATGTTTTCTGTTATAATGCATATGAAAATTAATAAGAATACTTTTTTACATCTACTTTTCATTTTAGGTAGTAAAATGGTTTAGTATTCTGCAGTTTTGTTTGTTGAAATACATTTTGTGCAATTGAATGAAGTTTTGTTCCATCGACTATTATAAATTTTTAATTAGCATATATAGAGTACCAATGAGGTTAGTTTGAACTTTATTCCATGATGAAATTAATTAACAAACTTTTAAAAATGATTTCCATGGGTTTTTTTTAAATTATTATTATTAAATATTACTATTAAAATAATATATTAATAAATTTACACTAAAAATTATTATGACAAACAATATGTTTTCTTTCTTTAATGATTTCTTGAATTATCCCTCCTTATTGCCCGCTTATCTTCTATTTATTTAAACAATTTTGCAATATCTGATTGGTAAATTACTGTCAGACATCTAGATAAAATGAATATTAATTACTGTCTACAATTTCAAAAATAAATTAATATTATTAAATCAATATTTATTAATTTTAACAATGTAAAATTTAAATTATCGTTTAATAATAAAGTTAAAACAAATAAAGTGCTTTGGGTGATAGCGGTTTGTATCTAGCAGTCGAGAAGTTGTCAAGCCTGAAAATGTGATCATAGGTTATACTTTGTACAGCCTCATTCTGGTTATAAATGCCATTGGTATTTCATCTATCTCTGGTATTCTACTTCTCTGCTTGCACAGCTAGTCTGTTGCCATAGTGAAAAGCGCAGCCTGAGTTAAAAATCGAGATTTAAGGAAATAATCGGTTGCCATAGTGAAAAGCACAGCCTGAGTTAAAATCGAGATTTAAGAAAATAATCAGAGCAATATTCTCTGACCTGGTTCAATATATATATATATATATTGCTATGTGTTTATTCATATAGTATACGAACATGGATGGGCTGCTCACCAACACGCATTAGCCAGCGTGGTGAGTTTTTTGGCTTTTTACCTCTGAGTTTAAGATCGAGAAACACCATGGTCTTTCTTCTCAGTGCCTGATAAGGCAGAATGAATGTTTGTGTAAATGATAAATATTTTTCCAATACATATATACAATTATGACAGACAAAAATAAAGCATGGCCCTTATTCCCAGGAGGCTGTAAAGTCACCAACCAAGGCAGCGGTTGGTGGCCGAAGGCGGAGGGTGCTAAGAATCTCCGGATTGTGGACCCAGGCTGCCATTTGATGACAACTTTTTATTTAGGTACTTACAACTGCAGATCACTTTCAAGTGAAGGAAGATTGCAAGAATTAGAAGAAGAACTCTCTTATATTAAATGGGATATTATTGGACTTTGTGAAGTTAGAAGAAAAGGTGAAGAGACAATTGATTTAAAAAGTGGACATATATTTTATTATAAAGGCACAAATATTGGAAATACAAGTGGAGTAGGATTCATTATAAATAAAAAGTGGAAGAACAATATTGTGGAGATTGATCGTGTATCAGACAGAGTGGCAAGATTAGTTATACAACTTAATAGCAGATACCAAATGCAGATAATTCAGGTTTATGCCCCAACAAGTTCTCATAGTGATGAAGTAGTAGAAGATTTTATATGGATGTACAAAAGGCTTTTGATAAGAGTAAACAACATTTTAAAATTGTTATGGGAGACTTTAATGCTAGAATTGGTAAACAAATGAAAGATGAAAGTGCTGTAGGTAATTTTGGTTATGGTAATAGAAATGAGAGCGGACATAGACTTGTGGAGTTTGCAGAAAAAGAAAAACTTTATATTATGAATTCTTTTTTTTGAGAAAAATGTTAAAAGAAAATGGACATGGAAACATCCAAATGAAGGTACAGCAGAATTGGATTATATTTTGACTAACAGGAAATACATATTTCAAGATTGTAATGTTCTTAATAGATTTAACACAGGAAGTGATCATCGATTAGTAAGGTGCAAGATGCGTGTTAATGTAAAACTAGAAAGACAAAAATTGTTAAGAAAAACAATATTTACAGTTAATATTCCTAATCTTCAGAAACATTATAATGAATTTAAATTAGAACTTACAAATCGATTTCAAGTATTAGTAGATTTTGAACATGATTCAGATTTGAATGAAATTAATATGAAAATAACTGATACACTTTTAAAAACTGCAACAAAGATAGCTGGTAGACAAAAGCAGCAATTGACCAACAAAATTTCTACTGAAACTAGAGAATTTATGAAGAAAAGAAGAAATATGAAGATATACAAAAATGATGCACTAAAAAGAATTGAATATCTCGAATTTTGTAAAATGGTGCGGAAAAGAGTTGAAAACGATATAAGAAAATATAACTGTGAACTAGCAAGAAAAGCTGTAGAAGAAAATAAAAGTCTTAAGAATGTAAAACAACATTTTGATATTGGTAGGAAATTTATATCTGCAATAAGGAAAAAAGATGGAATTATTACTAAAAAGAGAGATGACATCATGAAATTGGTAGAAAATTTTTATCAAGAATTATATAGTAATAAAGATCAAGTACCTCCTATATCTATTACATCTTCCGAATTGCCCAGAATTTTAAATGAAGAAGTGAGAAATGCAATTAAATGTATGAAGAAAGGAAAGGCTCCAGGTAATGATGGAATTATAATTGATATATTAAAAGAAGCAGGTGAAGAAACAGAAAAATTTTTAGCAAAGTTATATACCAAATGTCTAAATGATAAAGATGTACCGGATGATTGGAAGAATGCAGTAATAATATTAATATTTAAAAAAGGTGATAAAGAAGATATTAGAAATTACAGACCTATCAGCCTTTTATCAGTTTTATATAAAAATTTTACCAAAATAATTACAACTCGTCTACAGAGAACATTGGATTTCCACCAACCAAGAGAACAAGCTGGATTTAAAAGTGGTTTTAGTACAGTAGATCATATTCAGGTATTGAGAGAAGTTATAGAAAGGACAAGTGAATATGAGTTGTCATTATGTTTTGGATTTGTAGATTATGAAAAGGCATTTGATTCTATAAACATTTCTTCAGTGATTAAAGCATTGGATCATCAAGGTATAGATCCAGGATATTGTCATATTTTAAAGAATATTTATAAAAATACAACAGCAACAATTAGATTACATAATGATACTGGGAAAGTCAACATTGAGAAACGTGTAAGACAAGGTGACTCCATATCTCCAAAACTTTTTACAGCAGTGCTGCAAGAAGTATTTTGTGGATTAAAATGGGAAACTAAAGGAGTGAAAGTAAATGGAGATTATTTAAGTCATTTAGATTTCGCAGATGATGTAGTTGTTTTTGCAAATAATGCTTCAGAGCTGCAGGAAATGTTGCAGGAGTTATCAGATGAAAGTAGGAAAGTAGGACTAAAGATAAATGTTAAAAAGACTAAAATAATGTTTAATCGGTTTGCTCAAAATATGAAAATAAAGATTGACTATGATGAATTAGAAGAAGTTAACAGTTACAAATACCTTGGTCAGATTATTAATACAGATGGAAACATAATGGAGGAAATTAATCATAGAATTAAACTTGGTTGGAGTGCTTTTGGTAGAAATAACTTGATACTAAAAGGAAATATGCCTATGTGTTTGAAAAGAAAGGTTTTTAACAAATGTGTTTTACCAGTTCTTACTTATGGATCTGAGACTTGGACACCCAATAGAAGAGCCATACAGAGACTTCAGACCACTCAAAGAAGTATGGAGAGGGGTATGTTGGGAGTAACAAGAAGAGATTGAAAATGCAATGTATGGGTAAGAGAACAAACAGGTGTTACTGACATCATTGAAAAAATTAAAAGATTGAAGTGGAGTTGGGCTGGACATATTGCTAGAAGAGATGATAATAGATGGACAATTGAAATTTTAAACTGGATTCCAAGAGATTGTAAAAGACCCAGAAAGAGACCACATGTGAGATGGATGGATGAAATAAGAAAGTGTGCAGGGTGATGTGGAGAAGAGAAGCTAAAGATCGGAGAAGATGGATTAAACTTGGAGAGACCTTCATCCTGCAGTGGATTGATAATGTTGATAATGATATATATATATATATATATATATAATATGTTGCCACAATAAGTGTAAAATAAAGAGGCTATATTGATTTCAAGTAATCGTCAAATGTTTATGGATCGTCAATCATCAAACATTAAAATGACAGAATTTTGAGAGAACTGAAGTGAATTTTGGGAGTTATGAAATGATATCTCATGTTAATTATTCAACGTTATATAGTTGACAAAGACTACAAGAAAAATTATAGAATGTACTTCTAAAAAATAAGTTAAATTTATATGAATAATACTGTATTTAATATATATATATATAAATTTGAATATTATATATATTTATATCATAAAATGATACAATAAACGTAAAAGTAAAAATTATCGCTCCAAGAAAAATTTTAAATATTTAAAATATATAAATTATAAATTGTTATTTAAAAATAAATTCATTTAATTAAATTTTTAATTGATTTTTTGGAGAAAAAAAATTCTACTAATAAAATTTTAGAAATGAATGTTTTATATTAATGTTTTAAGTTTTACATATTTTATAATTAAAATTAATGAAGTATAAAAATATATTACCATTTTAGCTATAAATTGTTTATTTACTACTTTAAATATCATAAAGATTCACTTCAAAAACTTTAAATTTGTTTAGTTATTTTATTTATTTATTTAATCAATAGTCCAGAATACTGAATTCATTTTATTTTTTGACAATTATTTTTTTGCTTTTAATTATTTAAAAATGTTAATTGACTTCAGGTTTTATATAAAATATATATTTTATAAATATAAGCATAAATTACATTATTTTAAACTAGTTTTAAAACTGTTATAGCTCAAAGTCTCTTCAACCAATGTAAGTCCTAGATTCCACCTTATCTTGATTAGATTGTGCTTTCAACACTAGAGATCAACGGATATGTAAATAGATGCGATATATCCAGTAGCAGAAATAGGCTACTAGGTGTTAATGGTTAGTAATTCTGATTGTTGTCATTATGAATGGATCTGGCTATAAGTAGGCAGTTGTTTAGAGAAAAGAGAAACAACAAATTTCTGTCAGAAAAAGTTCATGGTAGAACTGTTAGCTGCAAGATATAACCCTGCAATAAGAAAAACTACCACAGTAGATCTGAAAGTGTTAGATAAACCTAGACAATATCTGAGTCACTTCCTTTGATAATTTTAAGACAATTATTGTAAATATACTTGCATATTTTTAACAAAGAATATTAAATCGTATTCATAGAAGTCTGTGTTGATTACATTCACATATAAATCCAACAAAAATATAAGTTAATTATGATATTTAATATTATAATTTCAATTATAAATATGATTTTATTCTACCCTGAAAGTGATTTTTTCTTGTGTAGCTGTGAAGCATTAGTTTTTATTTTTAATATATGTAGCTCTTAAATTAATTCCTACAATTTTGTCCAATAGATAAACATTATTGTAGTTTACAAAAACAAAACGGTTTGTACATAATCAAAAATTAATAGTTGCAAGAACAGTGGCCATTATGAATATAAAATCTATGAAAGTATTTTTAATTATTATTTAATGATTTAAGTATTTAATTACAGTAATTATATTTAGATTTAATTTATTTTTGTATATAATTTGATAATAAAAACTTGCCACTATAATATTATTTTTATATAAATATACAAGTTTTTTTAACAGTAAATTATATATTTTTGTTTTAGCGATAAAGTATATAAATGTTTTATTAATTCATTAGTTATAATATTTTGAATTATATATGCAAAATATTATTTTTATCTAAAGACACATAACTATAATCCATTGTGTCTATTCTAAAATATCTTTTTAATAATTTAGGAAGACAAAAATTTAAAATTGCAGACCTAAAGACCATAAATATTAACATTAATAATATTAAAATATGATTCCAATTATGATATTAATGTTTTCGTAATATATAATTAATTAAAAATACATGTTAAAATATGTATGTGCCAATATACATATTTTTATGTTATATACAAGTATAAATAGAATAATAAAACATGTTTAAAATATTTTAATTAAGAGTAGGTGAATGTATTGGTGTAATTTAAAGCATTTTTTTTTTTTTTTAGCATTACTATCTTTTTATTAACTACAACCAAAAAAAATTAAAGAAACGATTTATTTTTTATTTATTGTTGTTTTTTGTTTGTTTGTTTGTTTGTTTGTTTTTTTTTTTTTGAAAATAAAATAAAAAATCTTTTTTTTCTATTTATTCTCAAAATATTTTGATGTGTAAACTGCTATAGCTTTTTAAGTTTTATGTCTATATCAAAATATAATACTTTTATATGACTTTTAATCATAAATGAAAATATTTAAGGAATTACAAAAAAATAAGACTTACTGAATTTAAGAATTATTATAGAAGAGTCAAAAAATAGATTCAATAGCTATAAATTAATAACTGCTATTTAAAAAATAATATAACAATCCAATATGAACTCTGCAAGACAATTATTCAAGAAATGGTTTATTATCTCCAACATAAAAACTGACATAATCATTTTACTTGAAAATTCCATTTGTAATGGAACATTTTCAATAATAAGAGTTTCCACCTTCATCCTTTACATCATACGGATTGTAAGATGCAAAACTTTCATGAAATTATACCACCTCCACAAGCCATACCATAGTTTTATCAAATGCTCAAAAAAGTCAAGAAACGTTATCAGCTCCTTGCCTCCAGTAAAGCCTTTGATGACACCTGGTCATTAATCTAACTACCTTTTTCCTGTTTCTCAACTCCACCCAACTCAGCCTTTTAGATTAGGTAATTTTAAACTTATTCTTATTTAAAACATTCTAACCACATAAAACAAGTTGTGAGTATTTCACACACTATACAAACTTTCTTCTATTTATTCAATCATATAAGTGATATAACAATTGTGTTCACATAATACATTCTAGCCAAATGCCAAACAGAACATTAATATAATCATGTTAGTGTACTTTTTTTTCATCAAGATGTAATTCCTATATATTATTAATAAATTATTATTGAAAAGAAATGATTTATTATTAAATAGTGGATATCATGCAAAAGCTCTAACAATTCTTTGCATTTTAGCTATTGCCATAAAAATATGAAAAACATTGCACCTTACATGGCATTTCAATAAAATTAATATATATATATATATATATATATATATATATTTATATATATATATTTATATACTATATATATATATATATATATATATATATAGTAAATTAAGTTTATATATATAAATATTGATTTATATATTATATATTGTAACCAGACAAAAACCAACTCCATTCTTCATTGGTTTTAATTCCTGATGAGCATATTGCAGGAAGAAAAAGATTTGGATTTTGTGATTAATTAACAAATAATAAATTAGGAAAATGATCCTATTTGTTTTTTTTTAGAATCAACTGTTTTATAAATATGATTAATTTATAACTGTAAAAAAAAAGAACATTTTTTTTTTTTTGCATAAACATGTAAGTACATCTAAAACTATGTGAAACACTTTGTAAACCAAATAAATCCCAAATATTGATAATAACATTATGTTAATTAATTGCTTATATAATAATCATGAGGTAAAATTTTGTTTTATTTATTTATATAATCACCTAAATAATCTTATATGTATATATAATTCTTATTTTTCTTCATTGTCTGATTGGTAGATGAAGTTTGTCTGATGTCACATGTATGTTTATGCAGAGAAGTAATTCTACCATTAAATAAAAAATGCTTTAACTACAGAGATATAGTATATATATATATATATATATATATATATATATATATATTGTACCGGACCATACTCCTACGGAAATCTTTTCCTAATCTTGCACTGAGCATGAAGTGACCAAGATTTAACAGGTAAAAAAATGGATATCAATTTAGCCGATTTCTATACTCATATATGTTAGCACTTCCAGCTAAACTGATAGAAAGAATGGATTGACAGGACTCTTCCAGTTAAAACACCCTTTAGTTGATATCTTATTTGAATGCCCGAATATTTAGAACAATGGCAAGTACACACCTTTGAAAAATCTATTTACAAAATAGATTTTTGTGCGCCACTTCTAGAAAAGAATCAAAAAATGAATTTTTCACCCTCCTAGAAGGATGTGTAATACCATATGTTCAGAGGAGCATAAGAATAAGATTTATCACCCCGGTAGAGCAATATCCCATGTGGCTAGCTCAAGTCACTCTACATCTAGGGTCTTCAAATGGGTAAGTTAAATGATTATTACAGGTATGTGGTTGATAAGGAAAGAACACATTTTTATCAATATAAATAATGATACGAAAACGAAAAAAGTTTAATATTATGATTAAATATTTATTTAATCCCAAATACCCACCACCGTTTCATACTAATGATGATATAATAAAATAAAATAAAAATACTAAATAATTAATGATCACAAACCCATATATATATATATATATATATTGGAGGCGTTGAAATAGACAAAATACAATTTTAAATAAGAAAAATAATAAATCCCTAAAGCTATTTACAATATTTATAAGTAATGGAAGTGGTCTGAGCTCCTTTACCCTGTAGAAATAAATTTTGCTTTGTGTGATTTGATATATAGATATGATATTTTTGGTCATACAGGCATATGCTTTTACTCAGTACTTTAAACCCCTTTTATTGATAGCAAAAATAATAATATAAAAAAAACTATGCATACGTATATTTGCATTATGTTATATTTCAATAATTTCGTATTTTTCAACAAGTCAACAAGGTTGCATTGGCTCAGATACTATATCGTACTCACCATAAGGTACTGTATCTATTTCTCTTTTGCTATAGATGAATTCCCATACATGTATATACGTGCAGTACAATTATACACTTACTATTATTTTAAATATAAAGTTATTAGAGTACTTGCTTACAGGGAATCTATAATATATCAATCCCTTCATGCACACATTGTAAGGTGCAGCATTGACAAAAAAAAACAAACTTAAAAAGGATATACGGTTAAATACATTTTTAGATCTTCAGCATGAGATATCGTATTTACCGAATATTATAAGCGTATCACGCATATATATACATGCATATTTATATATGACGAATTTTAGGAATAACAACAAGAGCAAAACGAATAGCAACAACAACAAAAAAAAGAATCTCATTGCAACCCTTGTTGAAAATACCAGAATTTGAAATAGAAAAATTGACTCAAAAGATTTAAGTAAATCTTTATCATTTGTGCCCTTAATAACTGTGAATTTAATTATATATATATGTGAGAGACAACTCTCTTTTTTTTAAATGATTAATAATAATAAAAAAAATAAAAAAAATTAATGATATATTTAACCGGAAACATCAAAGTTAATTATCTCAATATTAATAAAACATCTTAAAATAAACTTATGTCGGCATCTTCATTCTTCTCCTCTGGGCTCTGAGTGGGTTTTAAGTCAACTGGCTGTGTGGTGAGGATTTCATCCATTTAGGCATAGGCAGGGTGGCCAGAACTGGCGTGGTCACATCATGGCGGCTTGGGATAGAGAAAGGGCGGTGCACCGGCTGGTTGTTTACCCCATGGTCATTTCACTGGACTCTCTGGTAGATTGCCCCATATTTTCCTCTGTTTGTATATGATAGTATTTTTTTTATTAAATGTTCACTTGCTATTTGACTGGTTCATTAAATCTTTAAGAAATCATTAGTTCTTAAAAGAACTGTATAATGGATTTCTTAGAAAATGTCAGCAGTAGTCCTGTTCATAATTTAATCTCTAAGTAGCTGGTTGCTTGGAGCATTCTGGAGCCAAAAAAAATGCATGACTTGCCTAGAACAACTGCCAAAAAAAGAATGAATCTCACTGCCCTGACCAAACTATATCAATCCCACTAGCCCTCTGAGAAGCATGAATCAGCCAATCCTTTCAATTTATCTTATCATTTAGATTATAACATTCCTTATTGATTACTCAGACCACTTGCTCACAAAATCAATTCAAAAGAATTTTTAAAACGATAACAGTTTAATTAAAGCATTATCTAACATTTTGCTTTTGATCAGATTTTTGCACAAGCAATTAACATTCTTAGTTTACAGAATAAAATTAGTTTTTAGAAAAGTAATTAAAAAAAAAAAATGTACAATTATATTGGAACAATTGCTTTTTTCTATTTGAATTTTTCAGAGAAAGCCAAATACATAAAATAACATATCATAAGACATATACAAAAAGGAAATATAAAACCAAAAAAATACATGAGTTTACTACAATATTTTCTATGTCAATTTCATATTATTTAAATTGGTGTGTGTGGGTATTTTAATGCTCAGACCACTCCATTATTAATATAGCACATTTATATATTTGTTGTGCTTAATATCTACAAATTCATAAATGTATCTGCTGTAATATTCTTTACAGCAGATTTTGTGCATGGACATTTGATAATGCCTGGCACAATACCCCCCTCTCCAATGAGACTTTTAAATGGGTATGACCATTTAAAGTCTTAAGATTTTATTATGAACTATACATGTGAGATGATCTCTAGAGCATCCTGGATGCTATGGTATGGGTTTTAGTGCCCGAGCATTGTATGTGCCCTTTATTCCCTGTTCTGTTTTAATCCAAAAAGCATTATTCCCACTGCAGTCCACAATTTCAAAAGGGCCTTCATAAAGGTTAAAAAAAATTTTACACTGGAACTTTTCTGGAATGCTCACATGAGGCGTTCTGACCATCACTCTATCCCCTACCTTGAATTGGTAGTTTTGCATGCTGTGTTTCCTTTTGTTTCTTCTGAGACTCATCTTATGCATGGTGGGCTTGAGCCTTTTTTTTATCTAATTCCATGTCAATTGTTTTGTCTCTGCTCCCTGGGAAATTTGCCTTGAAGAGTTTTGGTACGAATTTTCCAAAATGTAGCTGTGTTGGAGGGAATCCAGTGGATTCATGTACAGACCAGTTTATATAATTTAGTATCTGAGGTAGCTGTTTTACCCATCCCTTGTGGTTTGTCAGTAAGTATGTATGAAACAGCCTTCCCAACTCTCGCATAACTCTTTCACAAGGATTACTTTGGGGGTTATGGATCGATGTAAGTACGTGTTTAACTCACTGCTTAGTAACCCATTTGTTCCATTCTTCTGATACAAAAGGGGTTCCATGGTCTGTCAGGATTGTTTCTGGTTTCCCAACTGTGTTAAAATGTGAGGACTCTACAACTTTTATAGTTTCACATGTTGTAGTTCTTGCTAAAGGGTAGGCTGCCACAAATTTGGAGAAAAGGTCATATACAACGAGTAAATATCTTTTTCTATTGAAGGGTGGCAGAGGATCATAAAAATCCATGGCCATTATTTCCTTTGAGTTGTTAGGGATGATTGATTTCATTGGAGTTGTGTATGCTCTATTCAGGGGTTTTGCATGCTGGCATATTTCACATTTATTCAAAATCTTTATTATGTCCCAGTGCATCCCAGGCCAATAGAACCAGCGCTTGAGGCAATATTCAGTTTTTGGGGTTCCATAATGTCCATATAATCGGTGAATGTAATCAGTGAGAAGGCCCCGAATGGCTGGTGGTACCATCACTCTCCATTCATCAATGTCTTCTTGAATTTGGTAATATAAAACCTCCTTTTCTATCTTGTATCGGCACTTCTTACCTGGCAAGCTGTCATCCTTCTGAAGAGATTGGGTATACAGTGTTATAATCCGGTTTAAGTCCTTATCTTCATGCTGTCTCTTTGACATTTGTTTTAGATGTTCCTATATGTCTTTGTCCTTACATGATATGCTCATCATGTATGCATGATCTATCTTCAGGTGTTGTTGTTGTTGAGTTTGAATGGGATGACGACTGAGGATGTCAGCCACCACATTCTCAGCTCCTTTGCAATGTTTCACCATATAATTAAACTCTTGGAGAAACAAACTCCAGCGAACTAGTCAGCTATTAGTGAGATAGCTGTGATTTAGAAATTGAAGACTCTTGTGGTCTGTAATTACTATCACTTCAGAGCCTAGTAGCATAGGGCGAAATTTTTCAAATGCCCATACGATTGCAAGGGCTTCTTTTTCTGTAACTGTGTAATTATGTTCAGGTCCTTTCAACAACCTGCTTATGAAGTACAGGACCCCTATCTGTCCATCTTGCTGAACTTGGGATAGTGTGACACCCAATCCATATGCACTGCTATCTGTTTGGAGTATAAAGGGTTTGTCGAAGTCTGGGTATGCCAGCACTACTTGTTTTATGAAACCCACCTTAATCTCAGTGAATGCTTCCTCTTGTTCACTGGTCCAGTTCCAACGGGTATCTTTCTTGAGTAATCTTAATAAAGGTTCCATTCGGTCAGCAAATTTTTCACAGAATCTGTTGTAAAAGTTGCATAGTCCTAAAAAGGACCGAATGTGCTTTCGAGTTTTAGGTACAGGGAAGTCATTTATTGCACTGATTTTATCAGGGTTACGTTTGATTCCTGTTCGTCCCACCAAATGACCCAAAAAGTCTATCTCCTCAGAGATCAATATACTCTTTTTCAGATTGATTTTGATTCCTTTAGCTTCACATTCTGCAAAAAATATTTGTAAGTGTTGGAAGTGTTTTTCCAGAAATGTGGATGCTACTACGACATCGTCCAAATATATTGTTAAAATTTTCTTGATTTCCTGAGACAAAACTTGGTCCAGACATTGTAATAAACCTGCACCGCTATTAACTAAGCCAAAAGGCGTTCGATTAAATTGATATGTGTGGCCTCCATATCTAAAAGCTGTGTATTTGCGATCTGTGTGATGTAATCCTATCTGCCAGTAGCTAGCAGTTAAGTCAAATGTGGAAAATATTATTTTGTCTTTAAATTTCATGAGTAATTCTTGCATACGAGGTGGAATACTACAATCTGGTATTGTCGCCCTGTTAAGTTGGCATGCATCAAGGCATAACCGCACGGATCCATTTTTTTTTCTGACCACCACTAGGGGGTTACAGTATGGGGAAAAGCATTTATCAATGATGCCCCATTCCAACATTTGTTCCAGCTGTTTCTCCACCTCCTCCTT
The DNA here is from genome assembly GCA_028023455.1 of Epiperipatus broadwayi. Classification (NCBI taxonomy): domain Eukaryota; kingdom Metazoa; phylum Onychophora; class Udeonychophora; order Euonychophora; family Peripatidae; genus Epiperipatus; species Epiperipatus broadwayi. The sequence goes on along the minus strand of JAQFVV010000377.1, from coordinate 261,506 downwards.
AAATTTGTGTGGTATGGGGTAGGATCACGCTTGGTACGGTTCTTCTGGTTTCAATCTGATTCTTTGTTTATATCCTTTAATGAGCCCAGGACTATCAGAAAATATGTTTTTATAAGTATAAAGCATAGATTTGAGTTTTTCCGTATCAGTGGCAGAAGTCAGTTTTGCTCCATTTGCCTTTTCTTCCATCAGCTCCATGTCCAGTTGGGTCATACAACATGCCTCAGTATCATCATGTAAATGGGGTGTTAGCATTTCAATTTGTTTGTCATTGCACACTACCAGCTGATGTTCATAAACCAAAATGCATCTGTTTTTGTGTAGGAAATCTGAACCCAACTTCATGGATAAGACTGGTCATTATTAAGAACACTTGGTATACCATCTTATGCTGTATGTGCATCTGTACCCAAATTTGCTTAGGCAGAAGTTTTGCTTTCCGGTTGTTTGCTAATGTTATTTGTGCTGTCTTCAAAGGTAAGATTTCTATGCTTGGGTTTTTGCTACAATGCGGTGGTATAGATCTTCTGATATTACAGATATTTGCCTGCCCGAATCTAGCATGGCCGTGACTTCAAGTCCCTCCATTGACAGACTGATCTCAGGACAACTTTGAGGAGCATATTCAGGCACTCTATCTTCCCATGAACATATCAAGTTTGATATTTCTTTGTCCATATTAGTCCATGGTTTTATGATGTGGCCACAGAACTCTTCATTTTTGTTCCTGTTTGTGTGATTGGTAAGTTTATCTTCCCAAACATTTGCTGATAGCCTATATTGTTGGCTCATGTCTATCTCATTTAATAATTCATCCATTTGTTGCACTGAATTTGTGCTTGCGGTGAGCACCATTTGTTCAACATGAAGTGGCAAATTATGGCGGATTATCCTGACTATTCACCCCTCTGATATGTGGCATGCTTTCAGTGTCTGAAGTCTAGCTGCTTGTCTTCTGAAAAATTTCGAATAATTTTCACCAGTATTCTCTTTATATTTTTCCTGCATGACTTGTTGCAGGATCATATCTTGGCACTGCTCACTCCAAAAACTTTTTAACAATACCTTTTTATAATCCTCAAATGTTTTGGGATGGTGGAACAAGGACTGCCACCATGTTAGAGCATCGCCATGGAGGTGATTGTAGGCAATTGCCAGTTTACCAAAGTCATTAATTTGATTCACTTGGAAATATGTTTCTAAGCTTTTAATATGCTTGATAGGGGCTTTATCTGTTTGTCCCTCAAATATCTTTATTTTTAAAAATTGGTTTATATTGCAAGAGTAAAATTTTCCCTTTTCTCTTTCGTGTATCTCATTTTTAAAACTATAAAATCTTGTTTCGATTTCCTTTGACATTTCACGTTTGAACTCCTCCATTTTTTGGTTCGTGTATGCAGTGCTTTCCGAGAGTTGTTGAGTCAGTTCATTTATCTGTTGTGGTATTCTGGCCATTTCTTGTTTTATATACACTAACGTTTCTTCCATTATGTTTTATTTTTAAACACGCAGTACACTGCGCACCTAACTCTTCCTTATTCCAATCACCGATTATGTGTCTTTTCTACGCCCTGTTCCAACCACTCTGCCCATGTCTACCTACGTCTATCTAACCTTATTTATAGATAGTAAAAAAAAAATCAAGTATAACGTACGAAACTCTATTTCGTTATGCTAGTATAAAACACATTTTATTATACCCATTCTTTTTAAAACAAAAAAACAAAAAACAAAACAAAAACATCTTCAAGTATAAGTTATTTTAAATATTACACAATTTTGAAAAACAGGTCTTATACTTATATCTAAAATGTCTATTTTCTCTCTCTTTCAAAACAAAACAAGAAAACAACAAATTCAACTGTAAGTTATTCTAAAAATATTACACTATAATAACCTATTACTTTTATTTGTAAAACCTCCGACCATTTATATACATATATATACAGCATGTGACCTACTTTCCTCCACTCATTCGTTTAATAATTTTTATATAGTTTATTTCTATTTTAATTACACATGAGACGTCAGTTTTTACTCAGTTTAAAACGGCAACTTTATTTATCTAATAAAATGTTAGCGACTCTGTTTAAAGTGAAAATTGTTAAGCAATTATTAAGATGAAAGAATCAATACTCTATATAACAAAATATCAACGTCAATATATTACGTATACTTATTTAAAATAACTTCGAAGTCTATTTTATTTATCCGGTATATTTATAGAATAGAGTGTGAGCATTTGATTTATTGCTAACAATTTGAATCATAAATATATATTAAATATCCGTCGCTACAAAGAATAAACTATCATTTTGGAACTGCAAATTTCTGAGTAAAATATTTTTAATTAACTAAGAATATCTTCAAAAAATATATATAGCAAACTAAGCGTGTTCATTTGTACGGCCTATTAATTACACTATATATTTAGAAAAAAAAACAACAACTAACGATCAAACTTTATATAACTTCTCATATTTAACATTTAATTTAGTTTTTATTTCACCTAGATAGAGTTTATATATACCTACGGAACGTAAATTATTTTTACCGTTATTTACACATTTCTATAATTTAACTTGTTCTTTCCTTAATTGTACCATTTTTACATTTAAAACACGTTGTGCGCCAGTTTTACTGTACCAGACCATACTCCATGCAGAATTCTTTTCCTAATCTTGCACTGAGCATGAAGTGACCAAGATTTAACAGGTAAAGAAATGGATATCAATTTAGCCGATTTCTATACTCATATATGTTAGTACTTCCAGCTAAACTGATAGAAAGAATGGATTGACAGGACTCTTCCAGTTAAAACACCCTTTAGATGATATCTTATTTGAATGCCTGAATATTTAGAACAATGGCAAGTACACACCTTTGAAAAATCTATTTACAAAATAGATTTTTGTGCGCCACTTCTAGAAAAGAATCAAAAAATGAATTTTTCACTCTCCTAGAAGGATGTGTAATACCATATGTTCAGCGGAGCATAAGAATAAGATTTACCACCCCGGTAGAGCAATATCCCGTGTGGCTAGCTCAAGTCACTCTACATCTAGGGTCTTCAAATGGGTAAGTTAAATGATTATTACAGGTATGTGGTTGATAAGGAAAGAACACATTTTTATCAATTTCATACTAATGATGATATAATAAAATAAAATATTAATACTAAATAATTAATGATCACAAACCCATATATATATTCGAGGCGCTGAAATAGACAAAATACAATTTTAAATAAGAAAAATAATAAATCCATAAAGCTATTTACAGTATTTATAAGTAATGGAAGTGGTCTGAGCTCCTTTACCCTGTAGAAATAAATTTTGCTTTGTGTGATTTGATATATAGATATGATATTTTTGGTCATACAGGCATACGCTTTTACTCAGTACTTTAAACCCCTTTTATTGATAGCAAAAATAATAATATAAAAAAAAAACTATGCATACGTATATTTGCATTATGTTATATTTCAATAATTTCATATTTTTCAACAAGTCAACAAGGTTGCATTGGCTCAGATACTATATCGTACTCACCATAAGGTACTGTATCCATTTTTCTTTTGCTATAGATGAATTCCCATACATGTATATACGTGCTGTACAATTATTCACTTACTATTATTTTAAATATAAAGTTATTAGAGTACTTGCTTACAGGGAATCTATAATATATCAATCCCTTCATGCATGCATCTTTAAGGTGCAGCATTGACAAAAAAAAAAAAAAACTTAAAAAGGATATACGGTTAAATACATTTTTAGATATTCAGCATGAGATATCGTATTTACCGAATATTATAAGCATATCACGCATATATATACATGCATATTTATATATGACGAATTTTAGGAATAACAACAAGAGCAAAACGAATAGCAACAACAAAAAAAGAATCTCATTGCAACCCTTGTTGAAAATACCAGAATTTGAAATAGAAAAATTGACTCAAAAGATTTAAGTAAAAGCTTTATCATTTGTGCCCGTAATAACCGTGAATTTAAATATATATGCGAGAGACAACTCTCTTTTTTTTAAATGATTAATAATAATAAAAAAAATAAAAAAAATTAATGATATATTTAACCGGAAACATCAAAGTTAATTATCTCAATATTAATAAAACATCTTAAAATAAACTTATGTCGGCGTCTTCATTCTTCTCCTCTGGGCTCTGAGTGGGCTTCAAGTCAACTGGCTGTGTGGTGAGGATTTCATCCATTTAGGCATAAGCAGGGCGGCCGGCACTGGCGTGGTCACATCATGGCGGCTTGGGATAGAGAAAGGGCGGTGCACCAGCTGGTTGTTTACCCCACGGTCATTTCACTGGACTCTCTGGTAGATTGCCCCATATTTTCCTCTGTTTGTATATGATAGTAATTTTTTTATTAAATGTTCACTTGCTAAAGAAACCAATTATTACAAAAATGACAGTCTTTCAGATTGGTATACAATTCTCACATTTAAAATCTTTGCTTAAATTACATTAAATCTTAAGTTAAAGCAATCAATTAAAAAAAAAAAAAACGGGTTTATCTGGTTGTTTTCTATAAATTGAAAACTGTGCTACTTTTATTCATCTAAACTCAGTTTATGATTTTAATTGCTAACGCGATCGACTCTTAAAGGTTTCTAAAATCGTTAATTACAGGAAAAATTCCAATTTTCTTAACAACACACACACACACACACACACACACACACTCAGGTGACATTAAGTATGCTTGCAATAGATACAAATTTTGCCGAATTATTTGTCAAAGGATTTTGTTCTCGCATTTGTTTATTTAATTTATTCATCAGTTACTTTTGAATACTGAATGTAGGGAATCATATTTACAATATTACCATTACTTTGATTTCACAATTTTATTCTATTTTTAGAAATAGAAAGCTCTTTCAGAAAAAATATAAAAATATTGGAAATTTTACTCCAAAGACACTGATTCTATTAATAACTGGAAAACAATGTAATCTGAATAAAACCGTTTTCAGTAATAGAATGAAACAAATTCTTATTCATATTATTTACATGTAAATCATGTCTTATTTTTTTTTTTTTCTTATAGGAGGGTACATTTAAAATAGTTTATATTAAAAGCCTCCCTGGATAACTGAATAATACTCTATGAGATTGTGATTCAAGCAGTTTATTTAACACATGCATATTTGATTAACAAATACTGTTTCATTGTTTGAGAAAATATGGCCTACTAAACATCAAGTCATTTAAAAATTACTATGAGAAATATTGCTGTTGCATTTAAGTCTTTTTTTTTTTTAGTTTTGATCTTTTTTTCTACATATTTGCATATCAAAAATCCAAAGAACATTTGATTGTCAGAAAATTTTTAAAAATTGAAATTTGTTACTTTTTGTGAATCTTGTTTTGTAATAAATTGGCTGACACATTTCTAGGAGTGGCTAAAGGAAATATTTATTTTTATGAAGTTTAGCTGAGCTCACTTTCAGCTTGAAAATTGTTTGGGTATGCTGCATTACTTATTGATGAAATATTAATTATTTAAATTAGCTATTTAAATATCCAACTTCCTTGAGAGTTGGATACTATTTTCTCTTTTGTTAATGATGTGATTGTTGTTGGCAATCAATGACACCTCATCTCCTTCAGTGCAAACAATATTTCTTTATTGTATAAATATTTATGATGAGACATCCTTATGGTCATATTTGACATCAGTTCTCCATAATATATTGCCTTGCAAGTGCATTATTGCACATAATTTTATATATAATTTGATATGTAATCTATTTATAGTGTTGTTTAATAATATGTTAAGATTAAGAGGAGGAATTCTGGAGCTTATATGTTGTAAAAATGATATTTTTTAATTTTGTGTATGAATATTGGGATATATGGCATATTTACTCCCATGATTTGCTTTTCTCTTGGGATTGGACTAGTTGTTTTAATTTTTACAAAATACTTTTAATTATAATATGTTTCTGTTATAGTTTATTTTTCTTAAATTATTTGTGTGGGATCTATGATTGTTTTCTATCCACTTCATATTTGCAAAGTCTAAAAATTTTTTAAGAAGCTTTTTATTGCGGCAAGTTTATGTATCATTGGGAATAGGAATTGAGATGGAATTGCATCACTAATTTCAAGTTGTTTTATGATCATTTTGAAACATGATTATTATTTCTTTGGATATATAAATCTAAACATTTCAAGCATCTTGGGGTGTTTTCTTGTTCAGTAATTCATTTGAGAGCTATTTTTTGTAGTAAATTGTGTATTTGTGTGATGATTTTTTTGGGGGACACATTTATATGTCATCCACATAACATCTGTATATAATATTGTTTTTCCCCTATAAACTTGAGTATAATGTTTTCTTTTGCATTGGGTAATGTTATATTAGATACATGTCACTTATAGGTAGACCCATGGGCCATAACTTTTTTTATTGGAAATTATATTATTAAAGTTTGATGTGTCTATTAAAAAAATCTTGTTTTGAGGGATTATAATATGAACTTAGTAGTAGTGTTTGTATAACATCTATGGACTACCTACTTGAGATAAAATCATATAATTTGATAATGTCTAGTAATGTCAATCTCTAACTGTTTTGTTCTCTTCTTTAATGATAGACTGTACCAGTTCTAGGAGAGAATTTTATTCTAAATTTTCCAATTCCTAGGTCAGTGGTTAATCATTCCACTATATATTTTGTGACATTATAGTAATATGTTCTGCTAAAATATATATCATTAAACATAGATGATAATTTTCTTTATGTAACATAATGTTTGAAAATATTTGAAGAAGAATTGCAGCTGATTGATACTGTCTTAAGTATTCAATACTATTATATACATTGTGGCTGTGTTTTCATAATATGGCCATTATAAATTTATTCTTCATAATTTTAGTATTGTATGCTTTGACATATTTAAAATTTCATTTTTGAATTGAATTGATGTTTTGTATGTAATTGTCAAATAATTGAGCATAAACCAGTTATATTTATCTTCTTTTAAATATAGTATATTGTTTTCATGCATATATTGTTTGCAATTTTTTAGCCCTAAATCGACATCTTGTTTTCAATTTTATCTGAAAATGAAAATGAAGCTTCAGTTATTTGTTTAAAATGTTTTCTTTAATCAGGATTTTTTCATATTTGAATGTGAAGTCTGCTATTAAATCAGGGTGGAATTTTTCATGTGCCTCTTATGAACTTTAGGCTGTATTCTAATCTGGGTTTTGATTTTTCCAAAAGTTGAGTATTTGACAGATTGATAAGGCATCCATTAAGCGTGAAGTTTATTTGTAATTCTTGTTTCTGTGTAAGAAATTTAATTTTTCTTATATTTAAATCTTAGTTGTCAAAATACTGTTCTGCAGCATTCAATAATTATAATTAATATTTTATAATAATTTTACATTCTTCTTTTCCTTCATTTGTTTAGTTTCCAATGTCCTTTTGCATTCTCAAATTATGAGTTTTAACAATAATGATTTTAAGTATAATAATATATTCTCAGCCTTGATTTATTAAGTTGTTAATATATGGCAGCAGTTGGAGAACACTTTAAATTTTAAGCAGTTCTCCAAAATTTCCAGTTTTTATTGCATGTTTGAAGTCAGTTTCCATAATTTTATTGCCATCATGAAAAATTGTCAGTTGACCATATTGTAATAAAAAAATCTGTGTTATCCTTTTCATAAATCTTGTTTGTAATAAAATGGCTGAAATATTTTCAATGTTGGCTAAAGAAAATATTTATTTTATGTCTTGCATTGGTGGTCGAGAGGTCAGTGTGACTGCCTTACAAGCACTTACCTGGGTTGTGGGTTCGCATCCCGGCCGATGTTATGACACTTGGAAAATATATATATATATATATATATTATGTACTTATTTTTATTAAATATAACTGTGTACATTTTTGACTTGAAAATGAGATTTTGTAGCACTCATATGTTGGCTATGCATGTTACAGTGTGTATTTATGAAATCCTAATTATTTAAATTAGTTAATTAAATATTCCACTTTCATGAGAGTTGGATATTGTTTATACAAAGCATGATGATAAAAAAAATTGAAAGAGAGGAGTGAATCACCAATAACAATTACATCATTGACGAAAAAGAAAACAGTATCCAATTCTCAAGCAAGTGGAATATTTAAAAAGCAAACTTAAATAAATAGTACATTATCAATAAATACTGCAACATACCCAGCCAACCCATAAGTGCTACGAATCTGGTTTTCCAAGCCGAAAGAATGCTCAGACAACATTTAATAAAAAAAAAATACATATAAGAAACCTTTTCTTTAGCCAATGTTAGAGTTGTTTCAGACAATGTATTACAAAAAAATAATTAAGTAAATAGGATTTGTCAATTATCTCAATATAATTTTGTGACATAAGATTCTTTCCAAATCAATATCATTTTTTTATATTCAAGCAAACATCTACAAATGATGAATTAGGGCGTTAACAAATGCATTTTCATGAGTTCCAAACGAATTTATTTTTTCCATTCATCTGGATTTGATCTTTTCAATCCCTACTGGAGTCTCATTTACAGATTTAGAACAAAATATTATTTTTATTTATATTTTTTTATAAATAAAGTTAACAACAATTTAACTATGAAAATTAAACAAACACAAACAATAAATAACATAGTTTATGGTGGTCAAATTTAGTGGTAGCTCATGTCTAAAATTTGTGGGGGTGCTGTTTCAAAATTTTTTACACATTGTTTTAATATCATGTAAAACAATACAGACATATACAAAAATTATACATAAACTTGATAAAATCCTAAACAAGTATAGTTGTGATTTAAAACTCTACATGAAAAGCAGGTCTGTAAATATCTATCAAATTATACATATTTACAATCTTCGAAAAAGGAATATAAATTATTTTTAACTCAATATTATATAATCATCTGATTTGAATAAACTTGCTACTGAAAATCTTGCTTTAGGTGCTAATTTAACATTTTAAACTATGATGTGAAGTGATGCAAAAATGGTAGCACAAAGAAATGGATACTTTCATTTCTATTTTGAAGGATAACAAAAAAAGTTCAGTCTTGCACAGTTATTACCAGTTATTTTGATTACAATAAATGTGACCATCATTATAAGGTATATGAGTTTTTAGGTTGCTATTTGTCCAATGATTATGGACATATTATTTTATGGGATTACAAAATTAGAATAATTATCACTACATAAATGTGGATGTAATATTTATCTTAATTTTTTTTTACTTATTAATATCCTAAATGTTTAAATTTTAACCTTGATCCATTTATTTAAAAATGAAATCTTTCATTTTGTTCTATATTGCAAGCTTAAGGATTATATAATATACAAGTGTAAAGAGAGAAATAAAGAAAAGAAAACTCATGTTATTGAACATATAAAAAAAAGGATCAGAAATGTGTGAGTAACAATGCTCTCTCTACCTATTACTAATGTGCAACTTTTTATCTCAGAAATCTGCACATGCACACACAAACACAGTGTTTCTGGATCTATGAAAAACACTGATTTATGCAAGGATTTTTGTATTTTTGATTTTATAAAGTAAAGGTGCTTATTCTCATTAAGCTTAAGAATCATATAATGTATATATAAAATAAGAATTAAAGAAAAAAAACATTATAAATATAACAAGAAATGTTGCATGTCTGCAGTTCCTATACGTACACCACTTGTCAAATTTCAGGTATGGGGATAGAATTTTAAAACTTAATAAAACCATTTATAATTTTACATCTTGGGTGGCTGTCACCAGTGATGATTTTTCATATATAATTTATCAATAGTTACTTTATACATAATAAATAAAAATCTATTTGCTAATAAATGAATACAATAATCAGTGTGAAAATAAATGTTTTTAAGCATATTTTTGTAATATAATTTAGATGTTGAATTTATTGTTTTGTAATAATTTTTTTTATTCCTTTAATAAAAAAAATATGCAATATTCTCACAAATAATTATAAGACAGTATTATTTTTAAATTTTTAACAAATAATTATTGTTCAGCAATTATTTGTAATTATAGATATTATCAAAAAGATATTAGTAATCATATTTAAATGCTTGTAGGAGCGGTTCTCTTCACTTTGTTTTAGAGTCACCTATTATAAACTGATGTAATCAGTAAATATTAGATAATACTATTATATTCATGACTTCAGCCTATTTTTTGACTTTGGACTTTTCCCTTATGGTTATTTTCTTTAGTACTGAAATCAGTGGATTTATACTAGACTCTACATATTATAAAGATTCCAAATTCAAGACAACTGTATATAGATTTTATTCTTTATTGAAATTATTTTATCAACAAAACATTGCATGACTTTTTATAATATATTGTTTTAGAATAGGATAAAAAAATAATGTCTAAAGGCATATGCAATGTGTGGAGAGAGAAAGTCATGTATTATTTTTATGGTTTTGGATTTTTTTAATAACACAAGGAATAATAACCTTCATAATATTCTTTTAATGATGAACTAATTTTAGTCATTTTCAAAAATAATTCATTTCCAGAAATAATTTTGTAGGGTTTTCCATCTTTTCACTACTAAATGTATATAATAAATTAATTATGAATTAAATAAAAGTACATGATAATTAGGATTTATATTACTTTTAAAAATATAGCTTTACATATATTTTATGTTGCAAATATTGAGAACTATTAAAACAATTTAATATTCACAATTTTGTTTGTTAATTATTATTAAGATCAATTCAATTTATTTACCAATTTAACTTTAATTAGTCAGTGGAATAAGAAATCTATGGATTCCACTTTAGTACTCGTGATAAATTTGCTATGCATACAGTATTTGATATTATAGCATAAATGTTAAACTATTAATTGGTGAAGAGTATGTATTACTTATAGACCATCATTGTCATGTTATAAATTCTATTTTTAAATAATATAAACAAATTATTCCTAATAAAATGAAAAGCTCAGTAATTAATGTTTCATTTTTCAATTTTATCTATGCATAATTTTTGCTTGCATAATATTAATAAAAGTGTTCTTCTCAAGATATAAATAAAAAAACACATTAAATTTAGCAGTGATATCATTTGTGTTGGCATGCATTTGCTTAGTAAAATTAAAGATGTGTTCATATATTGAAATTAGTAAATACAATGTAACAATATATTTGAAGGGGTATAGAATTTAAATTGCCTGAAAATTCTTAACAAATGTAATTGTTTTTTGTTTATGACATGATTTAGTGTTTTGAGTGCCATCTGTACATCAACAAAACAATGTAAGGTATTTTCAGAATTGAATTTCATAAAATCTAGAATTTTGTCTTTAGAATTGGATTAAGTTTTATTATCATCACTGATTATTAAAATGTATATATAATAGATAGTGCAAATATTGAAAAAATAGAAATATCTTATACATATATTAAAAATTTTAGAATGCAATTGTAATATGTTTAATTACTGCCAAGTTCATTTCAAACACTTTATGTTAGGTTTTTTTATAAACCTATTATATAGTAAGATCACTATACAAAAATCATTGGTGCAAGCATGTAATTTATGTAAAAACATAAATAATTCTAGAATCATATTAAAAGTCATGTCAATGTAAAATTTAGTATTCTTCTTTCCTTTGTAAAGAACATATTTTTTTTTAAAAAAAACATAAATTTGTATTATTTTTGATAGATTTATTAAAAATTAGAGTTTACTGTGTTTTACATAATGACTGAATTATAACGAACTTAACGTTCAAGCTTTCAATGAAAAAATAAGCTACAGTTTGTCTCAAATTAAGAACATATTTTAAAAGTCAAAAAGTTAGTAATTGAGCTATTTATCTAATTCTAAAGTTGTTTTATGCATTTAATAAATATTGCTTTTTAAAATAAAAACATAAAATCTTATTGTACTTAAATTCAAGTAAATTCTTATTCAAAGAGAGTTTTATGTAAGACACTGTACCGGTATAAATCCACCACGCTTACTCATACACAGTACCCGAGTTCAAACCCAGTCCACGTTTAAGAATAAATTCCCAAAACGCCAACTGAATTCAAACCCAAACCCCGGCATGACCAACCGATGATGACTTTACACCAGCACAGGGTTATCCCTTTTCTAGCTCAGCTTAGAACATGGACTAAATTCTTACAGTTAATGATATATAGGTTTATTAGACTATAGATATTGGAACGGTCATTTATGTAACGTATATATTTAAGTTGCCAATACAGACAGAAAGTGGCTAAATAAACTTAGAGAGTAATAAGGTGGAGGACACAAAGATTAAGATTAAATAAAGTGTTTAATAAGCAAAATATAAAGCATATAAATATAGTGTTAAATAAGACAAATAGAAAGCACATGAATATAGTGTTATATAATAGAAATATACAGCATATAAATATAGTGTTATACAGTACGGTAAGACTTCATAAATCCTCTTGTATTTGGCTACTAGTCTTTAGTGAACGTTTTATTTAATGAACAAACTCATGCCAATAGCTGGGTAGTTAAATAATTGACAGGTGGTTAAGAGAATCAGAGTATTAGAGCATTGGAAAAAATATTTATCTAAAGATTTTTGTTTACTTATTTTATTTGAATAGGCTCGAGCCGGAACGTAGACGAACAGTGGAGATGGTTTTATATAAATACGACATAAGAGATAGGTGAACTGGTGGTTTTATATAAATACGACGTGGAAAATAGATGAACTGGTGGTTTTATATAAATACGACGTGGAAGATAGATGAACTGGTGGTTTTATATAAATACGACGTGGAAAATAGATGAACTGGTGGTTTTATATAAATACGACGTGGAAGATAGATGAACTGGTGGTTTTATATAAATACGACGTGGAAAATAGATGAACTGGTGGTTTTATATAAATACGACGTGGAAGATAGATGAACTGGTGGTTTTATATAAATACGACGTGGAAAATAGATGAACTGGTGGTTTTATATAAATACGACGTGGAAGATAAATGAACTGGTGGTTTTATATAAATACGACGTGGAAAATAGATGAACTGGTGGTTGCCTATATTCAAAAGCCCTACAGTAATCAATTGCGGTGCATTAACGGAATACCGGGCGGCTTGTACTTTGACAAGGCTTAATGCCCCCAAGTAGCTCCGGGACACGACAACCAGCCGGGATCATTTTGAACCCCGGTGATCCAAGAGATTACCGGGAAAGAAAAACTGCTTTCATTCCCCAATGGTAGAATGGCGAGACGCTAACTTCAGCGAAGGGACGGCATTGCCACAGACGTGAAAGACGAATACTTGAAGCGGATTTTTTAAGAGAAATTATATAAAACCTGGAAACTATTTGTCTGTTTCTACGCCACAGGCTGAGATCCTTATCCCAATAAAAACATAGCGAAATTAAACTGACGGTGAAAAACAATAATTAGTTAAATTTACTCTGAAACTCTAACCCTTCGGGTTGACAGGCGGTAGCGATAGTATCAAATTATTCAGTGAATTATTTCTCATATTATACATAACATTAATGAACACTTTGAAACCATTATACATATATTTTACGATCGAACCTTAGATTGCAATTATAGGACAAATTAACATAGACTAATAAAGTGACTTAACATTTATCAACTCGGAATGTGAAAGAATATTTAATTCAGAACATGAAATTACTTTTAAGATTAAATTGATCACTATTACACACTAGTTTACACATAGTTGGAAATATTACTATTGGCAATGTTTGTTTATGAAATAAGCAACATAAGAAAATATAAATGCATTCAGTTGAAATCTTATTACTATTAATTACAATTTTATAAATGATTTCTAAAGACTAGAGCGGAGGATAAAAAAAAAAGAAAAGAAAATTTACTGACAGGTTAAATAATAGCATTATAAATGATATAAAAACTTACATATGATTTACTTGATTGATAATATTAAGCACGTAAGAAAGTTAAAGTTCGTGTAACAAAGTTCTCTTCTTTCTTCATCCAGCTTGGATTGTGACGAACGTAGGCGCGCTTTTTTGAAAGTTATTTGTAAGGCATAGTAAATTTTGAGATTGGAAGTTGGAAATTCTGAAGTATATGAAACATGATCAAACAGCGGCACGAGGATCCATATTGGTGGGCAGAGACCAGCTCCTGGCACTTAGCCCATGAACATGGCGATTCACTGATAAACTTCTTAATAATAAGGTTTGAATTATACTCAACTGCTGTGTTGTCTCGAGACTACTTCTCTCACACACGACCAAAGTTAGAATGTAAGTTTTTTTCTAAAATAGCCACTGCTGACCTTTCCGACTTGTTTTTGTTTTAGGCTCCTCCTACTTTCTCTAGCCTCTAGCGATGCAGCTTGACCAACAATCAATTATCTGTTTTTAGCAATCTTTTAATTTAATATGCCATTTTTAAATCGATACAGTAATTACATATCAAAATTCCTTACTAATTTTGAATACAACTTAATTGCTCTGAACATTTGTGCAATTAGATTTTAATTAAAAACACTGATCAAAGGAATGTGATTTTTGATCAGTATTTTTAGACGACTTTATACAATTTTAAAACTAAAATTTAAAACAAATACGCCCGCACTGAAACTTTAAATTAAATGATATAAATTCACAAACCACGCACACACGAATATTATTTCATGGTTTGTGACATTTATATACGGAAACTTTACATATTTATTTATAACTATAAAATACATAACTAAATTTTATTATAATTTGAAATAGACAAAACCTCACTGCGGGCGAACAGTGGTTTGAATTACCGTACATGAAAACACCTGAAACGAAGATCGGTTCTCCGATCTGTCTGTTTCAACACTAAAAATGTTTGTAATAATTGGTAAAATTATTGTAAGGTTTGAAATTTTATTAGAAACACATCATTGTTGATATATATTTATAAAGTAATTTTAGACATTACATTATTTATTCTCAGATAAAAAAATACTAAATCATTACTAAAAATCACAATAACAATTAGTGAGTGACTATGTGATATTCACATCTTTAAAAAATGCTATTTTTTCTGAAAACATTATATTCAATAGACTAAACAATTTATTTTGTCTCCAGAAGCTATCAATATCTATTCTAAGTTAAATCTGCAATTATGTTATTTTTTTACTATTTAATATATTATTTGTAATGTTTTTATAAATTTTTCTAGGAAAATTTATTTTTAGTTGTTATCAGAACTTTAGTCAATTTATTAATTGAGAGTAGTGTTTTTCTCACTAAATTTTAGAACTACATTATAGAATATGTAATGTTGTTGATTGAGTGTCAACATTATTTTGTTAGATACCTTTAAGTTACTATATATTCAGTTAAATAGTACTGTGATATTTTAATTGTTTTATATAATGTCTTTTAATACCATATTTAATGCAACATATTTTTTTCTGCTTATAATATAAAATACAGTTGTTTATATACGTGCTAAGAAAAAGGAAATATTTAATTGCAGTTATAAATTAAATTAATTTTTAAGTAGTTTTTTATTCAAAATTAGAATTAATGTTCATGTATCACCATGATTTGGAAGTAGAATCAAGCTATGCCTTCCTTTTGGGTGATCTCCAGAGAAAGAGAGTGCATCTTTGGTGTGGAAAAACTTATTGATTCCATGATGCTGCTGCAAAGAAAATGAGAACATACCAGCTTCAAATCCAGTCCTTTCATGCATCCAGTAAACTAAGAGCCATCCCACAACTTAAGTTTTAACCTGCAAAAATATAGTTTCACCACCTTGCCTCATCAAACAGCCTCTAATGCAAATATAAACTTTTAATCTTTAAATATAAAATATTTAAAGTGCCTTCTATAAAATACTATAATGTCTAGATTTAAATCACTGACTCACAACTACTTTGGAATCAAATGCTCACTTCAAAGGAAGATGTAATTAAAAGAAAACATTAATATATATATATATATATATATATATATATATATATATATATATATATTATAACGGAAACGTGGTTCTCCAGTTGATTACCTTTTTTTTTTTTTGGAATCCTTTCAATTATTATATTTAAGCAGTTGAATATTTATTTTTGTGAATATTTCATATACTTGTTGTTCCTTAACCACGCCATTACAATGCAAGCAGAGATCTAATACAGATACAAGCTTAACCCTATATCTGTACTCTTGATTGAACCCCAAGGCAATACGTGCATATTACCTTGGCGTTATTTTTCCCAATCAAGAAATCCCGGCTGCTGAACAAAGTAAGTTATTCAAACTTAAGACCGTCCAGCGCTTGCTATTTATTTAACTCAGGAATTCGCCCGACAAGCAGCACATGAATATTTTAAAACCAATTAGTATGCCCTCCTTTAATCACTTTACGGTTTCCCCTCTATCGTAGCTTGGCGATAGCAAAATAAAGCAATGACACAAATTTAATAATAAACATGTTTAATAATCATTCACACTTATAAATAAAATAGATTACAAAAAAAATACATAATAATATGATTAAATACACTCTTAAATAATAATATGATTAAATACACTCTTAACTAATAATACGACTAGACTAACGACTTATAAATAAACCCATAATTTAGTTCTTAGTGACTTATATGTAAAGTTCTATTTCAAATGTTCCATTTCCTTTTATTTTCTTTTTTCATTTCGATCATGAACAGAGTAAAACAATGCATGCATGCTTATATTATATTACCTAGGCTTTTCGTACTGGTCCCATGGGTATTCCTACGAGCTCGCGATTCAATTCTTCCATTCGTGGGGTTATTCCTTTCTGCTTGCGATTTGATCCTTTAGGTTATCCAGTTACAGACGAGTCCCTCCAGCAGGTCAGGCATGATTTTACACGGTGAGATAGTGGTGAGATGGGTTAGATGCGAACCCACGTCCCTTTACCGCTACTAGCCACGCATTTCTTTCATTTCTCTTCTGGAGCTGTTGTTTCCACAACATCTCGACTGCTAATTCCCTAGATAACTATTTAATTTCTTAAAGTCTTTCTGTTCCTTGCTTTTGGAATTTTTTTTAATTAATATTTTATCTCTCCAACCAATCCTTATCATCAAGTTTTTGATTTATTTAATTTGCGGTTGGAATGTAAGTCCCAATTACTTTCGTTGTTATCATTTCCTTGACCGTAGTTTTAATTAAACTTTCACACCTCCGGCCATATTGTTTCTTTTAACATATTACATATTACATTTCTTTATTTAAGTTTACAATTCTTTCTTTCTTTTTTTTTTACATTCGTATTTGACATTTTATTTAATTTGCTAACATACATTTTTACTAAGAGAAGCGCATTTAAATTATAGGAGAGAAACGAGAGCATTCTTTATTTATGCACCCCTCTCCCCTTCTCTTACTATTACAAAATTTTAAAGTTATTTGACCGTAAAACTTAATTTCTTCTATGATTTCCTTTTTTTTTTTTAAAACTAACAGCTACTTTTATTACTCCATTATTTCTAACTTATTCCCAATGTATGTGGTGACAACTTTACGTGGTCGTCACATTACACTCCGCCCGTTTTGAGAATTAAAATCGGGTCGAAACTTATTCGGAGTTGAGAGCTTATTTTAATTCTTTTGCTTTCAACTCTTGCTTCTGCTTTATTGCAGACTTTCCCACTCTGTGGTGAGAGTAGTGATAACGATGATGAGGGTGACTGCAGAGAGACAGCTAGGTAAAGCTATACACTTCTTTCCAATCGATTTTGGCTGATCAACCAATTTGATCTTCACGCACACGAAACCATAGCATCCCCTAACCCTACAAATATAACGTGTTTACAGCGTGCGTACAGCAGCGTATTCTACTGCCTGTTCATCTTGCGCCAACTACTAATTCTTATTCTTTATTTATTTCTTTTATTTATTCGTGAATGAGTCCAGGATTCTTACTGGTACATCATTGGAAAGTTAACCCCCCTCCCTCCCAGAGCCATGAGAATCAAAAGTGCGAAGAGATGGCTGAATCAAGCTCAAAATACGACCCAACCTAATGCATACCCACACACACCTATGCCTCAATCTGCAACCTCATACACCAACTAGTGACATCTGTCATTTTACGCAATATCACTATTTATTTATTTCATTAATTTCATTATCTAATAACTGACTTTTTATCGAGCCTAAACGATTCTTCTTTATATTTTATTTCTGCTTCATTGATTTGTTAATTCAACCTGCATTTAAACTTACAGATTGTGATACGAGTAATTATTTATAGTTTTTTTTTTTTTGTTGTCATTATTGTTCTAGCCGCTATAATTACTTGCTGGGAGACGATTTGTCCCATCTGTCATACGTAAAACAAAACACACATTTTTTTTTTTGTGATCCCATGCCGTTATTATTTATCATGCCGACATATCCGTCCGTTTATTATTTTTGATTTTCATCTTAGGTTTTGTCTGGCGGTTTTTTATCCTTCCTTTTGCTATATTGATATCCACTCGTGCTCGGACCTGGGTTACTGTTCCATTGTCCTTTAGAGTCGGCTGGTTCATACGGATACTTGAAGTCTGAACTTCCGGTCTGTTCGGGCATTTCTGACCTTTCTGCTCTATCAGGAGGTGCCTTGTTTCCTTCCCAATAGTCTCGATGAGGATTGTATTGCATCCTCTCTATGTGCGGATCGTTAGGCTGGGGTTTAAATCCCCGATCCTCCGCCTTGTAATTAGGCCTAACGCTGTCAAACGCATTCAACAGCTCGGCCACCTGCTCGACAGTCTTCCTTTCAGTGCCTATCAGCATCTGTTCTACATTATGAGGAAAATTGTGCCTTGTTATTCGAATAATTTGTCGCTCTGACAAAGGATGGGCTGTTAGCGCTCGTAATTTCGCCACTTGGCGACGGAAAAATTGTGTGAATGGCTCCCCTGGTCTCCATTTGTCTTGTGTTGTCCGATGTAAAATATTTTCCTGATGATCCTCACTCCAGTAGCTGGCGAGCAAAGCCTCTTTGTACTCCATAAACGTGTCTGGTTTGTTAAATAACGAATCCAACCAAGACTGTGCGGCACCTTGTATATGACTACACGCAATGGCGATCATGGCCTCGTCACTCAGCTGGTTTACCGCGAAATATCTCTCTAGGCTACTAAGGTGCTCTATTGGGCTTTCCCCGACGTACCCGGAGAAGACGCGAATTTTTAAAAACTGGTTCACTGTAGCAAGATTCATAGGGTTGCATTCTCTCACACCTCTCTGCTCTTTATTATTGATCTTCGCTACTTCTATCATATTCTTCCTTTCCCCCACCTTTACTTCTATCTTCTCCACTGTTCCTGCTAATTGATTAATGCCTATTCTCATATTTTTTTATGATTTTCCCATTTTCCCCCACTATAGCCTCTAATTTATCATATTGTTCCATTTTCAAATCTTCTACTGCTTGACTTAACATTTCCAGCTTATTCTTCACATACTCCATCTCATCCTTTACTTTTAATACCCCACCGTGTTTGACTTTATCCCATTCCTCCAGAATGCGCTGCTTCATCTTCTCCATTAATTCCTCCTGGTGATACATCCTTTCATTTGTGACCTTCATTTGATATGAGGTTTGTTCATGCTTCTTGTCCACTTCTTCCAATTTTTTTCTAAAATCCTCTCTTATTCGTTCGTCCATCTCCTCTATCCTCCTACTATTTCTCTCATCCCTTCCCCTCATTTCTATAATCAACCTTTGCTGGCCTTCTATTATTTTCGCGAACATATCCCTTATCATAGGGTTTTCTATTTGATGTTCGTGATCCCCCACTGTCTCCATTCTCTCACTAACTTCTATTTCCCCTTCATTAACTAATTCTCCAGACAGTTCCATTTGCTCTTCAGAGGGTTTTCCTCCTTTGCCCCCTTGTGCGTCCATTTTCGTTCGTGATCTCGTGAGCATCAAGTTATTTAACACACACGCACGCTAATTAATTACTTATATATTTTACTCTACTTTTTGTTATTCTAAACTTCTTATAAGATTATTTGACTCTATATTATTTCACCCACGAGGTACGTTTGTTCGATCCCCCATCCCACTCACTAATCATCACTCACCCATGCCTGCCTTAAAGACCCCTACGCAACTGGCTCCAATCTATAACCTAACTTCCCACGTTATCTTGCATTCTTTTCTCTCCCTTGACACGCTATTACTTATTTTATTTTATTTTTCCTTTTTTTTTTTTATGCTTCATCTACCACCAAGCTATTTTTGATTTGTTTATTAATTATTTGTTAAACTATTAATTTTGTTTACTCGAATTCAAATGTGCTGGACTTGTAAACGTGACAAGATCCCGGACTGGCCCCCAATTATAACGGAAACGTGGTTCTCCGGTTGATTACCCTTTTTGGAATCTTTTCAATTATTATATTTAAGCAGTTGAATATTTATTTTTGTGAATATTTCATATACTGGTTGTTCCTTAACCACGCCGTTACAATGCAAGCAGAGATCTAATACAGATACAAGCTTAACCCTATATCTGTACTCTTGATTGAACCCCAAGGCAATACGTGCATATTACCTTGGCGTTATTTTTCCCAATCAAGAAATCCCGGCTGCTGAACAAAGTAAGTTATTCAAACTTAAGACCGTCCAGCGCTTGCTATTTATTTAACTCGGGAATTCGCCCGACAAGCAGCACATGAATATTTTAAAACCAATTAGTATGCCCTCCTTTAATCACTTTACGGTTTCCCCTCTATCGTAGCTTGGCGATAGTAAAATAAAGCAATGACACAAATTTAATAATAAACATGTTTAATAATCATTCACACTTATAAATAAAATAGATTACAAAAAAAATACATAATAATATGATTAAATACACTCTTAAATAATAATATGATTAAATACACTCTTAAATAATAATATGATTAAATACACTCTTAACTAATAATACGACTAGACTAACGACTTATAAATAAACCCATAATTTGGTCCTTAGTGACTTATATGTAAAGTTCTATTTCAAATGTTCCGTTTCCTTTTATTTTCTTTTTTTTTTTTTGATTTCGATCATGAACAGAGTAAAACAATGCATGCATGCTTATATTATATTACCTAGGCTTTTCGTACTGGTCCCATGGGTATTCCTACGAGCTCGCGATTCATTTCTTCCATTTGTGGGGTTATTCCTTTCTGCTTGCAATTTGATCCTTTAGGTTATTCAGTTACAGACGAGTCCCTCCAGCAGGTCAGGCACGATTTTACATGGTGAGATAGTGGTGAGACGGGTTAGATGCGAACCCACATCCCTTTACCGCTACTAGCCACGCATTTCTTTCATTTCTCTTCTGGAGCTGTTGTTTCCACAACGTCTCGACTGCTAATTCCCTAGATAACTATTTAATTTCTTAAAGTCTTTCTGTTCCTTGCTTTTGGAATTTTTTTTAATTAATATTTTATCTCTCCAACCAATCCTTATCATCAAGTTTTTGATTTATTTAATTTGCGGTTGGAATGTAAGTCCCAATTACTTTCGTTGTTATCATTTCCTTGACCGTAGTTTTAATTAAACTTTCACACCTACGGCCATATTGTTTCTTTTAACATATTACATATTACATTTCTTTATTTAAGTTTACAATTCTTTCTTTCTTTTTTTTTACATTCGTATTTGACATTTTATTTAATTTGCTAACATACATTTTTACTAAGAGAAGCGCATTTAAATTATAGGAGAGAAACGAGAGCATTCTTTATTTATGCACCCCCCTCCCCTTCTCTTACTATTACAAAATTTTAAAGTTATTTGACCGTAAAACTTAATTTCTCCTATGATTTCCTTTTTTTTTTTTAAAACTAACAGCTACTTTTATTACTCCATTATTTCTAACTTATTCCCAATGTATGTGGCGACAACTTTACGTGGTCATCACAATAAATATATATATATATATATAATAAAGTTTGATATCTGTATTTGTTTCACAATATATATAATATATAAATCAATATATATATATCAAAATACAGTACAATTTATATAAATTATATTCTTTTAGAAGTACTTTTGACTATACACTTTGTAGTCTTTATCAACTATATAATGTTGAATAATCAAAATGAGACATCCCTTAACAATACTCATAGTTCAATTCAGATTTCCCACAATTCTGTTATCTTAACATTTGATGACTGGCGATTCATTAACATTTGACGATTTCTTGATATCAACATAGCCGCTTTTATTTTACGTTTATTATGACAACGTTCAATTTGAATGATTTTCATATTTTTATAATCAAATTTCAATATGGATTTAAATTTGATTATAAAAATATGAAAATCATTCAAATTGAATGTTGTCATAATAAACGTAAAATAAAAGAGGCTATGTTGATTTTAAGAAATCGTCAAATGTTAATGAATCGCCAGTCTTCAAATGTTAAGATAACAGAATTGTGGGAAATCTGAATTGAACTATGGGTATTGTTAAGGGTTGTCTCGTTTTGATTATTCAACATTATATAGTTGATAAAGACTACAAAGTGTATAGTCGAAAGTACTTCTAAAAAAATATAATTTATATAAATTGTACTGTATTTTGATATATATATTGATTTGTATATTACATATATTGTGAAACGAATACAGATATCAAACTTTATTTATTACATATATAATGGATTTAAAGATTCTAAGTAAAACGTGGATTTTAAAAGAATGGCGGAAGGTAACGTTAAAGATTATTACATTAAAATGTAGATTAAACTTTTTAAATGCCTGTCATGATTTAGAAGTTTTCCTGAATTGCTGTTTAGTAAAAATAAACAAATCTTGCAAATTATCAGATAAAATTACTAACGATATAAAGGAAATTATTTTAAAGAATATAATTAAGCAATGCAAATGTTTGCTATTTCGTCAATGGAAGTATTTAATGGCTTTAAATCATTTTATTTTGATGAAAAATTGTGATGATTGGTTTAACTATAAGTGTTTTTGTCAAAAACTTTTTGATAAATTTTATTTAAAAAATGTTGATAAATTTAACAAGAAAATTGAACATTTGTTTCATAAAAATTTTCCGGATAAAATGAATGATCAAAATTATGTTAACTTGTCTGGTATAAATTTGGATTTCAGTCAAAAATATATTTTAAATTTTGGATCGAAATATGTTGGTGGTAGATGGAAAGATTGTAATTTTGAATTAAATTCTGCAATAGAACATTCATTTAGTGTGATTAAGTGTGATGCAAATATTTGTAATAACATTGTTAAAGAAGTTAAAAATAAAAACTTTAAATATAATAGGAATGATAAATGGTTAAGTCAAATTAATAAATTTAAAAGTTTCCTATTAAATAATGACTTAGTGTGTTTAAAGGAGGACAAAGGCCTTCGTATGTGTTTGTTTACAAGATCGAAATATAATGAAAAAGTTATGGATCAAATGAAAAAGCTTAAATTTCAAAATAGTGAAATAATAAATATTGATACATCTCGCATAAAATTTATAAATGAAATTTTAAAAAAAGCTAAGAATAAAGCTATTGATAGTCATACATATTATAACTTATATCCATTATCTGCTATTTGCCCTAGGATATTTTCGAATATAAAGCTACATAAAGAAAATTATCCATTGAGATTGATGGTTGATTTTGGTGTGCATATTATTATCAAACATGTAGATATATTGAATTATTACTTCAAGATATTTTAGGTTTTGGAGAATATACTATTTCATCATCGTTTGATTTTGTAGATAAAATTAAGAATATAAATATAGATTTACATGACACTATTTGTAATTTTGATATAAATGAAATGTATGGATCAATAGATAGAATGGAGTCAATTAATATTATTCATAACGCTCTTGTTTCAAAAAATGTAAAGTCTGATATTATAAATTTTATTATAAAAGTATTGCAGCTTATTGATAAAAGTATTTATGTTAATTTTAATAATGAATATTATAAAATGAATTTTGGTTGGCCAATGGGTCTTCCTGCTGTTGCTCAAATTTGTAATTTTGTTATATCAACATATGAAAGTAAAATTTTAAAAAAATTGAAATATCAAGAAATTAAAGTATATCATAGATATGTGGATAATGTTTTTATTTGTGGAAAACAAGAATTAATAGTCAATTTATTTAATGAATTAAATGAGATTAAGGATATAAAATGGGTTATAACTAAAGAGAAATACAATTCCATAAAATTCTTGGATATTCAAGTTACTCTTAATGATTACAGTTTGGATTATCTTATGTTAATCAAACCAATTGATACCAGAGGTTTTATTCCATATGAATCACATGTACCTATGTGTCATAAGCTGTCTGGGTTGAAGTCATTCTTATTTCGAAATGAAAAATTATGCAAATATTCTAGTGATAAAATTAAAAATGTACATTTATTTGTTAATGACTTGTTGAAAATTGGTTATTATAAAAATGCAATTGCTAATATTATTAAAGGATTTAAAAGAAATCAACACTATAATAAAATTAAAAATAAAAATATCAAAATGAAATGGATTTCAATGTCATTTATATCAGATGAGCAGGTCAAGTTTATTAGAAAAATTTATAATGGTTTGTGTCATATTGCTTTTTTCTCTACAAATAACATAAATAGATTGCTTAATAATTCCAAAATTCAAAATTCAAAGTTTAATCAAAATTCTATTATATATAGATTGATATGTGGATGCGGCGTACAAGACATTGGTGAATCTAAGTGCACATTTGAGAAGAGAATAAAAGAACATATGCTTTTATATAATAGAATTCAAAAAGAGAATCAATATGGAACAGATGTAAATAAACCTTCATCATCTGTTATATTTGATCATAATAAATCTTGTCAATATGGACTTAAATTTGATTATAAAAATATGAAAATTATTCAAATTGAACATTGTCATAATAAACGTAAAATAAAAGAGGCTATTTTGATTTCAAGAAATCGTCAAATGTTAATGAATCGCCAGTCATCAAATGTTAAGATAACAGAATTGTGGAAATCTGAATTGAACTATGGGTATTGTTAAGGGTTGTCTCGTTTTCATTATTCAACGTTATATAGTTGATAAAGTCTACAAAGTGTATAGTCGAAAGTACTTCTAAAAGAATATAATTTATATAAATTGTACTGTATTTTGATATATATATATTTATTTGTATATTACATATATTGTGAAACGAATATTGTACCAGTATAAATCCACCACGCTTACTCATACACAGTACCCAAGTTCAAACCCAGTCCACGTTTAAGAATAAATTCCAAAACGCCAACTGAATTCAAACCCAAACCCCGGTATGACCAACCGATGATGACTTTATAACAGCACGGGGTTATCCCTTTTCTAGCTCAGCTTAGAACATGGACTAAATTCTTACAGTTAATGATATATAGGTTTATTAGACTCTAGATACTGGAACGGTCATTCATGTAACGTATATATTTAAGTTGCCAATACAGACAGTAAGTGGCTAAATAGACTTAGAGAGTAATAAGGTGGAGGACACAAAAATTTAATTAAATAAAGTGTTTAATAAGCAAAATATAAAGCATATAAATATAGTGTTAAATAAGACAAATAGAAAGCGGATAAATATAGTGTTCAACATGAAAATACAAAGCATATAAATATAATGTTAACAGTACGGTAAGACTTCCATGAATCCTCTTGTATTTGGCTACTAGTCTTTAGTAAACGTTTTATTTAGTAAACAAACTTATGCCAATAGCTGGGTAGTTAAATGATTGACGGGTGGTTAAGAGAATCAGAGTATTTGAGCACTGGAAAAATATTTATCTAAAGATTTTTATTAACTTATTTTATTAGAATAGGCTCGAGCCGTTACGTAGACGAACAGTTGGAGAATGGTTTTATAGAAAGACGACATAAAGGATAGATGTGCTGGTGGTTTTATATAAATACGACATGGAAGATAGATGAACTGGTGGTTTTATATAAATACGACATGGAAGATAGATGAACTGGTGGTTTTATATAAATACGACATGGAAGATAGATGAACTGGTGGTTGCCTAGATTCAAAAGCCCTACAGTAATCAATTGCGGTGCATTAACGGAATACCGGGCGGCTTGTACTTTGACAAGGCTTAATGCCCCCAAGTAGCTCCGGGACACGACAACCAGCCGGGATCATTTCGAACCCCGGTGATCCAAGAGATTACCGGGAAAGAAAAACTGCTTTCATTCCCCAATGGTAGAATGGCGAGACGCTAACTTCAGCGAAGGGAAGGCATTGCCACAGACGTGAAGGACGAATACTTGAAGCGGATTTTTAAAAGAAATTATATAAAACCTAGAAACTATTTGTCTGTTTCTACGCCACAGGCTGAGATCCTTACCCCAATAAAACCATAGCGGACTTAAACTGACGGTGAAAACAATAACTAGTTAAATTTACTCTGAAACTCTAACCCTTCGGGTTGACAGGCGGTAGCGATAGTATCAAATTATACAGTGAATTATTTCTCAGATCAGACATGACATTAAGATAACACTTTGAAACTATTATATATATATTTAATATTGAAACTTAGATTGTAATTTTATAACAACTTAACATAGAATAATAAAGTGATTTAACATTTACTAACTCGGAATGTGAAAGAATATTTAATTCAGAACATGAAATTACTTTTAAATTAAATTGATCATTATTACACACTAGTTTACACAGAGTTGGAAATATTACTATTGGCAATGTTTGTTTATGAAATAAGCAACATAAGAAAATATAAATGCATTCAGTTGAAATATTATTACTATTAATTACAATTTTATAAATGATTTCTAAAGACTAGAGCAGAGGATTAAAAAAAAGAAAAGAAAATTTACTGACAGGTTAAATAATAGCATTATAAATGATATAAAAACTTACATATGATTCACTTGATTGATAACATTAAGCACGGAAGAAAATTAAAGTTCGTGTAACAAAGTTACTCTTCTTTCTTCATCCAGCTTGGCTTGTGACGAACGTAGGCGCGCATTTTTGAAAGTTATTTGTAAGGCATAGCTAATTTAGAGGTTGGAAGTTGGAAATTGTGAGTTACATGAAACATGATCAAACAGCGGCACGAGGATCCATATTGGCGGGCAGAGACCAGCTCCTGGCACTTAGCCCATCAACATTGCGATTCACTGGTAAACTTCTTA
This sequence comes from Epiperipatus broadwayi, assembly GCA_028023455.1. Taxonomy (NCBI): domain Eukaryota; kingdom Metazoa; phylum Onychophora; class Udeonychophora; order Euonychophora; family Peripatidae; genus Epiperipatus; species Epiperipatus broadwayi. Next base: position 234,263 of record JAQFVV010000377.1, on the reverse strand, counting down.
ATAATAATGTTTGAATTATACTCAACTGCTGTGTTGTCTCGAGACTACCTCTCTCAAACACGACAAAAGTTAGAATGTAAGTTTTTCTCTAAAGTAGCCACTGCTGACCTTTCCGACTTGTTTTTGTTTTAGGCTCCGCCTACTTTCTCTAGCCTCTAGCGATGCAGCTTGACCAACAATCAATTATCTGTTTTTAGCAATCTTTTAATTTAATATGCCATTTTTAAATCGATACATTAATTACATATAAAAATTCCTTACTAATTTTGAATACAACTTAATTGCTCTGAACATTTGTGCAATTAGATTTTAATTAAAAACACTGATCAAAGGAATGTGATTTTTGATCAGTATTTTTAAACGACTTTATACAATTTTAAAACTAAAATTTAAAACAAATACGCCCGCACTGAAACTTTAAATTAAATGATATAAATTCACAAACCACGCACACACAAATATTATTTCATGGTTTGCGACATTTATATACGGCATCTTTACACATTGACTGATAAACTATAAAATATATAACTAATTTTTATTATAAATTAAAATAGACAAAATCTCACTGCGGGCGAACAGTAGTTTGAATTACCGTACATAAAAACACCTGAAACGAAGATCGGTTCTCCGATCTGTCTGTTTCATTTCTTGTCACTTTATAAAAAAAAACAACAAAAAAAAATGATTATACATAATTTCTGATTAACAGTTTTTCTTTCTCTTTTTTCACATAATTGATTGACCTTGGAGAACAGTCTGGGTGAGGGTTTGAACTTAATATTTACAAAGGTGGGTATATTACCGTAATTCCTTTTCTCATCATCATGTGCATGTCATAGTGGTCATTTCCCGGGTTATCATTTATTGTATATCTCTACCTTCTCCCTGGGTCGGGAGGTATATAAGGGTTATAGGTATGTCTTTTTAGATCTCTTAGTAAAATAGCAAAAGCGGTCACAATATTGTGCTTTGGTATATTATTATATTGTTCATTATTAAAAGTATCTTGCTTTAAAAGAATTTCTCTAACTTTCTGTGATCTAATGGCATCCATTATAACATTTTCACTTTGGGAGTTGAGAAGTTTTTCTCCATTTTTTATGAAACTATTTTTTTTAACATATGTCCATGCTTTAAAACAAAGTTTATTATTTCTGTTTAATGAGTTCAGCTCCTCATCAATTTTGTTCTGATCATATTTCATAAACAAATAATTATAGGTTTTATTAAAATGGGCAGCATTGTACACAACTAAAGATCTGTCCACTTTCTTCATTTTCATATCAGGAGGCCATTCAGCATCATTTCTAAACTTTAACTTTGATGTCTTCATTAATCCACTTTTCCACAGAACATCTTTATAATTATTATGAAAATATAACTTCTCATTAATTATGATTTCAGAAGATTCATCCATAACAGTATGTATTGTTCTATTGATATTTTTCATCATCGATACAGCCACTCCATTAGAGGGTGGTAAACTGATATAATCACTTTGAGATGGGCTGGCTTGCAGTAAATTTGAAACCACCATTTCCTCAGTACTTTCTTCATTCTTAGCTAAATCTGCTAGAGTAAAACTTTGACTCTGAGTAATCTCTGTCACATCTAATTCTTTACATTTTTGTTGAGTAGAGTTGGCATTTGTATTCACTAATCTAATCTCATGAGGTTCCAACCTTATTTTAGTTGGTTGAGGTTCTGTGTCCTCTGCTCCACTCCTCGCACTATTGCTTTCCTTGCTGTCCCCAACTTCTTTTGGGGTGGCCTGGTCATCTTCATTTTCCATTCCTGGGTCTTCAGAGGGATTTATTTCTTGCTGACGCTTTGCACTTTCTAGATTTGAGTTGGCTCGGATGCCTCGTGCTTCGTCGATCCTTACCAGCCTCTCCAACATCATCATCATAATCTTCCTGTCCTCTCTCCCCTCTCTGAGGATCGCGTTAAACTTCGCATCGCGATCGTGCTCCCTCTGTTTGTTTCCTTCTATTTCTGCCATTTCTGCTTCGTTTTTCCTTAGAAATGTTTTTAGCATAAGACTTTGATTCGTACAACGCTTTGATTTGTATATATCATAAAAGGTTACTGATCCCTGCTCCTTGTGCCAAATCCTCCTCCGCTGCTGATACTGTTTGTGTGGCTTACTTCCTTTCTCTCTTTTCTTCCTTCGCCTACGTTCAGTCTGGTTTTTGTTATCTACGCTTTTTTTCTTTATTTAGGAATATAATATGACATGTCTAAAATCATTACTAAAAATATACAGGGAAAAAAAAACTTTCTTTCACCCAGTTCGCACTGTTCTCCTCAGTCCTATAATACATACATATTCATAATGGGTACATAACATAGTATTTTTTTTTGTATTTCTGTCAGTAATTCTCTCTTTTTATATATGCCACCCTACTCTCTTTTAAAACAACACTCGCCACTGCTGTATGGACAAACATGTTTGCTGACAAATTTATTTGATAGGCGCCAGCCAGCAACATGTGACCAATAGATAATTTAATCTACTGATCCCCAAATATATACTTTTATATGACCTAATAATTTTTGATTTAAGATTTATATATAGGCAAAAAAAAATTTAATACTGACTCCGTAAGTTTTTTTTTATATTACAACATATATTGCACACCGTTTTTATTTTTAAACTCAGAGATCCTACTTCTTTCTTTTTTCAACAATTTTTCACAACAACGAAAATTATATATATATTGTACCGGTATAAATCCACCACGCTTACTCATACACAGTACCCGAGTTCAAACCCAGTCCACGTTTAAGAATAAATTCCCAAAACGCCAACTGAATTCAAACCCAAACCCCGGCATGACCAACCGATGATGACTTTACACCAGCACAGGGTTATCCCTTTTCTAGCTCAGCTTAGAACATGGACTAAATTCTTACAGTTAATGATATATAGGTTTATTAGACTATAGATATTGGAACGGTCATTTATGTAACGTATATATTTAAGTTGCCAATACAGACAGAAAGTGGCTAAATAGACTTAGAGAGTAATAAGGTGGAGGACACAAAGATTAAGATTAAATAAAGTGTTTAATAAGCAAAATATAAAGCATATAAATATAGTGTTAAATAAGACAAATAGAAAGCACATGAATATAATGTTATATAATAGAAATATACAGCATATAAATATAGTGTTATACAGTACGGTAAGACTTCATAAATCCTCTTGTATTTGGCTACTAGTCTTTAGTGAACGTTTTATTTAATAAACAAACTCATGCCAATAGCTGGGTAGTTAAATGATTGACAGGTGGTTAAGAGAATCAGAGTATTAGAGCATTGGAAAAAATATTTATCTAAAGATTTTTGTTTACTTATTTTATTAGAATAGGCTCGAGCCGGAACGTAGACGAACAGTGGAGATGGTTTTATATAAATACGACATAAGAGATAGATGTACTGGTGGTTTTATATAAATACGACATGGAAGATAGATGAACTGGTGGTTTTATATAAATACGACGTGGAAGATAGATGAACTGGTGGTTTTATATAAATACGACGTGGAAGATAGATGAACTGGTGGTTTTATATAAATACGACGTGGAAGATAGATGAACTGGTGGTTTTATATAAATACGACGTGGAAGATAGATGAACTGGTGGTTTTATATAAATACGACGTGGAAGATAGATGAACTGGTGGTTTTATATAAATACGACGTGGAAAATAGATGAACTGGTGGTTGCCTATATTCAAAAGCCCTACAGTAATCAATTGCGGTGCATTAACGGAATACCGGGCGGCTTGTACTTTGACAAGGCTTAATGCCCCCAAGTAGCTCCGGGACACGACAACCAGCCGGGATCATTTCGAACCCCGGTGATCCAAGAGATTACCGGGAAAGAAAAACTGCTTTCATTCCCCAATGGTAGAATGGCGAGACGCTAACTTCAGCGAAGGGAAGGCATTGCCACAGACGTGAAGGACGAATACTTGAAGCGGATTTTTTTAAAAGAAATTATATAAAACCTGGAAACTATTTGTCTGTTTCTACGCCACAGGCTGAGATCCTTATCCCAATAAAAACATAGCGAAATTAAACTGACGGTGAAAACAATAATTAGTTAAATTTACTCTGAAACTCTAACCCTTCGGGTTGACAGGCGGTAGCGATAGTATCAAATTATTCAGTGAATTATTTCTCATATTATACATAACATTAATGAACACTTTGAAACTATTATATATATATTTAATATTGAAACTTAGATTGTAATTTTATAACAACTTAACATAGAATAATAAAGTGACTTAACATTTATCAACTCGGAATGTGAAAGAATATTTAATTCAGAACATGAAATTACTTTTAAATTAAATTGATCATTATTACACACTAGTTTACACAGAGTTGGAAATATTACTATTGGCAATGTTTGTTTATGAAATAAGCAACATAAGAAAATATAAATGCATTCAGTTGAAATATTATTACTATTAATTACAATTTTATAAATGATTTCTAAAGACTAGAGCAGAGGATAAAAAAAAGAAAAGAAAATTTACTGACAGGTTAAATAATAGCATTATAAATGATATAAAAACTTACATATGATTCACTTGATTGATAACATTAAGCACGGAAGAAAATTAAAGTTCGTGTAACAAAGTTCTCTTCTTTCTTCATCCAGCTTGGCTTGTGACGAACGTAGGCGCGCATTTTTGAAAGTTATTTGTAAGGCATAGTAAATTTTGAGATTGGAAGTTGGAAATTCTGAAGTATATGAAACATGATCAAACAGCGGCACGAGGATCCATATTGGCGGGCAGAGACCAGCTCCTGGCACTTAGCCCATCAACATTGCGATTCACTGGTAAACTTCTTAATAATAAGGTTTGAATTATACTCAACTGCTGTGTTGTCTCGAGACTACTTCTCTCACACACGACCAAAGTTAGAATGTAAGTTTTTTTCTAAAATAGCCACTGCTGACCTTTCCGACTTGTTTTTGTTTTAGGCTCCGCCTACTTTCTCTAGCCTCTAGCGATGCAGCTTGACCAACAATCAATTATCTGTTTTTAGCAATCTTTTAATTTAATATGCCATTTTTAAATCGATACATTAATTACATATAAAAATTCCTTACTAATTTTGAATACAACTTAATTGCTCTGAACATTTGTGCAATTAGATTTTAATTAAAAACACTGATCAAAGGAATGTGATTTTTGATCAGTATTTTTAAACGACTTTATACAATTTTAAAACTAAAATTTAAAACAAATACGCCCGCACTGAAACTTTAAATTAAATGATATAAATTCACAAACCACGCACACACGAATATTATTTCATGGTTTGTGACATTTATATACGGAAACTTTACATATTTATTTATAAACTATAGAATATATAACTAATTTTTATTATAAATTAAAATAGACAAAACCTCACTGCGGGCGAACAGTGGTTTGAATTACCGTACATGAAAACACCTGAAACGAAGATCGGTTCTCCGATCTGTCTGTTTCAATATGTACACACATATATATACGCATACACGTTTTTATTTTTCAGAACTGGACTTAATTCTACTTCTTTATTTTTTTATTTGATTTAAACAACAAGACTGAACTCGCGAAACAAATTATGGGACAACGCTATTTATTTTAATTAATTACATGCACGAATTGCTTCCGCTCTCTTTTCAAAAAAAAAAAATCTTCACTCTGTTTCTTAACAATATTTGGGAGTACTATACTGAACCTTTGTGTGAGGGAAAAAAAAAATTTTATACATTTGTTTTATTACTATAGTTTTCACTTGCGCATTTTAATACGCCAAATACGTATCGATATTATGACAAACGACACAAAAAAAATTGAATATTTTTATCATTTAACTGTTTACTTCCGTTCACTCTGCAGGGTGTGGGAGATTTTTTAGCACCACGGAGGCGCCAAAAATATAATAACTGTACCGGTATAAATCCACCACGCTTACTCATACACAGTACCCGAGTTCAAACCCAGTCCACGTTTAAGAATAATTTCCAAAACGCCAACTGAATTCAAACCCAAACCCCGGTATGACCAACCGATGATGACTTTATAACAGCACGGGGTTATCCCTTTTCTAGCTCAGCTTAGAACATGGACTAAATTCTTACAGTTAATGATATATAGGTTTATTAGACTCTAGATACTGGGACGGTCATTCATGTAACGTATATATTTAAGTTGCCAATACAGACAGTAAGTGGCTAAATAGACTTAGAGAGTAATAAGGTGGAGGACACAAAAATTTAGATTAAATAAAGTGTTTAATAAGCAAAATATAAAGCATATAAATATAGTGTTAAATAAGACAAATAGAAAGCGGATAAATATAGTGTTCAACATGAAAATACAAAGCATATAAATATAATGTTAACAGTACGGTAAGACTTCCATGAATCCTCTTGTATTTGGCTACTAGTCTTTAGTAAACGTTTTATTTAGTAAACAAACTTATGCCAATAGCTGGGTAGTTAAATGATTGACGGGTGGTTAAGAGAATCAGAGTATTTGAGCACTGGAAAAATATTTATCTAAAGATTTTTATTAACTTATTTTATTAGAATAGGCTCGAGCCGTTACGTAGACGAACAGTTGGAGAATGGTTTTATAGAAAGACGACATAAAGGATAGATGTGCTGGTGGTTTTATATAAATACGACATGGAAGATAGATGAACTGGTGGTTTTATATAAATACGACCTGGAAGATAGATGAACTGGTGGTTTTATATAAATACGACCTGGAAGATAGATGAACTGGTGGTTGCCTATATTCAAAAGCCCTACAGTAATCACTTGCGGTGCATTAACGGAATACCGGGCGGCTTGTACTTTGACAAGGCTTAATGCCCCCAAGTAGCTCCGGGACACGACAACCAGCCGGGATCATTTCGAACCCCGGTGATCCAAGAGATTACCGGGAAAGAAAAACTGCTTTCATTCCCCAATGGTAGAATGGCGAGACGCTAACTTCAGCGAAGGGAAGGCATTGCCACAGACGTGAAGGACGAATACTTGAAGCGGATTTTTAAAAGAAATTATATAAAACCTGGAATCTATTAGTCTGTTTCTACGCCACAGGCTGAGATCCTTATCCCAATAAAACCATAGCGGACTTAAACTGACGGTGAACACAATAACTAGTTAAATTTACTCTGAAACTCTAACCCTTCGGGTTGACAGGCGGTAGCGATAGTATCAAATTATTCAGTGAATTATTTCTCATATTATACATAACATTAATGAACACTTTGAAACTATTATATATATATTTAATATTGAAACTTAGATTGTAATTTTATAACAACTTAACATAGAATAATAAAGTGATTTAACATTTACTAACTCGGAATGTGAAAGAATATTTAATTCAGAACATGAAATTACTTTTAAATTAAATTGATCATTATTACACACTAGTTTACACAGAGTTGGAAATATTACTATTGGCAATGTTTGTTTATGAAATAAGCAACATAAGAAAATATAAATGCATTCAGTTGAAATATTATTACTATTAATTACAATTTTATAAATGATTTCTAAAGACTAGAGCAGAGGATTAAAAAAAAGAAAAGAAAATTTACTGACAGGTTAAATAATAGCATTATAAATGATATAAAAACTTACATATGATTCACTTGATTGATAACATTAAGCACGGAAGAAAATTAAAGTTCGTGTAACAAAGTTACTCTTCTTTCTTCATCCAGCTTGGCTTGTGACGAACGTAGGCGCGCATTTTTGAAAGTTATTTGTAAGGCATAGCTAATTTAGAGATTGGAAGTTGGAAATTCTGAAGTATATGAAACATGATCAAACAGCGGCACGAGGATCCATATTGGCGGGGCAGAGACCAGCTCCTGGCACTTAGCCCATCAACATTGCGATTCACTGGTAAACTTCTTAATAATAATGTTTGAATTATACTCAACTGCTGTGTTGTCTCGAGACTACCTCTCTCAAACACGACAAAAGTTAGAATGTAAGTTTTTCTCTAAAGTAGCCACTGCTGACCTTTCCGACTTGTTTTTGTTTTAGGCTCCGCCTACTTTCTCTAGCCTCTAGCGATGCAGCTTGACCAACAATCAATTATCTGTTTTTAGCAATCTTTTAATTTAATATGCCATTTTTAAATCGATACATTAATTACATATAAAAATTCCTTACTAATTTTGAATACAACTTAATTGCTCTGAACATTTGTGCAATTAGATTTTAATTAAAAACACTGATCAAAGGAATGTGATTTTTGATCAGTATTTTTAGACGACTTTATACAATTTTAAAACTAAAATTTAAAACAAATACGCCCGCACTGAAACTTTAAATTAAATGATATAAATTCGCAAACCACGCACACACAAATATTATTTCATGGTTTGCGACATTTATATACGGCATCTTTACACATTGACTGATAAACTATAAAATATATAACTAATTTTTATTATAAATTAAAATAGACAAAATCTCACTGCGGGCGAACAGTGGTTCGAATTACCGTACATAAAAACCCCTGAAACGAAGATCGGTTCTCCGATCTGTCCGTTTCAATATATATATAAAGCGAAATAGTGCCTAAAGCTAATCTGGGATAATGATGTAATTAATTTCCAACCAGTAACCACCTAAACATTCACAGTAAATATAGCAACCAATATTTCAAACTACTGTCAAGGCAACCTTTTAATAGCAAAAATGAAAATCATTCTTACCAATGGTCCATTGAATATATATAGACACTTAAAGATTGCAACTTGACTACAGAGTATAAAATATTGTTACAATGAAGTTTAAATAAACCTCTTTAAACATGAAATAAACATGTCACTATAATGCAGACTAATAAATAGTCATCTAAAACATTACTTAATGCAATACATTTAAATTGCCCATGTATTATTTAGAAATAATAAGCGAAATAGTGCCTAAAGCTAATCTGGGATATGATGTAATTAGTTTCCAACCAGTAACCACCTAAACATTCACAGTAAATATAGCAACCAATATTTCTAACTGATGTCAAGGCAACCTTCACACCTTTTAATAGCAAGAATGGAAATCATTCTTACTAATGGTCCATTGAATATATATGGACACTTAAAGATTGCAACTTGACTACAGAGTATAAAATATTGTTACAATGAAGTTTAAATAAACCTCTTTAAACATGAAATAAACATGTCACTATAATGCAGACTAATAAATAGTCATCTAAAACATTACTTAATGCAATACATTTAAATTGCCCATGTATTATTTAGAAATAATAAGCGAAATAGTGCCTAAAGCTAATCTGGGATAATGTTTAGGTGGTTACTTGTTGGAAACTAATTACATCATTATCCCAGATTAGCTTTAGGCACTATTTCACTTATTGTTTCTAAATAATACATGGGCAATTTAAAAGTATTGCATTAAGTAATGTTTTAGATGACTATTTATTAGTCTGCATTATAGTGACATGTTTATTTCATGTTTAAAGAGGTTTATTTAAACTTCATTGTAACAATATTTTATACTCTGTAGTCAAGTTGCAATCTTTAAGTGTCCATATATATTCAATGGACCATTAGTAAGAATGATTTCCATTCTTGCTATTAAAATGTGTGAAGGTTCCCTTGACATCAGTTAGAAATATTGGTTGCTATATTTACTGTGAATGTTTAGGTGGTTACTGGTTGGAAACTAATTACATCATATCCCAGATTAGCTTTAGGCACTATTTCGCTTATTATTTCTAAATAATACATGGGCAATTTAAAAGTATTGCATTAAGTAATGTTTTAGACGACTATTTATTAGTCTGCATTATAGTGACATGTTTATTTCATGTTTAAAGAGGTTTATTTAAACTTCATTGTAACAATATTTCATACTCTGTAGTCAAGTTGCAATCTTTAAGTGTCCATATATATTCAATGGACCATTAGTAAGAATGATTAACATTCTTGCCATTAAAAGGTGTGAAGGTTGCCTTGACAGCAGTTAGAAATATTGGTTGCTATATTTACTGTGAATGTTTAGGTGGGTACTGGTTGGAAACTAATTATATATATATATATTGTAGTAACTCTTTAATAACAAATCGGTCTATATCAGAATTTAATTTCTAATTGTTAATGGTATAACATTCTATAAACTTTATACCATCATTTTTTTAAATTTCTTTTGAGGTATGCCACTCACATTTCTTTAGTTATATATATCTTATTGATTAATATTATCTCTCTCTCTCTCTCTCTCTCTTATATATATCTTATTGATTAATATTATATATATATATATATATATATATATATATATTGATATGCCAACTTACAAGAATTGGAGGGATGATATTTTAATATTTAAATAATTAAGACATAAATTGTTTCCTTGTCTCCAATCTTTAGAGTGGAGAGTAATATTTATTTTATAACTTTAAAGTAACAAGAGCAAGCTTGAATTTCTTAAATCATTAGAAGGTATTTATTTGTTAATAACGTTCTCACAGCGTCTGCACAATTAGCTTAACAGGCTGTCATTCTATCGTTAAATCATTCATCCAAAGCCTTGTTAGTTAAAATTTGTTTGTTTAAAAAAACAAAGAAAATCAAATATCTCAATTAAAACTTGCAATCTACTTGAATATATGTTGTCAAACCAATACCTTATTAACAAAATTAAGAATAAATGAATGCTACATCAATATTTAAGTTTACAGCTATTTAGTTTATATGTTTTGACATTTTTATAGCAATTAAATGAAATAATCTATATGTGATTATTATTTACATGTTAAAAGAAATGATTTTTTTTTTCAAATGGAAAATGGTCAATATTATTTATTATGAAAGAATGTATTTATCTTGCTGTATTTATTTAATGATGCATACATCTAAGGAAAAATTACTCTGTCTCAGCAGACATATCTTTTTGCCTCCTTAGTGACTTAGTGATAATTTATAATTAAGCCTTATATTTAAGCTCATGGGTATTTTATAGCTTATAAAATATGGTTATCTTGATTTTCACACCATTGTTTGTTTTATTAAATTGTAAGTACAAGCTAAAATATTTATCCAAATATGAGTTAGTGCCCTTTTAGCAAGTATATTAGTGTTACTTGGTAGAATAATCTGTACTTACATACTTTCAATAAATTAATATATGTTGAGTAATACTGTGTGAACTGCCAGACAGATATTTTAGCAGTACTGGAGATAGCCATGTTTTAGCCAATAAATGGATACTCTATGATGATAGTTATTCATAACCTATGCTCAAGTTTTCTACACATACTGCACTGATGGTAGACATGTCTACAAAGAAACGCATACCTCTATATTTTTTATTACTCAACAATGGAGATTGGCCTATCCAGCCAATGCCAATAATAATGTAGCCAACACAAAATTAACCCCCAGATACCACTGTATTTTGGTAATTAGGTTTATTAATCATGCCTGTTAGTAATGTTGTGTGGGATAGATAAACAATGTCTATAATGTAATTATTAATACTAAAGGGAGCTAGAATTATGCTTTTTTTTCCATAACTCCTGCTGGAATTAATAAAATAAATATGATAATAAAAATACTTAACTTCCTCTATGCTTGTAAACATGCACATCAATTTGTTATATAAATTTCAGAACCCTAACAATCTATTTTATAACCAGGTATTGAGTCTACTCTTGACAATTGGCATATTAATTTTATAGTTGCATATTTCTTGATCTAATTAGCATATAATTCATTTATAATGCTCATACATGTATAATACTGATACACAAATGCTGTTATCATTATTGACATATAGTTTTTTGTAATGCTCCTACATGTATCAAACTAATATCTAAATAGTGTTGTCAGTATTAACTTCTAGTTCATTTGCAATGCTCATACACATATCATACTGGTACATAAATGTTGTTATCATTATTAAAACACAGTTCCTTTGTAATGCTCATTCACATATCATACTGGTATTTAAATATTGTTGTCATTATTAACTTCTAGTGCATATGTACATGTATCATAATTAGATCCAAATATTATCATTATTATTCTATATCTTATTAAATTTACTATTAATAAATTATGTATATTTATGTTTATACATTTGTTGTGCTTTCCCTGATTCACCACATCCACCCAACTATATCCATACTTAATTGAGTGATCTATGAGTCTACTCAAATCTCCTGAAGTATATAAAAATGGTATTCTAAGCATTGTCAAAGTATTATGTTCTTATGGGAGCTAGTGAGTATCTGATCAATTAATTTAGTAACTAATTCATGACTGAGGCTGAGTTTGAATCTGTAGAGTTTTTGTTTCACACTGAACACTGGGACCAAAAAATGATTACTATTAGTAGCATCAGAAGCATTGGTCAGATACTGGAGATTTTGGAGCAGTGGCAAATAAGTTAAAGCTTAGTACTGTTCTGCGACTACCAGATCCCGAACATGCTGGGTTTAAAGTACTTTTGCTAAGTGTCTAAATCTTGTTGGCTGAACACACGATTATGACCATTACAATATAGATCACATTGAAGCATGCACATTTTTATTATATGCAATATTTTACACATGATACATATTAATTTTCATCAACATACTCCAAAAGATACCTCAACATACAAACTTAGTAAAGATAATTCAACAAAATGATCACAAAATAGTAAAACAAAACCATTTATTCAAGCACCTGGTCTCTAATACAATTGTTTTTAAGTTTGTAAGAAGTTGATTTTGCCTCATAAATACTAACTAAACAACAGTCAATATAATACATACTGTAAATAGTCATATAACAAAGACAAACCACATTACAAAATTAAAAAAAAACTATGTAAACGTTTTTTTATTTTTTTATTTTGTATATATCTCAATATTTTTCTTTTAAATAATTCTAAATAATGTTTTAAAACATTATGCAAATAAATAAAGTTTCTTTAAATTATGTAAAATTTTTGCACTCTGTATCAATTTCATATAAATTTTATATACAAAACCGTTTTTTTTTTTTTTACATTTGATTAAAAAATATTTGTAAACAAGAATTAATAACCTTAATATGCAATTTTTACACTTTAATGGCGAATTTATATATTATCATTATGAAAATTTATTATGAGTTTTAATAATTTCAGGAATTCAAAATCTTGTTTTCTACATCGTTAATATAACATTAATATTTATTAAAAACGATTTAACTTTTTTTTCCTTCCTTTCATATAAATATTTTTTTTCAAAAGACTGGTCCTTTTGAAATTAATAGAATAATATATAAAATAATAATATGATGACAGTATGACGAAAAAAATAAAAGAATGCAACATATGGAAGGTGTTTGTAATAACATTTATATATATATATACTTATTTAATCATTTTTTATTAATATCACTATGTAAATGCATTTATAAAATTTTATTAATATCACTATGTAAATGCATTTATAAAATTTTATCTCATTTAATTAAACGAAAATAATTACTATATAAAAATGTTTATTCTGACTTTATTTTAAAGGAATTATTACATATTGTCTTTATACTGACGTTGGTATGTGTGTTTGTAAATGTACATATAGTATAACGATATGTAGACGTCTGAAAGCTATTTGGCACTTTGATTCAAATTATTTCAGTTTATACCATACATTTATTGTCCATTGAAAGAAACTAAATAACATCAAATGATTTGTTGTTGTTTGACTTATTTTAAATGAAAGTGTTCTTAAAATAAAAATATGATAATTGGGATATAAATGATGAAACAATCAATCCGCTAAGAATCGCGATTGTTTTGAAAAATCATATTATTCGTTGGTTTGAGAAAGATATGCAGAAATGTGTGGATATAGGAATGACAGTAAATAGTAGATAAATAAATAAGCAGTTATTCCAGTTATAAAGATAGATTGATCGCTAAAGAGATACACAATAACTTTTAGATAAATAAGTAGCCACTAAACATCGCATGATCACCATTCTTTATGATAACACAAGCTGTTTACACAGAGATTAAACTCTCCATATCGTAGCACCACTTAGTGCAAGCCAAAGTAATAAATGGCTGTAAGAAGGTTTGTACATGAATTCCTTAGCTAATTTCTACTCACCAAATATGCCCAAACTAGTTTCTAGCATGTAGTTTTGAGATTCCTTGAATCTGAGAGCACTGCACCTAGATCATAGGACCTAAAGCAATCTTCCATCAGCCACATTTTACCTTATTAACCAACTATAAAGTTTTGAATCAAAGATGAACAAACAACAATATTATAATTCAAGCTCATTAGCTTATATAAGCATATAGATATGAGCTCAGTTCAACATCCATACTTTTTACGGTGACTGTGGTTATGAAGAAACCAAAAACAAGAATAAACTATGGATGTTGAACTGAGTTCATGTCTATACTCATAATTTGAAAATATTATTGTGTTTTTTATTTTGGACTCAAAGCTTTATATCTGGCTAATAAGATAAAAGGTGGCTGCTGGACCATTGCACTATGGTCTACGTGCAGTGTTCGCACATCCAAGGCTCTTCAGTGATGAAAGCCACAAGTGAGAAACTAGTATGGGATATTGGATGAGTAGGTACTAGATAGGGATTTTATGCATAAACCTTCTTGCATCCATTGATTGCTCTGAATTGCATGGATAGTTTAGCCTTTATGTATATAAGTAGGTAGTTAAATGAATAGAGAACTGAAAGGAAGAATGAATCAATAAGTCTATTTTTTTCCAAATGTAAATAAGCAGTCAATGTATATTGGAGAGATAGATAACAAATATAGAGAAAGATGAATAGTCAGACAAAAAGTGGTAGAACTGTCTAATAAAAATATAAATATTCTATTAATCTTTATGGATGGGTTAAGATTTTTTGTTGAATGAGAAAGAATAGTCAAAAATTGTGTGTGATTTATCAAAATGTTGATATAGTTATCATTATATCGTAACTTTTTAAATAATAAATGAATAAGGGAAAAATTTTAACATATTCAATAATATTTTAGGTAATAAAAGTAGATCATTATTTTTTTCCTATTAAGAGAATTTAAAATACAAATCGAAATTCATAGCACTATCATATATAAATATATTTTTATGTTTGGAACAGTTATTGTCTAAAGATTATATGAAAGTAGATTACTAATGTTAAAAATTATAAAGTTTATTAGTATATTTAAAAAAAAAAAAATCACCATAAGTAAAAGAAATGCAAGAAAAAAATTATACCAGCAATGACTTTTGTTGTAATTATACAATTCAATATATAAATTGAAAATATGTCCATATATTCTGTCTTTTAACTTTTTCTGTGGCAAATATTTTTTCTGAAATACTTCAACATATTGTCTAGTTGTAGTTCTTCATTCTATACTATTTCATGATTTCTCAATTAAACAAACCAATAAGTTGTATTTGCTTTCAGGGGACACACATTCAGTGAAACTGAAAAAAATTTAAACTCTGATTTAAAGGTACTTGGGGGTTATTCTAGGTTTTGGCAAATCAAGCCTAATTGCAAGATATAAGTTTCCATTTCCTTTAATCTCAATAACAATCTAGCCAAAAAATATTCTTAATGTTAATTTCTATAATTACAAATTACAAATCAGTCACAAACAAAATATTTAGAAATTAAATTAAGTCAAACTTTTGTTCTTTAAACTCCACCTTACTAATATAAAAAAAAGATTGCCACCAGGAGTAATATCATCTTCAAAAATGCAGGCCTTTTATATGGATTCTAATTCTGATATTCTTAGACCTTGTAGACTAGAAATTGTTTACTCTGTGGCTGAGTACTTCTTTTCAGTATGGTGCAGAAATACAAATATGAATCTTGTGAATACTCAAATTAATGAAACCTTTCATATTACTTGTGCCATTCTTAAATCCACTGCAGTAGAATGGTTATTTGTACTCTCAAAATCCTTTCAGTTAACATCAGCTTCAGGTTTTTAACTATCAATAAATTCAACAAGCTTGTTGAGCTGTCAAATCGCCCATGTAATCTTATTCTGAACAGACCCAAAATGTCAAGCTAAATTCAATACAACATTTGTGGTTTGCTGTTAATTTTCAACAGCCACTTACATTGGATACCAACAAATTGTCAATACATGACTGAAATAAGTCCTATATAAATAAATATTCTTTTATACATGAGCATACAATCTGGATATCTGATTTCTTACTATAAATTTTTGATCAAAGAATAAAACAATCAGAACAGGCCTGGTTGGATGTCATTATATTTTCAATAAGTGGGGATTTATAGATTCTCCAAACTGTGAGTCTGGAAGGCCACAATATTACAAAGCCCCTATTGGTCTCTTTGCTCTATATATTGAAGGAGTTGGATCTTGATTGGTTACATATTATTGGTGTTAAATTTTAATGTGATAACAACACATTCTAATAACAAATAAATAAACATCTCTAGAATGTTTTGAAAATAATATTTGTAATATAAAATTAAACTTACCTCTTCCATAAAAAAACGTACTCAAGTTCATGAAAAATATATTTTTAAGAAATATTCTATTATTCATTTGTCTAACATATCAAATTCAATTAAGATATAGTTTGTAATAATATTTCTTATAGCATCCCTTCCAGAAAGTTCAAGAACATATTGTTTTATTTTATGAACCTGCTATCATATTTTTAAAATTTTATAGAACATTCCCTAAAGACAATTTTTTCTATTTCCTTTAGGCTACTTTAATAGAGAATTTAAGTGTTATTTATATAGAGTAAATTAGGTAAAATGACAATATTAAATATAATTACTCAAGCTGCAAATTGAAATCCTGCTGCACTTCATCATTTAATTCTATCTTTATATTTGTAAAACATTAAAGAAACTTAAAATGGCTCATGTTCTCCAATTAATAACTATGGAAGCAAAAATTATTAATCCCTCACAGGCTGATAAAGGACTTGAATTTTTGAACTTTAATTACTAAACTAAATGAAACATTATTATATGGTATAAATCAATAAAATGTTAATATGACTCTAACACATGACATTACTTTCCATATTGGTTTATAGAGTGTATATATATATATATATATATATATATATATATATATATATATATATATATATATATATATATATATATATATATATATATATATATATTTCAATGGACCATTGGTAAGAATGGATTTCCATTCTTGCTATTAAACAGGTGAGAAGGTTGCCTTGACAGCAGTTAAAAATAGTGATTATTATACTTACTGTGAATGTTTAGGTGGTGACTGGTTGAAATCTAATTGCATCATTATCCCAGATTAGCTTTAGGAACTATTTCCCTTATTATTTCTAAATAATACATGGACAATTGAAAAATTTTGCATTAAGTAATGTTTTAGATGACTATTTATTAGGCTGCATTATAGTGACATGTTTATTCACGTTTAAAGAGGTTTATTTAAACTTCATTGTAACAATATTTCATACTCTGTAGTCAAGTTGCAATCTTTAAGTGTCCATATATATTTAATGGACCATTAGTAAGAATGGATTTCCATTCTTGCTATTAAAAAGGTGAGAAGGTTGTCTTGACAGCAGTGAAAAATATTGATTACTATAGTTACTGTGAATGTTTAGGTGGTGACTGGTTGGAATATATATATATATATATATATATATATATATATATATATATATATATATATATATATATATATATATATGTCCACAGATGGTGTTCTACCAAAAACACTGATCAAGCGTATGTTTTGTTTACATAAACGTCAGAGTAGTATTCACTATCTCTAACTATAATTCCACTTTCAGATCATGGCTTCAAGCTATTTGCTATCATCAATGAAAGACAGGAATAAAGAAACTAGATCTAAACACAAACTCTGAGTGTTTATGAAACAATTTCTATTCAGCTTGCAAGCGTGAATTTTTTAGACACGTAATGTCTTCAAACTCAGCATAGCAAACCAGATAGCTATATGGGTCTGATCTCAGTTCAGCATCACCACATAGTAGAAGCCTCTGCAATCTATATCATTGCAAGAAAGACCTCAAAGGTACATTTATGAAAAACAAAAATGCAAGTTAAAAAACTTGCTAACGCTTGTATTTATGTCCACAGATGGCGTTCTACCAAAAACACCATTCAAGCGTATGTTTTGTTTACATAAACGTCAGAGTAGTATTCACTATCTCTAACTATAATTCCACTTTCAGATCATGATTTCAAGCTATGTGCTATCATCAGTGAAAGACAGGAATAAAAAAACTAGATCTAAACACAAACTCTGAGCGTTTATGAAACAATTTCTATTCAGCTTGCAAGCGTGAATTTTTTAGACACGTAATGTCTTCAAACTCAGCATAGCAAACCAGATAGCTATATGGGTCTGATCTCAGTTCAGCATCACCACATAGTAGAAGCCTCTGCAATCTATATCATTGCAAGAAAGACCTCAAAGGTACATTTATGAAAAACAAAAATGCAAGTTAAAAAACTTGCTAACACTTGTATTTATGTCCACAGATGGCGTTCTACCAAAAACACCGATCAAGCGTATGTTTTGTTTACATAAACGTCAGAGTAGTATTCACTATCTCTAACTATAATTCCACTTTCAGATCATGATTTCAAGCTATTTGCTATCATCAGTGAAAGACAGGAATAAAGAAACTAGATCTAAACACAAACTCTGAGCGTTTATGAAACAATTTCTATTCAGCTTGCAAGCGTGAATTTTTTAGACACGTAATGTCTTCAAACTCAGCATAGCAAACCAGATAGCTATATGGGTCTGATCTCAGTTCAGCATCACCACATAGTAGAAGCCTCTGCAATCTATATCATTGCAAGAAAGACCTCAAAGGTACATTTATGAAAAACAAAAATGCAAGTTAAAAAACTTGCTAACACTTGTATTTATGTCCACAGATGGCGTTCTACCAAAAACACCGATCAAGCGTATGTTTTGTTTACATAAACGTCAGAGTAGTATTCACTATCTCTAACTATAATTCCACTTTCAGATCATGATTTCAAGCTATTTGCTATCATCAGTGAAAGACAGGAATAAAGAAACTAGATCTAAACACAAACTCTGAGCGTTTATGAAACAATTTCTATTCAGCTTGCAAGCGTGAATTTTTTAGACACATAATGTCTTCAAACTCAGCATAGCAAACCAGATAGCTATATGGGTCTGATCTCAGTTCAGCATCACCACATAGTAGAAGCCTCTGCAATCTATATCATTGCAAGAAAGACCTCAAAGGTACATTTATGAAAAACAAAAATGCAAGTTAAAAACTTGCTAACTCTTGTATTTATGCCCACAGATGGCGTTCTACCAAAAACACTGATCAAGCATATGTTTTGTTTACATAAATGTCAGAGTAGTATTCACTATCTCTAACTATAGAATGCCATCTGTGGACATAAATACAAGCGTTAGCAAGTATTTTAACTTGCATTTTTGTTTTTCATAAATGTACCTTTGAGGTCTTTCTTGCAATGATATAGATTGCAGAGGCTTCTACTATGTGGTGATGCTGAACTGAGATCAGACCCATATAGCTATCTGGTTTTCTATGCTGAGTTTGAAGACATTACGTGTCTAAAAAATTCACGCTTGCAAGCTGAATAGAAATTGTTTCATAAACGCTCAGAGTTTGTCTTTACATCTAGTTTCTTTATTCCTGTCTTTCACTGATGATAGCAAATAGCTTGAAATCATGATCTGAAAGTGGAATTATAGTTAGAGATAGTGAATACTACTCTGACATTTATGTAAACAAAACATATGCTTGATCAGTGTTTTTGGTAGAACGCCATCTGTGGACATAAATACAAGCGTTAGCAAGTTTTTTAACTTGCATTATTGTTTTTCATAAATGTACTTTTGAGGTCTTTCTTGCAATGATATAGACTGCAGAGGCTTCTACTATGTGGTGATGCTGAACTGAGATCAGACCCATATAGCTATCTGGTTTGCCATGCTGAGTTTGAAGACATTACGTGTCTAAAAAATTCATGCTTGCAAGCTGAATAGAAATTGTTTCATAAACGTTCAGAGTTTGTGTTTAGATCTAGTTTCTTTATTTCTGTCTTTCACTGATGATAGAAAATAGCTTGAAATCATGATCTGAAAGTGGAATTATAGTTAGAGATAGTGAATACTACTCTGACGTTTATGTAAACAAAACATACGCTTGATCGGTGTTTTTGGTAGAACGCCATCTGTGGACATAAATACAAGCGTTAGCAAGTTTTTTAACTTGCATTTTTGTTTTTCATATATATATATATATATATTGTTAAACTCTTAATATAAGCTTTACTGAGTAATAAATGGATACAAGAAAGATAATGCTTATTAAATATGTATTATGTGCCCTCATATCCAATATGTCAAACTATTTTCAAGCTTATTTTTTTTATCAATGAGGAACTATGGGTCATGAATCAAGATACCTGGAACTTTATGGTTTAATATATCTTCAAGTCAGCACCTATCATTTAATATTTTTGAAGCTAACACATCAGTATATTTGAAGACTTCTTCATCTGCAATCTTTCCATTTATAAGTAAATTTACACAAAGTTTTATTTCACAACTTATAACTGGATTTATTGATATTTTATTAAAAATGTAAGTTATATTCTTAGATTATTATAATTCTATAAATATAACTTTGTTATTTCTGAAATATCTTTTTTTTTCTATAGCTAAAGTGTTTTATGTTATTTTTGTTTATTTTGTTTCTCTTATGTACTGAAATCGATTCAATATGACTACAAATATTAACTATATTAATTAAGTAAAGTTAAAATAAGAAAATGCAATAATTTAAACAGATAATAGACTTAAAAATAAATTACAATCTATAAGTGGCTGAAAACCATGTGTAACATATATCTTTTAATTTTTCTTTTTGTGGATATTATATTTAACTCTGTAATAATATTGTAATTCCTTAAATATATTTTATTACATTATAATGTTTTCTAATATATATTGATAAAACTTATTCATAAATTCTCTTTAATGTTCACTGACAATTGGCTTAATAAAAAAATAAGCGGCGGTCTTTTGTTAGTATGGAACTATTTTACAATTGAAGCACAATAATCTTTTTCTTAATTGGCAAAGATTTATTTCCTATAAAGGAAAATTCAATTTCACAATAAAACCACCAAAAATATTTAAACATATCACGTTGTAATAGATTTTTGACATTGTAAATGTTATTATGTTTATAAATTAATATAAGTTAAACTTTGTTTATGATATATAAGTAAAAGATCCACGATGTTAATATGTAAATTAGAATACATGTAACAAAATATTAATAATGAATAGAATCAAATTATTTATATAATACGCAGTTATGCATGGCAATCAACTGTTAGTTAATAAAATGTAGAATAATCATTTTAATATAAAGATATCATAGTCTACTGGCCATCCTCAAAAATGTTAATCGCTAAATAATGATTATTATTGACTTCATTTTCCTAAAGTTTCATGCTTTGAGGCTATTATGCAATTCTAAAATATGCTATACAGTTAATATTCAATGGTGGATTTTATTATATATTATAAATAGTGCCAGAAATGATTGACATGCCATAAGATAGATAAAATCATTTCTTATATTTAATTCAATATATAATTTTCTGTAGAAGTTTAAAATAATATGTGCAGAATAAAAGAAAGACAGTATTCTTTAACATTTTCATACCTGGAAAAATAGCTTTCCAAGTTTAAATCCATATAAAAATTTGGGTTTGAAATAAAAGAGAATGATTTTTACTTCAATTACAAAAAACTCTCCCCACATGAATATTGTAGGTTAATGAGAAAACTTGTCTTAAAAAGTGTCAATTAAAACAAATGATAATTTATTGGTAACATCAAAAGTTAAAAGTAATATCTTTTTACATGATATTATCTGCTAATTTCTATTCCTGATTATAAAAAAAAATCTATAGAAATATTTATATAAATGTATACACATATATATATATATATAAATATATATTGCAACCTTCTCTCACAGTTCTTCAACACATCTACCATACCTTCTTTACTCTCTATAGTATTATCTCAATAATAAACAGTCAAATATAACAACAATAAAATATAAGACCCTCTATGCACTTGAAACTTGTGATACATCAAAACATAATATAGACTTTAGGACCATTATAACATAGTGATTTTAATATTGAAAAGTATATACAATACACTTTAAAATGGCATTGCTATTGTAAAAATTCTTTAACTACTATCATATTATAATCATTAGAAAAATCCCCACAACAAACAATGACTAACATATTTAATTAAAATAATTTTTTAACTATTTTTTCTATAATTCAAGAATGTCAAAATAATAACATTAGAACAAAATTATATTAAATTAAATGAATTAATTATATCCTATGGCTATCTAAGTAATCATAATTATTCTATTCTAAATATAATGTTGCAAGAGGAATTTTACTGGGATCCAACCATTTAAATAAAATCAGCTTAATATTACAAGCTTTCTATCTTTATTATATATTTAATGTCTTAAACATAATTTAACAAGTCTATTTTAATGTATGTTGTATTTATGTCTTATATCTGACCATCTAAGTTATAAATATAACATTGAGTTTTACATAAAGACACATTAATACACCTATAAAAATGAAATTATTTGTAAACTGAAATAATATGGTATAAATATTGAATTTTCTTGACAAAAATTAGTTTTATTGCAGAAAATTCAAACTTTATCATTAAGTATTTAACTACATTATATTATTTATTAGGAAAAGTGAAAGGATTTAGTCGTGCATAAACATAATGGATCCAATACTGAAAATATTTTTAAGTATATTTAATTAACTGTTATATATATATATATATATATATATATATATATATATATATATATATATATATATATATATATATATATATGATTTTTCTAAATCTTCAAATAGTTTTAAAACCTTAATTACTTAAATTGATTTTTTAATGATAAAACTTTTCTCTTCCATTTTATAATGTATTTTCAAAGTATATAATAATCTCCAGTAAAAAAGTATGTCTTAGCTGCTTTAAATTTAGGTTTATTTTTATCAACATATATATATATATATATATTTTAAAAAAATCTATAATTATGTGCTTTTTTTACTTAACATAGGAAAATTTTATCTGCTAGAAACATAGTTTACATTATATCAGATAAAATGGAACTTTGGCAACTCATCTGACATTAAAATAAGGAAAACAGTAAATAATTGTAAACATTATGCCACATGATAGACCTGAGAATTTTCAATAAGCACCATATACTGATGCAGTTTGATATTTGAAAAAATAAAAACGTAGGCAGATACATTAATATTTTTATTACTTTTATAACAGTTGTAAAAATGAGTTACTAAAATAAATTATATTAACCAAATTGTAATTAATAATACATTACAATCAATATCAAAAATGTCTTGGTTGTAAGTACTCTTTTCTGTTTTGGGAAATAATAGAATAATTTTCTTAAGAGCAAAAATTCCCTTATTAAAACTTATCCTACTATTTATTGTGCCCAAAAATTATATAATTTTTCAAGAAGCAAATCGTTTGTTTATTTTTGTATAATATTATGTTTTTAGTAAGTAAAAAATATGTGCACTGTATAATAAGCAACAATAGGAAAGAGATGACTTATATATTAAAGTTGTCAATCCAGAAATAAAGTACATTATTAATATTCTTTAAGTAATTTGTATATGTATTACTTTACATTATTAAAAATTAATAAATATATGATTTACATAAAATAGTTATATATAAACTTAATAAATGTTAATGTCATTGTAAATTATAAATAGAAACAATAACATATTTATTTGTTAAAAAATTTTTTATTGTACAGACAATAACATTGTATCTAATAATATAATTACCAATAATTTATTTAAATGTTAAAACATGTTTCTTGGATTATTTTTTTGTGGTTAAATTATGTTCAGTCATATCCTTACACACATATCATGAACATTAATTGCATGTTTAGAATATACTATATCCACTTACATTAATAGGCATATGTCCATATTACATATATTGTGAACTTGATGATAAAATTAACCTGAGGATCATGCACATCTCCCTGAGATCAAAATATGAAATAACAGGAGTAAAGTACAATATGTAGGTGATAAGTTAAGGGTAGAATCTATTGTTATTTAAATCTTACTCTCTTCTTTCTTAGATATAAGTTTAATGTAAGAAGGTATGCATGAAAGTAGACAATAAAGATACACCCTTTTTTATTCATAAGAAAAAACCCACTCACCTTTATTCATATCACGAGTAGATAGTTCTGCTACATTTGGTTTCCTCCAATTGTTGGGCATAAATTACATATATTTAGATTATAGTTTTCAAAACATTTACCACTTATGAGTTTTATACAAGATTAATAATACTTGAGCTTGAAAATTGTATATCAGTATCACCTCCCATTATAATTAGAAAATATATTGATTGTTTAATATGTTTGCTTATTAATACTCAGTTTTATAGTTTAAACACAAACATAATTTAAAATTCATTTGGATATGATGGGTTGAATTTTGATACAGAAAGATACTAAAAACCTAATTTATAAATAAAATAGATGATCATCAACAAATAAACTTAGGTTGAAATGGGGAGCTTAAATAATAATAATAATAATAATAATAATAATAATAATAATAATAATAATAATAATAATAATGATGATGATGATGATGATGATGATGATGATAATAATAATAATAATAATAATAATAATAATAATAATAATAATAATAATAATAATAATAATAATAATAATGCTAAATTAGGACATCACTTCCTAAGTATATAATACCATAACTTGACATGATGGTAGAAGTGATAATGATGACTAATGCTTCCACAATAAAAACCATAATACAAAATAATTTTATATAGTTTGAAACTTAAAATAATCCACAGAATTACAAATTAATATAAAGTAGCAAAAGAAAAAAAAGTAACGATTACAAAAAGTCTATCTAAAATGCTTCAAATTGAAACTGATAGTAATATGGAAAAAGAAATGCAAATACAAATTGAAATAATTAGAGAAGATGTAGGGAATAATATATTACATTATATAGATGTGGAAGAAAACATAGATTTATCTGGAGGGACTTCGGTAGTAAATTTCCAATCACTGTAAGCCAATAAAACTCTAGATGAACCAATGGAAAAGAAAGAAAATGATAATGATTCATTATTAAATCAAATGGTATTGATGATACAACAAATGTCTACAAAGTTGGAAAATATGAATGCAGATTTGTCTACAAAGATGGAAAGTAAGTTTGAAATGATAAAAAATATAAAAAAACAGATATGACACATGAATTGTCCAAAAAACTAGACAATTTAAAAAATGGAATTGCAAGATAAGATGTCATGAAAAAGTACTGATATGGATAATAAGATACAAAAACTCAAAGAGAGAATTGAAAGTAAAATACACACTACAATCATTGGGACACATGAACAGGTTATAATTTCAAACTTAACTTGGAATTAAAGCTAAAAGGTGTTAAAGATAATTATACTTTAGCAGATGAAACTGTAAGAATCAAAACAAACTCAAGTATTGAAATTATTAGTGGAGATCTCTTGTTAAAAATACCAGTGATAAATAAAATGGATGAATTTATGAAACCACTTCATTATATTGACATTAACTATAAAATTAGACTGTAAATGTTTATCAGGGATAATGCTCCTAAAATAATTGACAACAAACAAGTTGAAAATTATTCATATCATGTTATTATTCTTCTAGAGGAGAAATATTTCAAGTACAATGATATAGTTTGGGAAAAATTAAATAAATCTACTATATTTGATGACCTTCAACACCAATCAAGATATCTGAAAACATTCCATAATGAAAATGATGATCAAAATCAAAAAAAAAAAAAAAATAGTTAATGGTTAATACTACAATTCACAAGAAACAAAAAAGTTCTATGTTCCATAAATTGTGTAATTTCAATGAAAGCCCTTTCACATTAAGTAAGTGCACAAACGCAGATGCTTGATAAGTCTATGACAAAAATAGCCAATAGGATTATGACCCTGGATATGGAAACATAATATACACAAAATGGAATAATCATTTTTACATCATTTTTAATATATATATATATATATATATATATATATATATATATATATATATATATATATATATATATATATATATATATATATATATATATATATATATATATATATAATATAAAAAAAAAAAAAAAAAAAATTCAGATGGGTTAAAATATTCATTTATCACTGGAAAAATCAAATGCATATGTATCATATAATAATAAAAACATAATATAAAAATAAAAGTAAACCAAATCACCAATTAAAAATTGAAGATTAAATCATTTACCAAAACTTATAAGGGTCTACTAATCTTTATTAGGTGTACTAATAGAAAGGTTTAAAGAGTATATAATGAAGATGGACTCAGATAAAATTACTACCCAAAGATATAGAAATCTTAGCAGGAAGAAATGGAACAAAATTATTTTCTGTCTTTTTTTCATTTAAAAAATGTACATATAAATATAGATATGTCTGTAATTAAACCTATTAATACCAAATAAAACTTTCACATGATGTGAATGTGAATTCATATAATGGTTATTAGGATTATAATTAAAAAGGTCAATGAATGAAAGTGTAAAGAATGGGAAACCATAACCTCAAACTTGTCTGAAAATATATTTAAGTAATGAAGTCTTATAACCACATTATGGATGTATTTCTCAAACTCAGTATGGATTATACCATTATCATGGAAATGGATATGGATTGCTAACAAGCAGTCAAATTCATAAAAGAATTGTAACTGATACATGCAATAGATGCCAGAGAAAATCCAGTTATTCTCAAAACTATAGAACAGGATAGGCACTGTTAAATAGGTCAATACACAAAGCATACATAGACTATATAAAACAAAACTTAGCACATATAATCAGTTCTTTCTTCATACAATCTCTTGGTATACCATTCTATAAATAATAAATATAGCTGAAATAAATTATACCCAATAACACTGAATATATTAAGAAAGACACATTGTGTGAAAAGTATTCTTAAGAGAAGAATAAAAAACAAGTGATCCATATCTAAATATTACATGATAGACTAATAAATATGTGTAAATAAATCCGCTGGATTAGACCCATCAGACTACAATTGGAACAAAATACCCCAATTTTATTCCACACACCCATGTCTAAGTCAATAGAATCACCCATCAACTCAGAAAAGAATGAAAAGGAGGCATATAGCAAAATGCTAGCAATGAACAAAAAAACAAAACAAATTCCAAAATAAAAGTAGTTACCATTACAAAATATATGATAAAGTTATCATTATGACACTCTATGTAAGTAATCTCAAAGAATTTATCTTCCAAATTCTGTGATCTATATGAGGGGCAATTTACCATCATCAGATGTGCTGGTCCAAATGCATACTGGATAGATAAAGACAATATTGTCAAATGGACATACAATGCCCAAAGTATGAAGCCATATCATGGTGACAAGTAATAGATTCACTAATAATTTAAAACAAAATACTATGTTATAGATTACAAACTCAAACATTCAAATACTATCCAACAATACTTATTGTTGACCAAAATTTTATAGGAAACAGCAACATTGTGTAAAATCACTATTGGTAAACATGGATAACACAAAAGGCCACGAATGACCAAACAAAAGTAAAAATTAAATACATATATATAATATTAAAGTAAAGAAAAACTAAATGTTTTGTTTATCTTTTCTTAAGATTTATTTTTAAAAAATTGTTTATGTTAATAGTTAGCAATGATGATGTCAACAATAAAGTAAAAAGACTAGCATGAATGTCTTACTAAATAATACATATATTCAACAAACGTTTAATTCAATGAGGAAAAAAAATTGTCTGAGTAAAAAAAAATACCATTCCCTGCTTAAAGAAATGAAAAGAAAAATTTGAAGGTTTGTCTCAACCAAATCAAACTCATAATACTGTTGAAGAAATCTTTTACAAAATTTTTAGAAAATGAGTAGAAATGTTTAATTCTAAAACATCTAAGCAAAGAATTAGAAAATTAATAATTAATGAACAAAATAAAATATTAGAATGTATAAAAAAATCACCATTTGTTCCTCACTATAAATTTATGGATTTAAATCTAAAACATGCAGTAGCAGAAGGAATATTGACCCTTCTACAACTAATTTCAACTACACAAATTTAAATAAATATCTACAAAAGTAATCATATTTTGCTGAAATCGAGGGGAACTTCATGGAAGAAAAGTCATAATCCATAAAGCCAGAAATTGTAAGGTCAATATGGGATTGTCCTATCGCTCCATGCCTGGATTGATAAATATCACAACAATCCATCATGATTTTTTTTTTACATCCGATTCTAAAACTCCAATTCAAAGGCTAATGAAGTCAACAAATTGAACAGTTTGAATTCTTAACTGCGTGTAAATGAACTATCATGGATTATGAGAACAAGCCATCAGAACATTGTCCATACAGACTGTAAAACCCATTTATAAAGTTGATGTCATTGACAATTGTTTGTATGTTATATATAATACTTTATTTTGTTTATTAGGACTAGTGAACTTTAATTGGAAATTGATGAAATTAATAATAAAGGTAATTTCCCTCATTACTATGGATAGAGAATATTTGTGATGTACAACCTTGATTATGAAATATTCCATTCACTATAAATGAGATAAACTAAGATCATACCTAACATAAATAAAATTCCACATTCATATATGTACAACACATACACATTCATTAATTGTTTATTCTGAAGTTTGTGTTAATTATTAATATTTTTAAAATATGTTCTATGCATACATTTTTTTATTATTTGTGTCTTAAATTATAACCCTCTTTCATCACACACACGTTGTACATAACAAGGGGTTCTATTAAACCATTGTGGCATTAACTAAGACATAAAAAAATGTATATACATAATAATGTTGTATATAATATAGAGATTGTATATGTTAATCAGAAAATGAAGTGGCTATTCTTTATGAGATCAGGATGGAAAACATTAGTATAAACTAAACGTAAATGAAGAATAATCACAGATGTCTAAATGAGTTTCCTTAATCTTGTTACAAATTTTCTTCTCCAAATGTTAATATATATCTAAATAAATTTTAACGGTAATTTATATATATAATATTTTATAACGGGTGCGGTATTTTACATTTATATATATATATATGTGTGTGTGTGCGTGTGTGTGTTTATTAAATTTATTTAAATGTTAAAACATGTTTTTTTGATTTACTTTTCTGTCGTTAAATTCTGCTGATGCATATCCTTACACACATATCATGATCATTCATTGCATGTATATAATATATTATACCCACTTCCATTAATAGGCATATATACATTTTACATATATTGTGAACTTGGTGATACAAATATTACCTGAACCTGAGTATCATACACATCTCCCTGTAATCGAAACCTGGAACAGGAGTAGCAAACTACAATATGTAGATCATAAGTTAAGGGTAAAATCAATAGTTATTTAAATCTTTCTTTCTTCTCTCTTAGGTATGAGTTTAATGTAAGAAGGTATGCATGAAAGTAGACAAAGATACATCGATTTTACTCATTAGAAGGAACACTTTTACCTTTATGGACATCATGAATTAGATAGTTTCATTATAATATCAGGGTGTATTGCTAGCTGAAAATTCAAATTCAAAGTGTTCAAATAACTCTCCCAAATATTGTTTTTTTCAGCCTGTGATTAAATACATAATCTGAACCATTTGAAGTACAATCTTTATATTTATTCACAGATGGCAGTACTGAAAAACATAATGTTGAGGAGGATGATACCAAAAATGATGTGAGGTTAGATCATATTTTTTTTAGTGTATTAGTTGACTACAATGATATATTTTATGATAATTTTTTCAATGTAAGCTTATTAAATAAAAATACATAATCCAGAAACACCAGAAATCTGAATTTGTTTTTATAAATGGAGATGTAAAATAAGCCTTAACAAGAGACAATAGCAAATTGATATTGTTGAGGATATACTATGGATATATTTTAGAATGAATGTTTTAATGTTATATATATATATATGTGTGTGTGTGTAATTTTATAAATAAATATTTGAAAAGTTATAGTTGACAAAGTTACAAGTTAGTTGAAAGCGCTTCTAAGTTACGGTTATACATATAATTTTTATAAACTTTTAATTACTGTATTTTCAAATATTTATTTATAAATTTACTTATATTATTTTGAAAAAATACAGGCATCGATTTGTAATATGTATATATATATATATATATATATATATTTATTTATTAAGGGATTTTAACTCAGACTTTCAACTTTTCCACAGCTATTCAACCCACCTTATACTACTAATAAATATGACCACATACATGTGAATGCTGGTTCAGCATGAAATACATGTATTGGAGATCATTTACCATTTTCACATGAATGTGGTCATATGGATTGGATAATTGTGGGGATATTCAAAATCTTACTTGAAGTCACTTATAATTACATGGTTTAATATATATATATATATATATATATATATATATATATATATATATATATATATATATATATATATATATATTTAGAAATAATCTGAGCACAGACTAAAAAGCTCCTATATCTATCCATTCCATTTATACAAGTGATATCTATGATCACATACATGTGAAAAATATAAATAATCTCCAATTTATATATTTTATGCTGAACCACCACTTATCAGTTAGTCCAGATCATCATCTACCACACACACACACACACACACACACACACACACACATATATATATATATATATATATATATATATATATATATATATATATATATATATATTCAGTGTTCAGGTTATGTTAAATAGCAAAATTAATGGAGAGGCTTCATTCTTCTCCATCCTCCAATCTTTCAGCCATCCATATTATTAAGCATCTGATGATGGGATGTCCAAAACCCTTGTTGATGCCACTATTATTTTCATGCCAATGTTGATTTTAAGTCACTCTGACAACTCATGTATAAAATATTGTTATGTCCATTTAAATACACAGAAGAGGGATGGATAAAATATAGGATGAATATGTAGTATTTAAATACAAGTATATTGTTTATACTAAACAATGTAATTAGAAAAAAATTCATCACAGTCTTTCAGTCTCCCTATAGCTATGCAGTCCATTTTATACAACTGATACACACAACTAATATAAAATCAGTACTCAGATTATATTAAGATAGCAAATATTCGAAGTTTAATGAACACGCTTCATCTTGTCTACTATCCAACCCTTCAACTATCCATATTATTAAAAATCTGATAATGGAACATTCAAAACCCAGATTATGTATGTGTGTGAGTGATAATGGTCTGGTCCAATTGATGTGTGCTGGTTCAGCACAAAATACATATGAAAATGTTAAAATAAATCATTTAGAGTTTTCACATTTGTGTGGTCAGGTTTATCAATTATATAAGACAGAGTGGATAGCTGTAGGGAGCTTGAAATCTCTGCTCATTTTTTTTTTTTTGAATTACATAAAGTTTAGTATAGACAGTATACTTGTATTTATAGAATAATTAAAATAAAATTGTAATATAAATAATAGTGGCAAATAATGGAATTACCTTTCGATATGAAGGTCACATGTGAATATTAAATAAATGATCATCAAACAAAACCCTCTGCTGCCTTGTAGGATAGGATGATTTATCAAAACCTAGTTAGGGTCTTCAATACAAACAGTCTTAGGTTTCCATTTTTTTTTTACTTCAGTCACTTATTTATTGCACAGTTTAAGCATTGTGAGCCTCTCATGACATTGGATAACATCTTATAATAATTATGATAGTAAGATTGGGAATATGTCAAACAAAAGTTTCATAATTTAATTATACATATAATAATTATAATTTAGATACTTCTTTCTTCTTTTCATTTTTAATTAAAACTCTCAAAAATTAAGAAGCCAATGATAAGGACTGGCTAGCAGTCCTTAGTTGTGATTTTCACTTAAAACAATATATTTGGAACAGGATTTAACTGAGATGGGGATTTTTATGCTTCCAAAATATGTCTGTCTGTAAAGTTCTATTTAATAATTTCCCAGAGTCTAAAACCATATGATCTAAAAATAGTCTATTTCACAGAGTTGTCTCACTCATAGAAGATTATTATTTTCTAGTTCATTATTATGTATTTTAATTATTGATTTTTGTTGATCATTAAATTTTACTTTGAAAGTAAATAAGAATAAGTAAGAATAATATCAATAATAGTGAAGTAGTAAGATGAAATAGAAATACTAAATATAAGAATCACAAATCTAAATTTATTTCTTTGTAAACATAGATACATGGAATGTGAAACTTTTACATGATTCAAACCTTCAAGGCCAGAATGTATGACTATATTTGTAGATAAGTAATTGTTAAGGGTTAAGTTTGATATAGATGTTCTTAATAAAATTTATATCCCAGAGAAAGGATGTTTAGGAAAACAGCTGGATGTATACAAGCTCTTTGAAAAGGCAGAGCAGTCATGAAAGAAAATGTATGATGCTTGATTTGCTGTAAAATCTAATTTAGTATCTTTTCTCATAGTATCAATAAAAAATTAATGATCTTAAAATGTGTCTTTTACAATAGTAATAGAACTCATTTTATCAGGGTCTATGCTCCAACCTTAGATATAGAGAATACCTTATTGGATAGCATTATTACAGAAATACCATTTAAACATTCAATTTTTAGTCTCATTGACATTAATGCACATATTGGTAGAAATAGTTGATTTTGAACAAAAAATATTGGAAAAATCATATTTATGCTATAAATTCAAATGGTTTGTCATTATTGATTTATGCACAACACATGGATTGTCTATCACAAACACTTTGTTTAGAAAAAAATTGTTTACAAGTAATATGGATGAATACACATGGAAAACAAATGCATTTAATAGATTATTATTTTTAGGAAGCAGAATACAAGATGAGATCATATTTTCTGAGCACTTACAAGGTCAGATTTTTGGCCAGATCATAGAGTAGTACATTGTAAGATTATAATAATAGTTGCATTAAAATTATATATTTTTCCAATCATATTCACAAGAAAATTGATACTTGTTCATTAAAAGAATTATCAGCAACTATTAAGCATTAAAATTGTAATTTTCATCATAAGAACTGTCATATTATAAAAATATGGAATTCTTTTAAAAAGAGTTTTATGGAAACATTAAATCTATTCATGGGTTTATTAAAAAAAGGAATCATCACCGGTTTTACAACAATGATGTTGGTGACAATTTTTTATTTAAATATCAACAACTGCAGATTATGATTAAATGAATGATGATTGTAAGAAATGGAGAAAAAAAACTGTCTAATATTAAATGGGATATTGTTTGACTTTATAAAATTATAAAAGTTGTAACAAGACAGTTGATTTAAAAAGAGGATCTACTTTTCTACAAAGAACAAATTTTGGAAGACAAGTGATTGTTGATTCATTATAAATAAAAAGTGAAAGAATAACATTTTGGAGATTAATCTTACATCAGACATTGTAGAAATGTTAGTTATTCAATTTAGTGGGAGGTATCAAATGTGTATAATTCCAATTTATGTCTTAACAATACACTTGTTGTGATTTTAAAAAATAGAGAAATTTTGACTTTTAATTAGATTGAACAATACTTAAAATTGTCATGCTGGATATTAATTGTAGAATTGGTAAATAATCGAAATATAAAAGAGCAGTAATGAAATGAGAGAATACATAAATTGTGAAGATTTTAGAAAAAGAAAAACTGTACATTACATTTTTCATGGAAATTGCTAAATAGTAATAGACAAGGAAGCATCTTAATGAAAGAACAGGAGAAATAGATTATATTTTAACAAACAGAAAATATTTATTCAAAATTGTAATGCTTATAATATATTCAACACAAAAACTTATTATCAAGGATTAAGTTATAAGATACATGTTATTATTAATTTAGAGAAATGAAAGTTTTTTTAGAAAATTACTATTAACCGTTTATATTCACAATCTTCAGAAACCAATAAATTTAAATAAAAAATATCTAATCGTTTAATATACTAACAAAGTTTGAAGATGGTTCATGTATGACCAATTCAATAAAAATATAACTAATACTCTATTAAATACCACAAAGAAGATAGCTATTATAAAAAACCAGTAATTTTGAACTAAATATTGTACTGAAACAGGAATATTTGAGAAAAGGGAACATTACAAACACTTTTTAAACTGATCTACTAAAAAAAACTGAATTTTCAGAGTATTGTAGAATGATATAAAAATAGTTAGTATTTAACAATTATGAATTGGCAAAAAAAGATGTAGAAAAAAAAATCAAAAATTTCAAAAGTGTAAAAAAAAATATCCGGTATTACAAAGAAAGATACCAAAAATGTAAAAAAAATAAAGATATGATATTGCAAAGAAAGATATTTCTGCAAAAAAAATGTCAAATTATTACTAAAGGGAAGGAAGACATTATGAAATGTTGGAAGAAATCTGTTATTAATTATACACTAATAAAGAATAAGAAAATAAAGTATTCCAGTTATTACATTTTCTGAATTGTCAAGCATTTTAAATGATGATGTGGGATATGTGATTTTATCTATGAAAAAGAAAAAATGCATCAGAATGTGATAGAATTACTACTGATTTAATAAAAAAAAAAACAAGGAACAAAATAAAAATAAAAATAATAACAAAATATCAAATCACTGAATGATAAACATATACGAGATGAATGAAATAATGTTGTTGTAATATTAACATTTTAAGATGAGTGATAAAGAAAATGGATATTACAATCCTATTGATTCTATAAGTAACATTAATATGCTTCCCAAGAAAAGATTACATTTTATTTGACAATTTAACAGGTAACCTGCTAAGAATAGCTTTTGACTTAGAGGGTCATAATCATAACTGATAAGGTTAAGCACTATGATTATGACCTCAAAGTTGAAAGCACTGGTCAGCACATTTTTTTGTTAAATTGTCAAAAAAAAAAATATTTTATTGAGAACCACATTAATGTTACTTATAAGAATTATGTAGTCAAAGAAAAGAAGCAAAGTTTTATAGAGTTACAATCCTATTAGTATTTTCTTTTTTATACAAAATCTATAACAAGATACTTTAGAATCTAATAAGTCAAAAGAAAAGTTAGAAGGGTTTGTAGTACTATTGACTATATCAGAGTATTGATATAATACATTGCAAGTTCAATGAATATGAGTTGTCATTTGTCTATTGATTTCTTTATTATGTAAAGACATTTGATTTTAAGCCAATAAACATCACATGATTACTATTTATTATGCTTGCTCTTAACTGTTATTAAAACAAGCAAAATTATCTTTATATATTGCCACTCTATACATATTGATTATTCTGGCTGGCACTGAGTGGCAATATGTATAGAGAGTTTTGCCTGTTTTAATACCATTTGATTTTATAACAATTTATACATTGATTAAAGCATTGAATTAGATATATCTTCAGGATATTGTCATATACTGAAGAATTTTTACCAAAATTCAAGAGCAAATTGTTATTTTGAATTGTGATATCAATAAGACATATTACGATAAATGTTACAACAATATCTCCAAAACATATTGTATCAAATTTACAAAAAGAATTTTAAGGATTATTATGGAAGTCTAAAGGAGCAAAAGTAAATGGAGATTATTTAGGTGATCTATGTTTTGTAAATAAAGTGGTTGCATATAATATGCCAGAACTTTAGGAAATGAAGAAAATAAAACTAAAAATAAATATTAAAAATACTTATTTAATGTTCAATGAATTTTCTTAACAAAAAAAAATGTTAATCATGAATTGAAAGAAATTAATGAATATTAATATCTTGATCAATCATAGAATTAAATGTTGATAGAGTGTCTTTGATAAAAATAATTTAATCTTAAATAAATATGTATGTGTATTTGAAAAAAATGATTTAAATAAACATGTTTTACCTGTTTATATTTATGATTTAAGACCAAAAACACTTAACACAAGAGCAATACAGAGACTTCAGACTATCCATAAAATATTCAGAAATGTTTGTTAGAAGTAACAAGCTGAAATCAAAACAAAATAAATGGGTAAGAAAAAGCAGTTATCCAAAAGATTACTGAAAGAATTAAGATATTAAAATGGAGTTTGGTTGGACTTATTATTAAAAATAATAATAGATGGACAATTGTTGTTATTGTAAAAAGGGGATTATATGAGAGATAGATAGATGGAATATGAAAGTTTTCTGGTGTGGCATGAATAGAAAGAGCTCAAGACCAGAATAACATGGATAAAACTTGGAAATGTTATTATTCTTTAGAGAGTAGATAATTATTAAAAATGATAATGATAGTGATGCTATACAATTAAAAACTTGCTTTTTAATATTTTTAAAAGACTGAATGTTATATTAAAATATGTAAGCATAAGTTATGTCTAGAAGAATATTATAATCACTATTGAAAATAAGTAAAAATTAAGTAAGGCATATGCTTTATTTAGAGAAATGGTCTATTTATTTGAACAATGAATATGATTGGAGGAATAAATTGCAATGAATGAAAATTAAAAAAATATACAAAGTGTATTTTATTGATTGACAGAAGTAATTTGTTTTAGATATTATCTAATAGATAAATTAATATACACAGGTGCTATTCTTCATATCTAATAAGATTTTTCAGTCTTTTCTTTGAAGTAATTTTAGTACTCTAAGCAAGCTTACCATGAATACTTATGTGTTACTAGTGTAGTACTAGTTTTTTGGCATTGGTCTTGGTTAGTTGTAAAATGTAACCAACACAGTTTGGAAAATTATTAAAATAAATGATGATCAAGTTGCTTTTTTAAATAGATATCAAGATGCTTTAACAATATTTAGTGGCACTCTCTACTCACAATTTCTTAAACAATTTCAAGAAACATTGTTAATATATATATATATATATATATATATATATATATATATATATATATATATATATATATATATATATATATATATATATATATATATATATATATATATATGGGTAGGGATGGCGGAAGGGTCATCAGCATCCTTACATGAAACAGTAATTGGTACTCCCCCACTTTCAAAAAAGTTTTAATATTTAATTAGAGATAACAGTGATAAAAATGACTATTACATAATTTATATACAAGAATATATACTGAACCTTAGATGTAGTTACAGGAGATTTTAACAAAGAGTATACACTACAGTTTACATAAGCAATACACATGAACACATTTATATAAAAAGATAAATGATCTTCAATAGATGTATTTTATACTGAACCAGCACTTATCAGTTGGTCCAGATCATTCTCTCTCACATATATGTACAATCAGTGATTAGTTTACATTAAGAGAGGCAATAATCAAATTTTAATGAAGTCTTCAATCCTCCCATCCAATTAGTCATCCATATGATGGAATATTTGAAGCCTTTGTTGATGCCAATATTGTTGTCATACCTATATTGATTTTAAGTCACTCTGAACCCTTATACATACGACATTAATATAGCCATTAAAATACATAGAAGAGAGATGGGAAGTATCCAGGGTGAATTTATAATATTTTAAATATAATATAGTATATATACTAAAATTTAAATGCAATTAAAAGTATTTGAATGCAGACTTCCAAGCTTCCTTCAGCTATTCACTACTTCTTAGATAAACAATGTAAGAGTTGAGGGAATGAAGCCTGTCCATTACAGTTTGATGACTTTCTACCTTAATACAAACTGATCACTGATTCTATATACGTGTAGGAAATGATAATCTGGACTGACTGATAAATACTGATTCAGCATAAAATATGTATATTAGAGATCATTTATCTTTTTCACATGTGACCATGTGTATTGGTTATGTGATAGAATGGATAGCTGAAAGGGAGTTGAAAGTCTGTATTTAAATTTCCTCTAATTATTACATCATAAAATTTATTTTCCAATATTTTACAGAACCGCATTTAGATACAATATCATCAGCATTTAAGGTATTACATAATCATTCTCTATAGCTAGCATTGACAGATTTATCAATCGATTTTAGTCCTTGTCAAACGTAAAAAATTTTTTATGATTTTTAACTTCAAAAATGATCTCTCTCCACTAACTACACTTGTAGAAAGAGTTAATAATATTGTTAATGATATGCTCAAATTTGGAAATGATACAGTCAATCATTTTCATGAATATGAGTTAGCACATCCAATGGATTTTTAAATTGTGATAATTTATTTGAAAATAAGTTTGTAAACATAATTATTCATACAATTACTCTTCATTTATTGCCACTTAAATGGTTTTGTAAATTGAAACATTCTTTTATTTTTATTTTTAATCAGCTTCACTGAATTTATTTATAGTTGATAAAAATAATTAATTATATAAATATTCATCATACAGGCGGTACCTACATCTCTCCAAAATAAATTACACACATACAAGTTATAAATATTGAAATTATATATATGATTTAAGTTATATTACCTGTAGAACTACTTTTATTTTTACTCCAGCTTTGCTCTTTTAGTCTATATATAATAAGTAAAAACAGTTATTATTTATAATCTAAAGTTCATATAAAGTCCTTAAGAATTCCAATTATTTGTATCCCAGTTAAAAATGATTAATTAAAAACTTTAGACATTTTGATTGTAAAGTGACAGAGACGTGAAAAGATTAATTTCTGGTAAAAAATAATAAAGGATGATGAAATTTTATCTTTTGATTCAATTCATTAGCATGGTTAACTTTAAAAATATCACGACACATTGTTTTTTTCTCCCATTTTTAAAGATACGAGGGGATAATTTATAACTTTATAAGTAATGAAATTCGCTAGTTTTAGTCACTTTTTACTCAATTGTTTACATAGTAATCCAATTAATTTTAAAACTGTATTTCAGATTTAAAATAACATTACTAAAATATTTTTAAATGGTATTCTTTTATATTTAAATATATCAGAGTAACATAAACATTCATAAATGCATCTACACATTTAATTACTACATTAAAAGTTTGACATTATTTAGCTTTTAACATTATGTGTACACTAATATAAATATTGCTTTAACTGATTCTATTTTAACTAATTTATCCACATAAACACAATCTTATGCATTTTATTAATGTATTGTCCTTTTTGTTTTTTTTTCTCTCTCTCTGTGTGTGTGTTTTAAAACTAAACAAATTTCCTACAAGAATTTCAAAAGCTATAAAAATATGAGGAGATATCTTGCATTTATTTTTTTTAATACTGTTTGATGTGGTAAATTTAAGATATTATTTTTATAATAAGCCAATAAAAAAGTTTGAGGGTTATGTTTATTATTATTATTATTATTATTATTATTATTATTATTATTATTATTATTATTATTATTATTATTATTATTATTATTATTATTATTATTATTATTATTATTATTATTATTATTATTATTATTATTATTATTATTATTATTATTATTATTATTATTATTATTATTATTATTATTATTTTACAAATGTCAAATAATCATCACAATATATATATATAAATGACACGGTTATTAATAGTAAAATTGACTATTCCATTTTGATATTGCGTAACAACATGATTCAAAATATGGATTGTGTATACCCACCGAAAGAAAATATAACTGAGAAAATTGTAAGAGAAACAAAACAAAATGTAAAAAATTATAATTGGCAAATCACTTTCAAGAAATAAATATTTATTTTAATACGTTTATATTTCCTTATTTTATAGAAATAATGAATTAAGTTACAATAATTTGTAACAAAACAAAAATAAATGTATTCTTAATTCTGTGTCATTAATGTACCCTTCTTGCATCAGTACTCTTTGTCTTCTTTATTATCATCCACCAGGCCTGCAGGTGGGGTGAAGTAATTCATATAAGAGAAATTTGAAAACCATTATTTATTTTTGATCACTGATATCATCAAGACTTAGACAGTCTATCTTCAATAACAAATTAAATTTGAAATATACATTCATTAAAGCAAGTATTGATAATGATAGTGAAGTGGAATGTGCAAAATGCAGAAGTATATTTGCTCTGACCCAATTTAAATGCTCTGGTTTAAAATTTTAAAACAATAGTAATCTTAACTATGAGTAATGTGCCAATGTAGTCTGTAGTAAGAAATACATCAATATAAACTGCATAAATAATTTTGGAAGAATCAAACAATAAAAAAAAAAGAAATAATGAAGTTTTGATAGCATTAAATATGACTAAATAAACATTAATTTTAATTGTTGAATGACTATTTAGATATGATATTAATAAGGAGTATTATTAATTAAAATAGAGAGCCTATTATATGTATGTACACTAGTCAATAAAATTATGAAATGCATATAGAAAAAAAAAATACTATTTATTTACTTAAGGAAGGTTATAGAAGCTTGATATTTATCTAAAATAATGTTTTCATTTTTGTAATATTTTTATGAGCTTTTTAATTGAAACATATAACCATGAATTTTGTAGTTTAGCTATGGTAACAATAATTATAATGCTGTTCTCTAACAATATTGGCATCTGGCATTCAAAATAGTTGGAGATTATTTATCCTTAACTTTGGAAAGAAACAATATAAAATTAATTGAATGTAAGTTTTAAAACACAGACTTCATTTTGCTAAAACTGGGTATTAATGAGCATTTTTTTATGAGTTAGGCTAAGCTTAAAACTGTCATGAAGTGTAAAGATAGAAAAGTTCCAAATTATCAATTGATCACATGCATTGCAAGGATCAACATTGAGATAATAATAAGTCAAATAGTTTATCACGCAAGAAACCATATAATGTTTGCGTTTGAAGTAGCAGAAGTAAACTACAATGTATCATCAATTCTCTTGACAACATACCTCCATCTCTGCACAATGGAAGATAATATTAAAATGAGTATTTTAAATAAAAAAGTAATAGAAACTTTTTCTAAATTAAAATACATCGGAATGAAATTTTTAAAAAAAAGATAATCAATGCAAAAAAAAAAAACACTTTTGTGTTTATTAAGAAAGGTGCAAAAACATAATTATTCTCAGTTGAAACATAAATATGGTAGAAACTGTAAGTAGAATCTTTAATAAAAAATAAATAAAAAATAGTGTCTACTATTATGGAAGAAGAGTAAATTATGACATATCTTTGACAATTATTTGCTTAACTAGTTTAATGCCTGTTATGAATTTCTAACAGCAATTTTTATTATTTTTTCTTTAAAAGAAGGTTAAATTTAGAAATTTACAATACAGTGCTGAATGAGTATGCGAATTGATGGATGGTTATAAAATAGTGAAGTTGAAATATGGGATACACTGATTAAAAACAATTTGAAAAATTATAACTCTTGAATTTTGAATTAAGGTTTATATTTGACAGGGATGGATGGTTCACATGATGAAAAAATATGTTTGCCCAACAATACAAACTTGGAGATAAAAGTGATTAGTAGTTTCATTAAACATTAATTTATGAAAAAAGGAAAAAAATAGTATATCAATAAACATATATACAAAGTAAAATATATGTTTTATACATTTTGTATTGAAGTGATTAGTCAGTAGCATTGGGTAACATAGCAATAATTTTATCAAAAAAGATGTTCAAACTATAGGAATACATTAGAGAATCATATTAGTAAAGTATCAATAATAAAAGCTGGGTAGTCATAATTAATGCTAAATAATAGAAACAACCAATATAAATATGAGCTTGGAACAGGTAAAACTTTAATAATAATTTATTGTAAAATATGTATTTTTAGTTCAAAAACAGATAAATTTGACTGAATATAAGTATCCATTTCAATAGTATGTATAATTGCAATGTGATTGATTTGAATTTGAAAAATAAAAACACAAATGATAATGAAAACATATTCTTTAAGAGAGTGCTTTAAATTTCAACATCTATGAGTGGAAGATTATAAGATGAAAATAGTTTAACAAATAACAATATTTATAATGTTAATATATTGCATAATAAAAATTTTAACACAGAAATTAATATATATCATTTTCAGACCAATTCATTCCAACTGTTTAAATATAAATCAATATCCCTCTAGTGATTACATCTGCTATTATTGACAAATGCAGTCACAAGAAATCTAGTAATTATATTTCAATTGTTGCAATGAGTTGCTCTCAAAATGTTATATATAAGACATTTAGTGCTGCAAATTCTTATTTATTAAATAAATATATACAGATAATCATTCAAAAAGATACATACTTATAGATAAACATCATCATTATTTTATCCAAGTTATTATATTGCAGTTTGAATGTTTGTCCAACTTTACTGCAGTTATTTTGGTTCTCTTTTACACACAACACTATAAACATTTTATTTCATTCATCTACATATGGTCTTTTTCTAGTTTTTTAAAAATATCATGGGTTCTTCTTTGCTATCCAAGCTCCACTTTAATATTTTGTGTCTTATGTTGTCAGTGATATATGTGTAACCTCTCACATATATGTTTAATTTTTGATCTCTTCTTGATACTCCTAACATACATATCTGTATACTTCAAAGAGTAGCCTTAATTGCCTGTATTATTCTTTTGTTAAGTTTCACATCCAGATGTGACAAAACATAACTATTACAAATCTTTCTTTTCAAACACATAGGTCTATTTTTAGATTAAGTTATTGGTATCAAAAATACTTCATCTAAGTTTAATTCTAAGATTAAAATGATCCATATGTGTTTTTTTTTTTTTAATAATCAATTTATGACTATAAAAAACATAAAAACGTATCTATTTGTCAATTTAATTATCAAGGTTAGATAAATAAACTATTTTTATTATTTTTGATATTTTTAAACAAATACAATTTAAATTAATATTTTTAAAAATAAAATAAATAAATAAAAGAGCAGTCTACTATCATTTAATTCATTAAATCCCTGCATATTTTTCAGGGTTAAATGCAAAGCTTTGCTGTTAAAAGCATTCTTGCATTCATAAAATGCAATAAAGCTAGAGGGAAAATCATAGTAAATAAATATGAAATTTACTTTATATAATATTTGAATTCGAAAAAAAAGTAAACATTATATTTAAAAACAAATTAAGAAGAAAAAAATGAAATAAGGATTTACTCTAGTAACAATGATCAAATAAAAATGTTCTGAAAGAAAAATATTCAACAACAAAAAAAAAAAAAAACACTGCACAAAGACTAAA
This sequence comes from Epiperipatus broadwayi, assembly GCA_028023455.1. Taxonomy (NCBI): domain Eukaryota; kingdom Metazoa; phylum Onychophora; class Udeonychophora; order Euonychophora; family Peripatidae; genus Epiperipatus; species Epiperipatus broadwayi. The sequence continues at coordinate 190,693 of JAQFVV010000377.1, read as the reverse complement.
TCAATGATATAAAACATATTTTTAATTAATTTGAATTGACATTAAATAAATAATACTAACAAATTTAAATACAACATTAAATATAAAAATAAAAACAACGAAATTAGAAGAGCAAAACAACTCATCCGAATTCAATATTTTTTTAAAAAAAAGTTTAAAAAACAAAACAATATAACAATACGTTTTTCTAATGTATTTCTATGACCAGCCTTAATTTGCCTAATTAACAAATTAGATAATATACTAAGTCAACAGGAGTTATAAATAAAATATTGATTTCAACAATACTCAAACACAGTAATGAAATAAAATAAATCATAAATTGATTATATTATAATAATAAGTCAGTGGAAAGAATATGAAGATTAAAAAATAAAGGTGCCTAAAATAAAAAGAGCTATTGAAATATATTTACAGCATTGTAGAAAACAGAAAGTAATGTCAAATTTTTGTGTTGTAAAGTCACCAAATGTCAACACAAATGATTTTTATGAAAAGTAACAACATTTTGATAAAATACATATAAATGTATATACTTTTGATTGATATAGAAATTTGACTTTAAAATGTAGAGAATTTATTTGGGTAATCTACTACTTTATACTAGTTTTAATATAATCTATATTGTCAATACCTTTCCTAAATAAAATTTCAAGAAAATAGGATTAAATTTCATATAATTTAAACTTTATATATATATATATATATATATATATATATATATATATATATATATATATATATATATATATATATATATATATATATATATATATATATATATATATATATATACTTACAATAGCTCTAAACAAGCTTTGTTTTTATAAGTGCCAAAAGATATAGAATTTAAAATATATATCATTATTCCTATCTCCAGACCAATTGGTTTTGAGCTTATGGCTCACCTCAGTGGAGGGCTGGGAATCTAGAAACTAGATCTAAAATACTAACTCAAAAGTCAGCACTTATAAAACATGTTTTTATCAATTAGAAAGCATTAATTTATCAGACACATAAATGTCTTCAAATCCAGCCTTACAAACTAGATAGATATATGGGTCTGAATTCAGCTCAGTTTCACCAAATAGAAATAGCCTTTGCAATACATAGCATTGCAAATACCTTCAAAGATACACTTATAATAATTAAAACAATTTATAAATTTTGTAACTTGCTTTTAAGTTTGCATTTTATGATCAGTAGTTGGAGCTTACCAATAGCTCTAAACAAGCTTTGTTTTTATAAGTGCTGAAAAGGAGAATTCAAAATCTCTATTAATATCCCTACCACCAGACCAATTGGGTTCGAGCTTATAACTCACCTCAGTGGAGGGCTGAAAGGCTAGAAACTAGATCTAAAATACTAACTCAAAACTCAGCACTTATAAAACACTTTTACAAAAATTAAGGTTGTTTATAGCTATTGGTAAGCTCCATCTAGTGATCATAAAATGCAAGCTTAAAAGGAAGTTATGAAATTTATAACTTGTTTTTATTATTATAAGTGTACCTTTGAAGGGTTTTACAATGCTATATATTGCAGAGGCTATTACTATATGGTGAAACTGAACTGAATTCAGAGCCATGTAACTTTCTAGTTTGTAATACTGGATTTGAAGACATTTATGTATCTGATAAATTCATGCTTTCAAATTGATAGAAACGTGTTTTATGAATGCTGACTTTTGACTTTGTATTTTAGATCTAGTTTCTAGACTCCCAGCCCTCCACTGAGGTGAGCCATAAGCTCAAAACCAATTGGTCTGGAGGTAGAGATAGTAATAGAGATTTTGAATTCTATCTATTTTGCCACTTATAAAAACAAAGCTTGTTTAGAGCTATTGGTGAGCTCCATCTAGTGATCATAAAATGCAAGCTTAAAAACAAGTTACAAAATTTATAATTTGTTTTAATTATATATATATATATATATAGTATGAAAATATGTAATATATGAATGTGTGATATTTGTGGATTAGAATTAAGAAAATATGTTACAAATGTCTAAACATTGGCAATTTTTTAAATTGATTTTCATAAAATTAAAGTGTATAAAACTATGAATTTTACTTTACATAATTCTCTTTTTTCTTTCAAATTGATATTTAAAATGCTTTAAGGATTCACAGTGATAATAAACTTTTAACCAATTAATACATTTATGAATAATAACTAACTAAAAAAAACAATTAATTTGTTATGTATTCATTGAATATAATGTTGATATACAAATATTAATTAACTTTATTCTTTTATATGGAGACTTTACTATAAAACTGATCTAAAAACTGAAATTAATAAAAAACATTACTTCTATGAATTATTATGAATATTAAAATAAAGTGCAAAATCTTACAGCAATAATGTTTAGCATGCTTCTTAAGTTCTTATAGAGAAAAGAAAAGATCATTAAAATATCTATTTTATGATTCTGATTTGAAAATGGAAATATGAGCTGAATTTAATTATTGCTAACATTATATAAATTAAAATTTTATATTTACAGATATCATTGTTTAGATTACATTCCCTCATAGAAGCAATAGAGTGCAAACAACAATGAATAATATATTTGTTGATGCAGTGATGAAATATTATTGCTGCAAAATGTTGAGTATTAATGAGATACAGGATTTGGAATTGTTTTTGTTAAGAAAGTATATATAAAATACTTTGAGTGCACTTTGACATTTATAATTGCAGTTTGTAATGTTATAATGGACTATTTATTAGTCTGCATTCAGAACAAGTTATGTTACCTGTTTAAGGACATTTATTTAACCTTCTTTGAAACAGTAATTTCAATTTTTGTAGCCAAGTTGCAATCATTAATGTTTATATAAATATATTATTAATAAAGGTGGGATTCTGCCTTTATTGTTAAAAGGAGATTGCCTTGACATTAGCTTGAAAATGTTGCCTATTATTGATATCGGGATTGTCTAATTGCTGAGTGGTTTTTAATGATATATAAATATATTGTGCCATATATATATATATATATATATATATATATATATATATATTTATATATCATATATTACTGTACAATATATATATATATATATATATATATATATATATATTGTACAGTAATATTGGCATTTGAAAATCTTGTATTTTATTTTGTTTGATATTTCGTTTTCAAAGTTGGTTTAATTTACTTTTTCTATGTTTATAATGAAAATTATATTTTAAAAAAATAACACACTCACATTGATAATCATCATTAGAAACAAACCCATGAAAAAATAAAAATATATTATTATTGTTACATGATTAATTTGTAAAAATGGCATCTTGAGTAGGATCACTCGTAAATGAAAATCTATTTAATGATATTAAATTAAATGACATACAAAACAGTTGTCTATTACTTTGAGTTAGATATAATTCAATCGACTAAGTGTTAATAAGTTTTTGAAAGCATTATGTTCATACAAGTTACTGGAAAATGACTGTAAGGAATCAAATAAATAAGCATGTGTATGTACTAAGAATATTGGGAATATCAATTTCAAGTTTATATCAGTGATCAGAAATAATGAGATTAATTTAAGGTTCAAAAATTGGAATGGTTATTAGTGAGATATTATAGCCAAGTTAATATAACATAATTGGTTTCAAAGGTACACGCACACACACGTTAAATATATGAATTTGTGTTTGTGTTTAAATATAATTATTTTAATTTTACATTTAAAATTAAAATGCTTTTTATTTTATTTTAGCCATGAAATATGAATATTTTCTTTTTATATAAGTTTCATTCAACCTTTTATTAAGATGAAAAGATTTAATTGAAAACAGTCTTAATTAATAAATCTCAAGTTTAAAAAAAACTACATAATATTAAATTAAGGTTTTACACTAAATAAATTGAAAATCTGAGGTGAAGTTTATATTAAATTGTTATATTATCAGAATTAATTATTGTTAAGATGATCTTTTATCAGTGATTTTGTTAAGATTTGTAATATATTTTATTTCCTTGTTCCAAAATTTTAGCACTTAAAAATAGTATGTTTTTACAAAAAGTTTTGAGATTTAAAATTCTTTAGAAAAAAAAAAATGTGTATAAATGACTGCAGAAACCATTTTTTCTTTCCTCTTTTACTCTTTTCCTTATTGTTAATAATTACTAACTAATGTGCAACTGATCTTCTAAACATCAATAAACTATAAAACAATGAGGATTGCCAATTCCTCTACAAGCTTTGTGATATATGCTTAGCCAGAGCCAGCACTTAAAATATCTCTGTCAGGAACCCCTCCCTAAACCCCTAACCATGGCTTCGTGCTTTGGCACTGCTGACAGAGATATTTTAAGTGCTGGCTCTGGCTAAGAATTTATCACAAAGCTTGTAGAGGCATTGTCAATCCTCATTGTTTTATAACTTACAAGCTTAAGAGATAGTGTCATGTGATCTATGACTTATTTTTGACTATCAATAAACTATCTTTGCATTCTTAATTCATACCAATGCTCTTTCTAACATGATTCTTGAAGTATCTAATTAAATCAATTATGTGCCAAATAATAAAAAAAGAAAACCTACAAGTGTCAATTATGTTCATTTTGATTATGAGTGAATGTTTACATTCAACCATGAAAAACACTGGTTTCTGCAATAGCAACCTAAGTTTAAATTTCAAGATAGAGCTCTTTTAAAATGAAACCATTTATTATCACTGAAAGATTTTGATGACTATTGCATAATGTCTGATGAAAGTAATTTTAATTTATAGTTTTTTTAATGAACTAGATTTTAAATATAAAATACACTTTTTTTTAGCTGTAGATTCATATTATTATGTATTTCACCATCAATCGGATAAAAAAAAATATTACTAATTTTTGAACATACACATATTATTTAAATTAGATTTGTGGATGTAAATTATAATGTATTCCCATGAGGGTGTAAAAAAAGAGAGCGATTTTTGAGAGTTAAACTTCACCACTGATCATTTATTTTAAAATATTTAGTCAGAATCAATAGTTTGGTGCACACACATACCTCTAATATTTATTTAAGTTATTAAAAATAATCTAATTTATGTAGGAGGGTTTAAAATATAAATCAGATTTGATGTATTACTGGTTATTATTATTTAAAATTAATATTTCGGAATTTTTTCAGGTTTTAAATACTTTATTAGAATCAGTATTTTAAAAAAGAAAGTAAAAAAAAAAACTTAAGAGAGTTATCTCCTGCCTGTTGACGCTGGCATTGGAATGTGCCTTTATTTTATTGAAGTGTTAAAATAGACTTGGCTTATTAATTAAAATTTTAAACAGAAATTGATTATATATATTGAAGCAGTCGGATCTGAGTTTGATCCTAGCTTCATGATATCTAGCCATAAGCCCACTTTAAATCCTAGTACTAACCTTAAATTTCCGATGCAATGGGGCTTTATACGTTCAATCCACGCTAATGTCCATAAAGAAAAACGATTACATAAATGTGTTTAAAATTAATTATTTCAGATTAAATTGGTCAATTCTATTAATAAATGCATGATAAAATTATTCATGAATTTATATATATATATATTACAACTGCGTGGATTGTGTGTATATATTTGTAAATATTTAAATATATATAATTGTTCGAAAGTTTCATTGCATCGGGAATATTTGTTTTTACTTTTAAATAATTTGTTAAAGTTTTAATGATTAAAAGCTACATTCTTTCGATAAGCTTTCAGATTTTCCCTTTTCCAAAAACAACAGTTAATGTTGTATTAATTAGAAAAAAAATAAGGATTTCCTAATTAAAATCATTTTCAGATTTTAAAAATTCATTTTCTAATTAGAAAATGAACTCAAGTTAATGAGTTTGAAAGCCTTATTGAAGGAATGTATCTAAAAACAACCAGTAAATCTAAATACATTGATAATAAAAAAAGTGCGAGCCTGAAGGCATGAGTGGACAGCATATATAGCTCTGAAAAGTTGGGAGAAAATAAAAGCCATTTATGTTGTAGTGAAGTGCCAGAAAACTCTGTGTTTAAAAATTATGAAATTAAATTGTATTTCGATCATGGTAAAAGGCTAAATGTCAGGAATCTGGCTATCGGTTCCTGAAGTCCCCTGGAAATCTTCAATGGAGCTGCTGAATCTTTTCCGGGCCAATCATGCTGCAAAAATCAAATAAAATGATGTCCAAGTAATCAACTAAATGTATGCCTACATTTTTCCTCACCCGGATGTGTAAACTAAGAACCAACCTGGAAGAAATGGGTAATATATATTTCCATAATGAACTTTAAACTTTCTGGCCAGTTCAAACTTTATCTTAACTCCCTTTTAGAGCTCTTTTATTCTCATTTATAATGTAATAATCTCTTTGTAAAACCTTTTATTTATGCTATTTTAACTTAGTAATTCTCTCAATCTCTAGTCTTTAAATTTAACTTTCCTTTCTTATGATGGCAGTTCATTTATTATATTATATATATTTTGCGTGTGATTTATTAATGTTGTTATTTTTAATTATATGCCAATAATCTTTCGACTCGATGAGCTCCTTTGTTTCCTTTGCTTTATACAAACATAATATTAATTCTAATAGTAGTTCTTGCCCATTAGAACTAAATTTATAAGTTCTATCAATCATCGAGTCAAAAGAAATTATTACATGTTTACTATTTTTATAATTGGCTAATAATAAATTATTAGCTCCGTTTCAAATCTATGCCACCGCTATTTTCTCGTTCAACTAATATTTATTTATTCAAATATAATCTTAAAATGTTTTTATTGCAAAAAGAACCGATAAAGGATTAAATATATTTTAATTCCACTTTGTTATTTTCTATTAAGATTCAGGAAGGGCACAATGATTGGGGCATAATTAATATGAATTTACAAATATTTTAAAATAGTTCATTAAAAGCTTGTTTGACTTTAATTAATTGATCAAGTCATCACATAGAGCATTCTATCATTGTCGAACGTTGCTGGCGTAGAGCAATCTTCCGCTCCGTTAGGCTGGTCGGTGATCATATTTCTGTTATTTAAATTATTGAGGAAGAAAGCACTTGCTCTCCTGTTCATATTAGTCAAAGATCATAAGACTTGTTCGATGCAAGCCGCCATAGAACTTCGATCATCGACTAGTGATCGTCTTTCAATTTCACTTTCTAGCTCATTATTCGTCAGCACCGTTATTTCTCAGTTCCTGTAAAGCCCGCTCTGATGCTCGTAATTCATGATGAAGTGGTTTAAATTAAAGTCGAACAAATTCTCAAATATATTTAATTAAATAAGTTTTCAAATAAAGATTAAAGTTATGCCCTAAAATACGTATCTTGCTCTTCATGAATGAATTTGCGAATGTGAAAATAAATCTCACATTCTGTCATAATAAAATTAGAGTAATAATTTCCTTTACTAATGAATACCTTTATCTGCCTGTATTTTCTTGTTGGGGGCATAGACATAGAATTCCAATATTGCATAATACTTGTTGGCATATGATAAGGACCGCCACTCTTATTATAATTGTAAACTATATTAAAGACTAGAGTAATTAATACAATCATTATTTTGTTCAAACAAAAACAAATTATTATTATTAAATATTTTCTAAACACACTTGGTTTCTTAGTTCATAATTCTTTTATAATTATTTTAATGTTAATACTCACTGTCTGTGTTGGCAACCCGAACATATACATATGATTCGATTTAAAATTATTTTGTTAATTAATTATCAGATATTAATGTCAGTTCAGGGGTCTCTAGTCCTCACCAACCATTGAGCTAGTTTCTTGGTGCTTAGCACTGTGCCGTCGATTTCTACTATCTGAGCTGTTGAGTTGGGTTTGAATTCAGTTTGAACTGCCTGAGTTTGAATCCAACTTGCGTTCTTTTGGTGGGTTTTTCGACCGGTACATTGTTATGTTTTTGGCTGTCCAATCATTGTGGCTCGATTAATAAACCCCACACATGCCCTGGAGATAGCAATTATGGTTTTAGTTACTTAGCTAATTGAGATCTCGATAAATTTAATGTTTCTGTAGAGAGTGATATTTTTGTAGAATGTTATATATATTTGAAAAAGTTATGTGATTTATAACGCATAACTGAAATGATTTAATAAATTAAAATATCATTTTGTAATTCTCTTTCTTATAAAAATGTTTTAAAGATTATTTTTTAAATGTACTTCAGCAAAAGATTCGTTAGTTAGAATAATTAGTTAAATATATGTGAAATTAATTATACTTGTACTATATCAGTATATATATATATTGTACGTTTGTTTATTCGTGTTCATGACAGTAGGAAAATTATCGTTAGAAAAGTAGTAAGAGCAGATTAAAGCAAGGGGTAAAATTAGATTAAATATTTTTCTGTGTCAAAATTAATTAGTTTATCTCAGTCTTATAATTAACATATTCAATTTGATATCATGTTAAAAGTCTTAAATTTCAAAATATTGCTTGCTAGCACATGTATTAAATGTTCGCTCTGTATTCTTAGTAGCCTCAAAGCAGGCGAAGACCTTCAAACTGGTAATTATCTGTCAAGCAGTCCGATGCAGTGTAACATTACGCTTTAATGACAATAATTTCTAGAGTAACCTCAAAGCAGGTGAAACCCTTTGTGTACATCAAGCAGCCAGATGCAGTTGGCAAAATGCTTAAATGGTTTGCACGCTTTCATGCTAGCAAGATTTAGAATGATATCTGCATTAAAAGTTCTTGTAATATTAATTTTGACATTTTTTTTTTTGTGTGTGAAAGTATCATGCTTAGTAAAAATAATATTTGGATTCCTATATTTAAACTCAGGTCTGGAATGTGTCAGTTGTTATTAAATAATAAATACTCATCATCAGTTAAATTGTTTGATCAAAAATTAAGTCAATCATATGTAGTTTGGGGGTCAATGGGTTATTTCACATGCTCTCTATTGATCTCATTTTGCTCACTGGCACCCATATAGTAAATTTGTCAGCAAATTTGATTGTCAGCACAGTAATGGGTCAATCACCATAATAAAAAACAAATGTGTCCAATACAAAATTACTTGTTCTACCTGCTAATACATATGTATAAATATTTGTATATCACTAATGATTTGTATAGTTTTTTTTTTCAGACGTGGGAGAACAGAACAGTTGAACAGAGGGAAAGTGAATAAGGTTTTTTCCCTATCTTTAATATTTTTAAATAAAATACATGTCTCAGTCAAAGAATTAATAAAAAAAGCTAACCAAGAAAACGTAGGTAAACTAAAACTAAATTCAAAAAGGCAGATTACATAGATTGGGGAAATAATATGCAGCATCTAGTGAAGATAAGGACAATGGGACCAGTAGTCAGAGACCTAATTAAATGTACTGAAGAAAAAAATTAGTATTTAAGTATACAGAGAGTGCCGTAAGTTGTGATTCACATTGTTTATTATATTATTTTCTTAGTTTCAAAAATGGGAAGAGACACTTTACAAATGATCCTCAGAGAAATGAGAGAAGACAGGAAGATAATGATGATGATGATGGAAAGGATTGTAAGGCTTGAGGAAACACGAGGCATCCAAACCAACTCAAACCCAGAGAATGTAAAGCATCAGCAAGAAATAAATCCTTCTGAAGCCCCAAAAATAGATGATGAAGATGATCAGACCACACCAAAAGAAGTTGTGGATAGCAAAGAAGACGACAGTGGAGAAGATGAGCTAAATCAAGAAATGGTCGAACAAGCTGATATGAATACAGAAAAAGAAAAAGAAGGTGTTCAGACTACTAGTCAAATAAAACCAAAAGTGGAAATGGAACAGATGATGAATCCTCAACTTAGTGTTAGGAATTTACAGATGCCATTTCCTGGATCCTTGATAAAGAATCAAATTTTCAAAAACGACCCAGGAGAGAATGCCCTCACTCATTTACATAATGTTAAAGAATTTTTTGGTGCATTCAGTCAAGAAAAGTCCATAGAATTACTGACAGCAATAGATTACGGAAACTTGACACCGACAAGAAAGGACCAAGACTATGACCATTATCAAAAGTTAAAACCATATGTGCCACCAGATCCAGGGAAACCATAAGATAAACATTAAAAAAATGACGGATATATATGCAGATGACCAACTGACACGACCATTTATCGGACCGATTTATTATAAACTTATTATAAGCTAGATAATATTCAAAAAATGATCACGGTGAGACATGTAAATTTTTGGAGTTGTACAGGTTATATTATTCACACTCATGCTGTTCTCCGAGGGTCTATAGTCGAGCACACTTATACGAATGTACCACGCATAAGTAAAGATAATTTTTTTCATTGTTTTTTTTGAAGTGAAATGAAATGAAGAAATCGGATCTGAGTTCGATCCTAGCTTCATGATATCTAGCTATAGGCCCACTTCAAACCCTAGTACTAACTAAATTTCCGATGCAATGGGGCTTTATACGTTCAATCCACGCTAATGTCCATAAAGAAAAACTATTACATAAATGTGTTTAAAATTAATTCTTTCAGATTAAATTGATCAATTCTATTAATAAATTCATGATAAAATTATTCATGAATTTATATATATTATAATTGTGTGGATTGTGCGTATATATTTGTAAATATTTAAATATATATAATTGTTTGAAAGTTTCATTGCGTCGGGAATATTTGTTTTTACTTTTAAATAATTTGTTAAAGTTTTAATGATTAAAAGCTACATTCTTTCGATAAGCTTTCAGATTTTCCCTTTTCCAAAAACAACAGTTAAAGTTGTATTAATTAGAAAAAAGATAAGGATTTCCTAATTAAAATCATTTTCAGATTTTAAGAATTCATTTTCTAATTAGAAAATGAACTCAAGTTAATGAGTTTGAAAGCCTTTTCGAAGGAATGTATCTAAAAACAACCAGTAAATCTAAAAACATTGATAATAAAAGAAGCGCGAGCCTGAAGGCATGAGTGGACAGCATATATAGCTCTGAAAAATTGGAAGAAAAAAGAAGCCATCTTTGTTGTAGTGAAGTGCCAGAAAACTCTATGCATTTAAAAATTATGAAATTAAATTGTATTTCAATCATGGTAAGGGGCTAAACATCAGGAATCTGGCTATCGGTTCCTGAAGTCCCCTGGAAAACTTCAATGGACTGCTGAATCTTTTTCGGACCAATCATGCTGCAAAAATCAAATAAAATGATGTCCAAGTAATCAACTAAATGTATGTCTATGTTTTTCCTCACCCGGACGTGTAATCTAAGAACCATCCCAGAAGAAATGGGTAATATCTATTTCCATAATGAACTTTAAACTTTCTGGCCAGTTCAAACTTTATCTTACACTCCCTTTTAGAGCTCTTTTATTCTCATTTATAATGTAATAATCTCTTTGTAAAACCTTTTATTTATGCTATTTTAACTTAGTAATTCTCTCAATCTCTAGTCTTTAAATTTAACTTTCTTTTCTTATGATGGTGGTTCATTTATTATATTAAATATATTTTGTGTGTGATTTATTAATGTTGTTATTTTTATTTATATGCCAATAATCTTTCGACTCGATGAGCTCCTTTGTTTCCTTTGCTTTATACAAACATAATATTAATTCTAATAGTAGTTCTCACCCATTAGAACTAAATTTATAAGTTCTATCAATCATCAAGTCAAAAGAAATTATTACATGTTTACTATTTTTATAATTGGCTAATAATAAATTATTAGCTCCGTTTCTAATCTATGCCACCACAATTTTTTCATTCCACTAATATTTATTTATTCAAATATAATCTTAAAATGTTTTTATTGCAAAAAGGGCTGATAAAGGATTAAATATATTTTAATTCCACTTTGTTATTTTCTATTAAGATTCAGGAAGGGCACGATGATTGGGGCATAATTAATATGAATTTACAAATACTTTAAAATAGTTTGTTAAAAGCTCGTTTGACTTTAATTAATTGATCAAGTCATCATGTAGAGCATTCTATAGGGCTTTTAGTATTCAAACGATGACTATCACATCATCTACGTCGAACGTTGCTGGCATAGGGCAAACTTCCACTCCGTTAGGCTGGTCGGTGTTTATGTTTCTGTTATTTAAATTATTGAGGAAGAAAGCATTTCCTCTCCTGTTCATATTAATCAAAGGGCATAAGACTTGTTCGATGCAAGCCACCATAGGACTTCGATCATCGACTAGCGATCGTCTTTCAATTTCACTTTCTAGCTCATAATTCGTCAGCACCGTTATTTCTCAGTTCCTGTAAAGCCCACTCTGATGCTCGTAATTCATGATGAAGTGGTTTAAATTAAAGTCAAACAAATTCTCAAATATATTTAATTAAATAAGTTTTCAAATAAAGATTAAAGTTATGCCCTAAAATACGTATCTTGCTCTTCATGAATGAATTTGCGAATGTGAAAATAAATCTCACATTCTGTCATAATAAAATTAGAGTAATAATTTCCTTTACTAATGAATACCTTTATCTGCCTGTATTTTCTTGTTGGGGGCATAGACATAGAATTCCAATATTGCATAATACTTGTTGGCATATGATAAGGACCGCCACTCTTATTATAATTGTAAACTATATTAAAGACTAGAGTAATTAATACAATCATTATTTTGTTCAAACAAAAACAAATTATTATTATTAAATATTTTCTAAACACACTTGGTTTCTTAGTTCATAATTCTTTTATAATTATTTTAATGTTAATACTCGCTGTCTGTGTTGGCAACCCGAACATATACATATGATTCGATTTAAAATTATTTTGTTAATTAATTATCAGATATTAATGTCAGTTCAGGGGTCTCTAGTCCTCACCAACCATTGAGCTAGTTTCTTGGTGCTTAGCACTGTGCCATCGATTTCTACTATCTGAGCTGTTGAGTTGGGTTTGAATTCAGTTTGAACCACCTGAGTTTGAATCCGACTTGCGTTTTTTTGGTGGGTTTTTCGACCGGTACAATATATATATATATTCCTAAACTTATAATTAAAAAATACAGTAATTAAAATTTGTTAAAAAGAACAAAAAATATAAACATCACTTAGGAACTCTTTCAACTATCCTTATAGTCTTTGTCAACTAATACTTTGAAAGGGCAACTTTCCCATAATGCCATGATTTTAACAATTGCTATCTGTCTATCTATTATGTATTGCTTGTATTTATATATGAATATAGTTTCCTTGATTTTTCTTTTATTATTATTCTTTCAGTTTGCAATATTTTTTTACGTTATTATAATTGAAATCAAAACCATATATATATGATTTATTATGGTCATAAAAAAACAGAAGCTGATGAATTATCATTATCTTTAGAATTTTGTTTCGTGTTTTGAACTTTATTAAAAACAACAAGTGCTCTTTTGTTTTTTTTCTCCAATGTGCATCTTGACTCACTTATATATCCACTATGATACCTACACATCCATTTATAAATAATACAATTTTTATTTGTAAATAAGGTTTTATTTTTACAGTTATTTATTAATTTATTTAATGTAGGTTGTGCATAAAAATACAGACATTGGTTTGTAGTGTTATATATATATTGAAGCAGTCAATGTCTAATCACACCAAGTTTCATGCTTAACCATGTATACTAACCACCATTGGAGTTCTTAATATGGCATTTGCTGTATGTATGTGCTGATACACATACACTTTAATTATAATAATTAAAGAAATTTATGTAAATGTATCGTCTAAAAAAATAAACTGTCACATGTGGTATATTTATATGTACGAAGCAATAATCTTAATAAAATTATTGATGAAAATTATTTATGTTTTTTTTAATATATATTATTAATTATATGCTGGGCTTAAAAGGTTTGAGATACTTTTAAAAATTGGTTATTAAGTGGAAGTAATCTATTGTTTTATGTCAGATTACTTTTTAGCTAATTAAAAAGATACAATTTAAATTAAATACTAATAAATTTCTTTGTTATTTCATTTGGAAATCTTTTAAAAATCTAAAATATTTTAAAAAGTGTTTTGAGCCTTATCTATTTCAAAATTTTGCATTAAACAAAAAATAATCTAATCAAATATATGACGGGGATAGCCACAGGTAAATGAAAAGCCACATTTTTGAAAGGATTAATGGAAAGTATAAAAGGAGACAGAGAACAAAAGAAAATTGAATTGATAAAAATTTTGAGCATTGATAAGACTTCAGTTCGTAAAACTTTAAAAGAGATCCTGAAAATGAACAGCAAGTAGTGGAAAGCAAGCACATTTCCCTGGACCTCTCAGAGGCCATCTGCCACCTGCTGGTATGATGCTCCCTCCATATGACTGGCCGCGCAAGATGACCCACCTGACTGCCAACCTCAACTGCTGACTACTGTAACCTGGAAAGTGCCAAAGAAAATAGATCTACCCATGTGTGCCTCCATTGGATCCTGAGGTAAAATCGTCCATTGCATAGAGTTGGCTTAATCCATAAAAGCCTCTTTTTAATTTTAAATAATATTTAATGAAGCTTTATATTTTAACTCTTATATCTGTTTATAATTTTTTTTAAGTGTGCTCACTGTATTTTTAACCATCCCTTTTTACATGAAAATCTAGTTATATAGCTTTGTGCGACTCTATTTAATAGTTAGTTTATTTTGTTTTTTTTACATATATGTGATTTATTTGTTAAATATGCCAATATAATCCCACCTCATGAGTTTGAAAAGGGAGTTATCATTTGTTTAATCTAGAGAGATGCAGGGTCTTCACTTAAAATCAATAATTAAAGTTATTGCTTCTTTTAGTGGTAATCATTCGCCAGGTTGATTTTATTTAAATATTTTATGTGAATTTATTTGCTAAGTTTTATTTAAAGATTGTGACCTTGATATTTGTGACCCTTATCACCTCTTGATATTGCCTTGTGGGTTGTCTATTATTTTAATACATATATGGGAATCAAAATCAACTATAGTTTTATGTTCGTTAATGTAATAATTGCAAATATAATAATGAGTTATAATTTTTTTGATGACTCATTTTTACAACAGATCATTGTATAGAGGTTAAACTATTTTAGGCTTTAAACTATAATATATTGATTTAATTATTTATGTTATAATGTTACTGGCATACTTTAATTGTTCTATTATGATACTTATATGTTTGTCATTTGGGAACTTTGGAAGTCAGAAGCTGCCCATCTCCCTATTCTAAATCATTCATAATCAGGTGTATATGCTACTCCCTGTGAAATGTGAGGTTTGTGGATTGATAGTGCCACAGGGGACCTTATGCTGGCACCAATCATTGAAACCTAACCTCTCCATTTGGTTCACTCTGCAAGAAAATGTGGGCATACCATACCTTGATTTAAGTTAAAGCATAAAATGATAAAGTATTTAAACAACCATAGGATCCAAATTTCCTTTTATATTATGCTAGTACCATTACTTTTCTTACTAATTATATCATCACCTGTTTGACCTTCATTAGTTGCAATGATGTGTTGAAAATAATATATCATTTGTAAGAAATCAGTCAATACTAACTACTCAAGCATGACTGATTTGAGCTGCTTTCCTTTTAAATAATTACAAGTCCCATACACATAAAGCAATCCATTCTCTCCTGTAAAATCATAATGCACTGCTTATTCTCATGTACATATTTCAAAAGATGTTATTTCTAAATAATACATTGAAGATATGTTAAAGGTTCATATTGTAAATAAATAATTGAAATTGTATGTTCCACTTAATTATCAAAAAGTTTACTGCTAAAACGTAAGCACTTTCTAAGTCATGGACAATTCCAATCAATCACGATCTTTTATATTGTATGCATCCATCGCTTTAACAAAATATATGTAAATATCTTGAAATTGGCATATTGAATCTACACAACCTACATACCCTTCAAAATTAATAAGTCAGAATAATTAATTTGTATAATGGGATTTCATGAGAATAAATTCCAAGCTTTGTAGATAAGTAATGTAACCTCAAGCACGAAATACTTCTGTAAAATATATCTGCATTTTTTTAAATTATATTAAAGTATATATAAATATAAATTCTGTGTTCGAATATTCTTTTAGTTAATAGTTTAATATTAATAAATATAACTCTAATAAATGTAATTCCTGGGCTACTCTTGGTTATGATCATCATTTTTGATTTTATGCTCTAGCACTGTGTCTCTGGGCCTGGAATTAAAATAATTATGCTGTAGCATCAGGGCTGTTGTTCATAGAGTCAGAGACTCAAAGAATAGGCAAACAGGTTAGAATCCACGTGTGCTCCTGACCTGTGTATCTCAAGCATGATCAGATTCAAGGCACTTCTGCTTAGACTTTTAGTCTTGTTGTGTGAGCAGACAGACCTTTTTGACTAGTTCAATATCGGATATAGATATATATATTATATATATATATATATATATATATATATATATATATATAATTAAAATCGAATCAATACTTAAGAGAATGCTAATATCAATAACAATCAATAATTTCTAATTGTTGTCAAAACAACTTCCTTTTAACAATATATATGGAATCTCAATAAATAAAAGTAAGGCTGGAATCCCATTATTAAATTTAAATAGATGTATATTGCTTATGCCAAACTTGAATTTAGAATTTTTAGTTCACTACAGCTATCAACACCATCTTATACAACTGATGCGCATGACCATGTATATATGAAAAAGATAAGAGATATCCAATATATGTATTTCATGCATAACCAGCATTCACCAGTTGGTCCATATCACCATCTGCAATATATATATATATATTATATATATCTTATATATATAAATATATCCAATTAGTGCTCTTTTTATATTAAGTTAACAATTATTCAAACTTTCATATACAAGCTTAAATCTACCCCACCCTCCATTTAAATAAAAGCCAGCTGCTATAAAGTTTTAATAATGCTACCTGTATTTAGAAACACAAAGTCTGGATCTTACAACTTCTTTTAACCTATGTTGTGTGATTCAGACTATGTGAAATGAAATACAGGTAGCATATTTAAAACTTTGTAGCTTTCGTTTGTATTTATTTATTACATTTCATTTACATTAGATGTTATGCTCAGTTTAATTTATTTTTGTATAGTAATTTTGAATGTTTTTTTTTCAAGAATGTAAATTGATATTTTTTTTAATTGTGTTTTATATTTGGAACTTGCAATGTGTTTATTTAATAGCTTTTACAATCTAAGGTTATTTAAATTAGCACTTATGATTAGAATGGTTATGAAATTAATATAATTAAGGATTTGCATCAAATTAGGTAAAAGGATTTTCTCTTCATTGTGGAGGATTACATCTTGCCTAAATTTTGTGACTCAGACTTTGTGTTTCTATATATAGTTAGGACTATGGAAAGTAGAGTTGGTTTGTATTCATTTATAATATTTGACTTTCATTAGCTATGCAATGTTTAATTTACTTTGAGTTAAATAATATATTGAAAAAATCCTTAAACCATTTAAATATATGTAACAAAGTTGATTTGATTAAACAACCTCATTATATATTAATGTGTTACACAAATTTAGACTTGCTTTCTGTTATATTAAAGTTCGTGTATAATTTTATTATTGTTTGGTATTATCTTAGTTATTTCTAAACTGTTTGCTAGATTATCATATACATTGACAGAATAATCTTTAATAAAAATCACTGTATAGTAAAGGGGTAATAAAATACTTACAAAAGTTTCCAGGGAAGTAGGAAGACATGCATTGGTTGCAGATGTATGGACAGCAAGAGAGGCAATTCAAGGATAAATGGGATGGTCAAGTTTTCATATGAGAGATGCAAAAAGTAAAATGAAAATGTTTGGTAGATTGCAGTTTATGGATAATAAAAGAATAGCTAAAATATTATTTAATTGGGTTATGAGTAAAGGGCTGGTAACAAGATGGGTGAGAAAGGTAATGTGGTATGCAAAAGATTTGGATAAAGAATTTATATCAGTATATATGTACAAAAGATGGTATGATTGTATTAAGAGAATTGTTGAGTGTTGTAGTAGTAAGGAATGGGATAAAAGAATAGATTTATTAATAAAGAAAAGGGAGTTAGAAAGATGGAGAACTAGTATGGAGAGTAAACAGAGTTTATATATATATATATATATATATATATATATATATATATATATATATATATATATATATATATATATATATATATATATATAATAAACAGAATATTAGGTGTGAGTTAATATATGATAATAGTAAGGAAGATAGTTTATTATTTAAGGCTCGAATGGGATCTTTAGCTACAAGAGAATATACATGTAAATGGAAAAAAAAATGATGAATTATTTTGTAAATTATGTAAAGAAGGAATAGAAAATATTAGGCATTTGTTAATTGAATGTAAATGTTTGAAAACAGAAAGGGTACATATAATGAAGTTATGGAAGAATAAATATGAAAAAAGTGAATATACAGAAAGTGAACTATTGGTTTTTATGATGGGTTTGGGAAAAGATAAGGGGATTTAGATATAAAGGTTACAGAGTTGACAAAGATTATGTTGTGGAAATGGGATGGAGCAGAATATGGGAAAATTTAGAGTGGAGAATGGAAAATAGAGTGGCTAATAGGTTTATCTGGGCATAATTGCTGAGATATTGTTGACTTCATTTAAGGAGAAGCCACAATACATCACTTCACATCACACATGGTCTAGGAATAATATATTTCACACAATAGATTATGTATTGGTAGAGAAAGAGGGAATGAATAAAATATGGAAAATTAAGGTGTTTGATAATGAAGAGAGAGTATGCAATAGTGATCATAACTTTATTGTAATAGAAATGGTTAGTAATGTGATGGAGGATTGAAATAAAGGTAGAAACAATAGTGAAAGATGTGCATGAAGAGTTAATGATAAGAATAAGTCGGAAGAGTATAAATAAAAGTTGAAGAAATCATACAACAGTTGGTTGGGGATGAGTATAAGGACTGGTGTGGTGAAATACAAAAAGTGGCAAATAGGGTTTTAGTTGAAAATATGCAGAAGAATAAAAGTAATAAAAGAATGAGAGTTAGTAAAAGTGTAAAAGAGAGGAAAGAAGCATGCAGAGAATATAAGTGTGCTATTAAGAACAAAGAAAGTGAAAATGATATTAATGCTAAATGGAGAAAGTACTTACAAAAGAAAAAGTTGGCTAAAATGGATAATTATACAGAGAGGATGAAATTGAATAGTAAATTGTTGGAGGATATTATTAAAATTGGAAGATATGGGAGTAAAAAATTTTGGAATTACATTAAAATTAAAAATGTAGGGGAAAGAGAGATAGTATTAATAGATGATGAGGGAATAGAGTGTATCTCTAGAGAAGAATTAGAAAGAATCTTAAATAGATATATATATAATGGATATATAAAATATATTAGATGTGAAGGACTTAGTGATAGAAAACATGAAAGCATTTAGTAATGGGAATATTAGGTTCACAAAAAATAAACTGAATAAGGCAGGGAAGAGATTGAAAAGTGGAAAGGCAAAAGGATTAGATGGATGGGCAGCAGAGATGGTAATGGATTTAGGGCATAGAGCAAGAGCAAAGTTATTATCATGTTTTAATAAGATGGCACAGAAGAGTTTTTCCGGGTAGTTGGAGTAATACAAGAATAAGATTATTAATTAAAGGAAAAGGTAAGTATCATAGAAAATTAAATAATTATAGACCGATAGATATAACATCAGTTTTATATAAAGTTTTCTCATATATGGTAGCTGGAAGAGTTGTAAAATGGATGGAAGAGCATAATGTAGTGGGGGAAATGCAAGGAGGTTTTAGGTCAGATAGGTGTATAGGAGATAGTTTGTTTGTAGTTACACAACTTATGGAGATGAGTAGGTATTCAGGTAGATCGTTATATATGACTTTTATAGTTATAGAGAAAGCATATGATAGAGTAAATAGAAATAGATTATGGGTAAGGTTAGCAAAATTGGGAATGGATGAAGCTTTAGTAAATATTATTAAAAAATTATATGAAAATAATTATTATACTTACCAATTAGGGGATATAGAATCAGTTAAAGTTAAAAATGGGGTGAGATTAAGGCAAGGATGTCCTATGTGACCTATTTTATTTTTGTTGTTTTTGAATGAAATGGAGAAAGACTAGGTTTGTCATGTCTTTTTTGCGAATATCTATTTTGTGTGCAGAAAGAAGAAAATATATTGAAATTATGTTGAGGACATGTGCAAGGGCAGGTAAGAAAAATCAAATATAATGATGGTTAATACTGGGGAAGAGAAGATGTAGAATTCTTATTGGCGGATATAAAGTTAAGTGTGGTAGATAGATATAGGTATTTGGGAATCATCTTATGTAATCAGGAAAATTGCTAGGATGAATGGGAGAAACAATTGGTAAATGAAGCAAAAAAAAGAAAGGGTTTGGTAAAGAAATTAACAGTATTTTCATATAATAAATATGATGTAGCTAGAATTGTATGGAAGAGAGTTGCAGTAGCAGGGTTAACATACTGTAATGATGCATTATGTGTTTCTAAAACAGTTTTAGATTATTTAGAGAAAGTACAAAGGGAAGTAGGAAGACATGCATTAGATCCAGAGATGTGGACAGCAAAGGAGGCAATTCAAAAAAAAAAAATGGGATGGTCAAGTTTTTATATGAGAGATGCAAAAAGTAAACTGATAATGTTTGGTAGGTTGCAGTTTATGGATAGTAAAAGAATAGCCAAAATAGTGTTTAATTGGGTTATGAGTAAAGGGCAAGTAACAAGATGGGTTAGAACAGTAATGTGGTATGCAAATGATTTGAATAAAGAATTTATATCGGTATACTTGTATAAAAGGTGGGACGGTTGTGGTAGGAGGATTATTGAGCGTTATAGTGGTAAGGAATGGGAAAAAATAAAACAATTAATAAAAAATAGGGAGTTGGAGAGATGGAGAACTAGTATGGAAGGTAAGAAGAGTTTAAATATATATATAGAAGTAAACAGAACATTGGATGTGAGTTAATTTATGATAATAGTAAGGAAAGTAGTTTATTGTTTAAGGCTCAAACGGGATCTTTAGCAACAAGAGAATATACATGTAAATGGAAACCTATGGGAGATTTAGTGTGCAAATTGTGTAAGGAAGGTACAGAAAATATTAGGCATCTGTTGATTGAATGTAAATGCTTGAAAGCAGAAAGGGTACAGATAATGAAGTTATGGGAGAATAGATATGAACAAAGTGATTATACAGAAAATGAGTTATTGGTTTTTATGCTGGGTTAGCAGAAATATAAGGGGGATTTAGATATAAAGGTCATAGAGTTGAAAAAGATTATGTTGTGGAAATGGGATGGGGCAGAATATGGGAAGACTTAGAGTGGGGAATGGAAAATAAAATGTCTAACATGTTTATCTGGGAATAATTGCTGAGATATTCTTGACTTCGTTTAAGGAGAATCCAAAATACATCACATCATATCACATTGAAAAATAAAGGGGATTTAGATATAAAGGTTATAGAGTTGACAAAGATTATGTTGTGGAAATAAGGTGAAGCAGAATATGGGAAAACATAGAGTGGGGAATGGAAAATAAAGTGGTTAGCAGGTTTATCTGGACATAATTGCTGAGATATTCTTGACTTCATTTAAGGAGAAGCCACAATACATCACATCACATCAGGAATGGGATAAAAGAATAGATTTACTAATAAAGAATAGGGAGTTAGAGAGATGGAGAACTAGTATGGAAAGTAAAAATAGTTTATATATATATATATATATATATATATATATATATATATATATATGTGTGTGTGTCATATTATTACTATTTGCGGGATATTACATGGAATATCCCACAAATAGTAATAATAATATGACATCTTTTATCTGTGAAAACATTAGAATTAATATATATATATATATATATATATATATATATATATATATATATATATATATATATATATATATATATATATATATATATATATATATATATAAAAAAAAAAAAAAACGAAATATTAGGTGTTAGTTAATATATAATAGTAAGGATAGTGGTTTATTGTTTGAGGCTTGAACAGGATCTTTAGCAACAAGAGAATATACATGTAAATGGAAAAATATGGATGATTTAGTCTATAAATTATGCAAAAAAGAAATAGAAAATATTGGGCATCTGTTAATTGAATGTAAATGCTTGAAAACAGAAACGGCTCATATAATGAAGTTATGGAAGAATAAATATGAATATGAAAAAAGTGATTATACAGAAAGTGGATTATTGTTTTTTATGCTGGGTTTGGTAAAAGATAAGGGGGATTTAGATCTAAAGGCCATAGAGTTGACAAATATTATGTTGTAGAAATGGGATGGAGCAGAATATGGGAAAATTTAGAATGGGGAATGAAAAATAAAGTAGCTAACATGTTTCTCTTTGCTGAGAGATTCTTGACTTCATTCAAGGAGAAGCTATAGTACATCACATAACATCACATGAAAAAATATTTACTGTAATCAAAAGTGGAAAAGGATGATAATCTTCACCAACTAGATTCAGGGAGAAGCAAGAGATCTTATAGATTGCTCAGGCAATTGAGAAATAAAAGCATTAAGACAAACTCAGCCAAATTAAGTTTAAACAATTTGAAAATTTTATTAAAATCAGGACAATAGAATAAAGAAATCTAGCCATGAATAAAAAAGTTTGACATAGATTTGACTACGCATATTTATCAGAGAGGACATATGAGTACAGCAAACATGAAACATTAAAGGTTTTGGCAGTAAAACTTCTCTCACCTTTAAGTTTAAAAACAAAAATGGATTGGATAATATCTTCCTGCTGGCAATTTATAAAATTACATAGAACACAAATTCTAGTTTCCTGATGCATGTATATGGAAACAATTATGGTCTTGTAGGAAATCAATGAAACCAGTGTGGACAATTGATCAGTAGCTTATTAACTAATGATGTTATATCACCACAGGACTGCTTCATGTTTTACTGCTTTTAAAGCAAACATGCTTGATTTCACATCCAAGACAAAAAATATAATATAGAAAGAAATCTCTAATTTCAGAATATCAGAACAATAATGATGATAAACCAGACAAAATATTTGAGGTTTGTAAGAAACACAAACTAAACGTATTTAAAATTAATTATCTTGCAATGAAAACTAAGGGCAGGTGAGCAAATAAAATTTACAAAAACTGCCAAAGCATTTAGCAATAGTTAGTGAAATAAAGCAAAGAAATATTAGGAATATAAAATGTAGTCTCATAACACTCTCTAATAACTAAAATAGAAAAGAAATTTGAACTTTTAAAACTAAGATTCCAAAGCCTATGATAAATACAACAAAAAGCAAACAGAATACATGGTCTAAATATTTTAAATTTAATAAACAAGTAATATAATAACATAAATTACTTTTAAGATTAAGCTGAGACTGAAAATTCTACCCTGAAAAAAATAAATGAAACATGTTAGCTCGAAGTACAAATTTAAAATTGGCTGGCTGATGTCTTTCAGTGACATATATAGTGTTCACTCCATGGCAAACACTGGTGAAGACTTTAGGTTTCAATTTCCTTTTTGAGAAGGCAGGAGGCCATGCTGGCTCAGTTTCTGTATATGTTTTAAGGCTTGTTTAGTGGAATGATTTGCCTCTGAGATCCATTTTGTGTTGGTTTATCCACACATGGTGAAAAATTTATTGAAACAGTTCTTCCTTGAATATAGTTTTGTCAGAGAAGCAGTTATAAGTGCACAGCAATTCAAACAGTCTTTAAATTGGTGTACAAAAGCAGCCTCCAACTAACTAGTAGTGGCAGTAATCATAGCTGGAGAAATCTCTAGTCAGCAATCCCAGGTCCCTTTTTTAAAAAAAACTCTTATCTTTCCAAAAAAATAATATTAGTGTTTTTTCAACATGGCAACCTTATCTCAGTCTTAATCCTAATTAACAATTCTCCCCAGCACAAATCCTATTTATAATTAATTCAAAAATATTTAAAAACAAGTCTCAGTTTAGTAAAAAAAAATTATGTGAAATTAATTATAATCAGAATAAGAATGCAATTAAAATATTTTTTGTCATTAATCACTTTAAAAAAATCAACAATAAAAGAAAACTATCTTAGAATTAAAATATTTAAAAAAAATAGAAATGACCAAATTATAAAGAATTAAATATGCGTGTCATTACATGTACTTTTATAAACAAACATTTACATCATTTTTTGTTTTAATGCTTTAACTGCCTGACTCATAAAAAAACAAGTAGATTTGATGTCTCTCTAAATCGGCTACTTTTTATCCCACGTATACATATTATATGTCATTCGATAGAAAATCAAAAGTTCTGTAAGATGGTGCCCCCTTCAGAGTTATTTTA
This sequence comes from Epiperipatus broadwayi, assembly GCA_028023455.1. Lineage (NCBI taxonomy): Eukaryota > Metazoa > Onychophora > Udeonychophora > Euonychophora > Peripatidae > Epiperipatus > Epiperipatus broadwayi. The sequence goes on along the minus strand of JAQFVV010000377.1, from coordinate 166,294 downwards.
CAGGTAAAAAATCAATAAAAATGACCATATATGTCAAACATAACCAAAGCACCGCCTCCTTGCCACCTTTTCTTGAATCTTATTGGCTGTCCAACTTCTGTCAAAAAGGAAAATGGCTGCCAAAAAGTAAAAAGTTACGTTCGTTTTGATTTTTATTACGAAAATGATAAACAAATGTTTACAACATTTTAAACAATATTTGAATTGAATTACAAATTATTATTGATAAAATAATACTAAAAATCAAATTATTTTAGAAAAATAGTTAAGATATTACCAATAATTATTTATTTATTGCTACATATTCATCATAACATTAAAGTGGAAAAAAAAAAGATTGCTGACGCAATCTTTTTTGGTTGGTTGAATAGCGGTTACTTTTATTTCACCGCAATTGAATATTTTTTAAATTATAAATCAAATTTTATTATTGAAAAGACTTTCATTTACTTTCGTAATCTGACAATTTAGTAATATACTTTTTGCAAACAAAACTAACGTATTTATATTATTAAAAGTGAATCTATTTTAACAATAGATTTTGTTAAAGTTGTGAGTTGGCCAATTAAAAGTTTTGATTTTTAACTCATTTGGCCAATTAAATAATAATCGTTGAAAGGGTTAATTAAGTGACATTTGACAGGGATAAACTATCCGGCTCAACTTCCCGATCATCCAATAAAAAAAAATACATTCATGTGCTATATTTTTTAAACATGTTAAAAACCCCTGCAAAATCCCAGCTGAACATTTGTCCTATGTATTAACTACAACCTATCACTTTATTACATCTATGATAATTTTTACTACATAACATATCATTATTGACCTATGTACAGCAGGTCTAAGACTATGGGCATTATAGTACTGCTGAACTATGGACTTGATTTCCTGAACAAAGGCATTCTGACCATATTTATTTTATAGTAAAAGGTCCATCATATATCATGAAATTTTTTTTGTATTGATGCCGTGTTGGATTACTCACATGAGATTTTCAGACAAAAACTCAATTACCAGTGTCGAATTGGCAGGGACACCAGTTTGCATGCATTACATGCAATTCAGCCATGTGCTTTAATTTTATCCTAACCAATTTTTGTTCCTTTTTCATCAATATTATCACAATTGATGGGTAATGGAGTTTTGATGTTTATAGGATAATTTCTTCCGAAATGAAACTTAACATCAAATTAATTTAATTAACAACATTTTCAGTCTGTTTCACCCATTCTCTATTGTTCTGGTTGACATGCATTCAAAATAAATGGTTAAGATCCCTCATAACCTGCTTACAGGGGTTAGATTGAGGATTATGTATGGACATTAATAATTGTTTTATACCCTGTTGCTCAAGCCAATGCTTCCACTGGGGAGATTTAAAGGGTGTTTCTTGGTCTGAGATTGTACATTGAGGCTTGCTGATTTTAGGAATTTGCTGCTCTTGTAAAACTTTGATAGTGTTTAAAGTGTCAGCCTTTCTTAATGTATAAGCTGTCACATATTTTGAAAAGACATCATACATGACAATTAAGAATTGGTAGCACTGATACACTGGTAATGGACCATAAAAATCAATAGCTAGTAATTTGTTAGTATCATGAGCCAATATTGGTTGCAAGACTCCAGTAAATTTTATATTAACAGGTTTTGTTTGTGAACAGATGTGGCAACTTCTGAAAGCCAATAAAATATTGGAGTATATCCCTGGCAATGATATAATTCTTGGAGCACATAATGTGGACCAAAATTTTCATAAAAACAATGAACATATTCAAACAATTCCTAAGCTTTTAGGTATTTGGGTTCTTCTGTAATCTTCTTCCACAGTAACCTTGTATTGGAGGATACCATCCTTGATATGATAAGATATTTGTTATTGTTCTAACTTAGATAGGTCAATTAGTGAGGGATTTGGTGCTCCTTTCTTGTATACAACCATTGGAACATAATCCTAATCATTTTCTTGTATTTCTTGTAGTTTCTGTAAATCCTGTTCCATGGAATCATTTATAACCAATGTAATTGTGTCAATACTTAAATTATCAGAGTGGAGGTGATGCTGTGAAAGATCTACAGTGCTGACTTAAGTCATTGGCCATAATGTTATTCTTTCTAGGGCAATAGAACACTATATATTGAAACTTCTGTAAGACCAAGCTCTATCAAATCAGTCGATCATTTGTCAAGAAGCTATTGTTCAGAAATTTCAAACACTTTTGGTCAGTAATAACAATGATATTTGAGCCCATCAAGAATTGCTTGAACTTTCTAAAGGCCCATAGAATAGCCAGAGCCTTATTTTCAGTAGTTGTATAATTATTTCCAGCCCCTTTTAGGATATGGCTACAAAAATATAATACCTTGTGGCATTCCTGCTCATCACTTTGGAATAAGACTACTCCCAATCCATGTTGACTACTATAACTTTATATATAAAAGGTTTGAGAAAAATCAGAGTAAACCAGAACTACTTGTTTCAGAAACTTCTGCTAGATGAGCTGAAACACATTATCATGTTGTGAACCCCAAAACTACTTCTGATCCTTTCTCTAATAATTGGACTAAGGATGATAATTCAACAGCAAAATTTTCATATAACTGGTGGTAAAAGTTTGCAGAGTCCCAAAAATGACCTCATCTGATCACTGTTAGCAGATATTGGGAAATGTGCAATTGCAGATAATTTATCTAGATGGGGTTTAATACCATCCTTCCCAACTAAGAAGCCTAAAATGCCACTTCATCCATGGCCAAGTAACTTTTCTGCAAGTTGATTGTGGCATTTTTGATGGCATTCTGTCAAAAATATCTCCAAATGCTCCAAGTGCTCTTCAATATTTCTGGAGGCAATAACTACATCATTCATTTACATTACTATAATATTTTTAACCTTCTCTGACAATATATGATCCAATCACCTTAACAGCCCTAATCCACTGTTGATTAACCCAAATGGTTCCCGGTTAAAGGCATACGTATACTCTTCATACTGGAAGCCCATATATTGGCAATCAGATGGATGATGAGGTAACTGTCAATGTCTTATATTGAAATGGAATGAGGTAACTGTCAATGTCTTATATTGAAATGGAATGGGGTAAGAATGACTTTGAAAATGGTTTTTCCTCTTTTACTTTAAATAGATGAACATACCCTTCAATAACCCGGGGTTTATTAAAAAAAACATATGGTACAGTATTAACACATGTGTTAAAAGATGTTGTTCTGTTCCTTTTACTATGGACTATTCCATCTTATTCTTTATTTCAGTGGTGTCTAAGACTGATTGTATACAGTGTATTTGCAATGATTGATAATTTTAAATCCCTCTAGGGATATTATACTTTCTCTACACCGAAATAGGCATCAACCATAATCAAGCACATATTTATGCTGATGAAAATCTGTTACTACCACATCATCTTGTATCAACCTGGGCATTATCAAAAAAGACTTGGTCTACTTACATGTTTCCCAGATGGATCTGGATCTAAACCTGGTTTGTCTCTATGTTTGCCTCTTTTTCATTAGCCAATATAACTTGAAGACTCTTTAGAGGAAGCATATACAGGTGAGTCTATTGTTTTAACTATGAATAAAAATGACTGGAAAGCAGTGACATCTGACTCCATGAATCAATTAGAGCCTATTCTGTGATGGATCCATTTTTTATACTTATGATGGGACAAGTCTGGTTAGCTACAACTAATGTTGGTTCATCTTCATCCACTACTCCTTTGGATATTGTTCCCCTGTCTCCATCAAGTTTGTTTTCCTTATCTATTCTATCCATACTATAATCAATCTCTGTCAATAAGGTTATTATTTCTTTCTATACACATTTTGTAATTAACCAACGTGACTTATTGTATCACCACTGGTATATTGTTTCCTATTGTCAAGTTTATCTGGCTTTCTGGCAAAGACAATACTGTCAACGATTTCAGTATTGCAGCTTCATTACAGAAAAACTGCATATAAAATTTTCCATCCCCTCTGGAATATGCTTGGTGCAATACTCTTCTAAAGATGCAATATTGTTTCTCTTCACTCCAAAAACTAAGCATAATGGTGTACCTATAATCCCCAAATGTCTGTGGCTTTATAATTAAAATTTGCCACCAATCTTTGACCACTCCCTGTAAATGATTACAGGCCACTGCAATCTTTCCTTGAACATTCCATTTGTAAAATTGAAACACTTGTTGAAGGTTTTCAAAACGTGCAGCTGGACTTTCTCCAAAATCTGCCATGAAAACTTTTATCTGGATCAATCTTGTACCTCTAGGTTTCCTTTGCCTATTGTCAGTCTTACAAAACAGTGCCTCTTGCTATTTATTTAACACTAAGTTTGTAAATCAATCTGAGCAAAATGCAATTTAACTATTTATTTATGTCACAAAAAAGTTCCCAATATTTATTTTACTATTTTAAAATTTAAAAAAAAAAAAACTCCGAAAGAAAACACTGTTTACTGTTTATTAATTATTTCATATGAAAAAGATGAATCCCCTTATACCAAACCATCTAAACAATCCATGTCATAACTCCACAAAAACTGATTACCACCTACTAAATCTTGTCTCCTACACTTGAAATCTTTCTCAAATGTCTAAACAAAATTTCATATGGGCTTTAAAATTGCAGCACTATGTTGGTTGCACTAAAATTTATTGTATGTAATGGTCACTCTATCAATCTATAATCATAGAGGGTGCCACCAGTCCACTATGTATCTGGGAAATTTATTTACTGTGATCAAAAGTTAAAGAGGTATCTGATCTGTGCTGACAAGATTCAGGGAAAAGCAAGAGATCTTAAAGATTGTTCAGACAATTGAAAAATAAAAGCATTAAGACAAACATCAGCCAAATTAATTTTAAACAGTTGGAAATTTTTATTAAAATCATGACAAAAGAATAAAGAAATCTAGTCATAAATAAAAAAGTTTGACTTAGATTTGACTACACATATTTATCAGAGATTGCACATGAATACAGCAAACATGAGAACATTAAATGCTTTGGCAGTAAAATTATTATCACCTATAAATTTAAAAAAAAAAATAGATTGTATAATGTCTTCCTGTTGGCATTTTATAAAATTACATAGAATAGTAACTCTAGTTTCCTGAAACAGAGATATGGAAACAATTACAGTCTTGTAGGAAATCAAGGAAACCAGCATGGACAATTGATCAATAGTTTATTGACTAATGACATTATAACACTGCAGGACTGCTTCATGTTTTACTGCATTTAAAGAAAACATGGTTGATTTTACATCCAAGATATGCAAAAAATATATGATTATGATCTTACATAATCTAGAAAGAAATCTCTAATTTCAGAAAATCATAACAATAAAGACGGTGATAAACCACCAGCCAAAAGATTTGAGATTTGCAAGAAACACAAACGAAACATATTTAAAATTAATTATCTTACAATTGAAAACTAAGGACAGGGAGCAAATAAAAATTATGAAAACTGCCAAAGCATTTAGCAATAGTTAGTAAAATAAATGGAAGAAATATTATGATTATAAAATATAGACTCACAACACACCCTCTGATAACTAAAATACAAAAGAAATTTGGATTCTTATAACTAAGATTCCAATGCCTATGATAAATACAACAAAAAGCAAACAGAATACATGGTCTAAATATTTTTAATTTGATAAACAAGTAATATAATAAAATAAGTTACTTTTAAGATTAAGTTGAGACTAAAAATTCTACCTTGGAAAAAATAAAGGAATCATGTTACCTCTAAGTATAAATTCAAAATTGGCTTATGTCTTCCAGTGGCACATATAGTGTTCACTCCATGGTACACTCAGTTGAAGTCTTTAGGTTTCAATTTTTGTTGAGAAGGCAGGAGGCAATGCTGGCCCAGTTTCTGTATATGTTTTAAGGCATGTTTAGTGGAATGATTTGGCTCCGAGATCTATTTTGAGTTGGTCTATTCAGACATAACAAAAATTCTATCAAAACAGGTCTTCCTTGAATATAGTTTTGTCATAGAAGCATTTAAGCAGTCTTTAAATTAGTGTACAAAAGTGGCCTCCAACTAACTAGCAGTGGCAGTAATCATAGCTGGAGAAATCTCTAGTCTACAATCCCAGGTATCTTTTTTTTTAAAAAAATACTCTTATCTTTCCGAAACATTTTTTTTTCATTAGTGGTTTTTTCAACAGGGCAACCTTATCTCAGTCTTAATTCTAATTAACGATTCTTCCCAGGGCAAATCTTATTTATAATTAATTCAAAAATATTTAAAAACAAGTCTCAGCTTAGTTAAAAAAAAAGAGAGAAATTAATTATAATCAGAATAAGAATGCAATTAAAAGGTTGTTTGTCATGAATCACTTAAAAAAAAAAAAACAATGGTAAAGAAAACTATTTTAGAATTAAAATCTATTTAAAAAAATAGAAATGACCAAATTTGAAAAATTAAGTATATGTGTCATTATAGGTATTTCTATAAACAAATTTTTATGTGGCTATCTTTTTAAAATTTAATAAAACCAAAAGTTGGTTTCATTATTATAATTATTTATTGTGTTTATTTTAAAGTGACGTTTGACAGGGATAAACTGTCGCTCAATATATATATATATATATATATATATATATATATATATGTTAAAACGAAGATTTGCACGGGTTAAATATATAAAATACATATTTTGCGGGTTCATCCGTGTTAAAAACTTTTAATATCAATATACTGACGTTTCGACTCTGTGGATGGCTTGTGTGACCAAGTCGAAACGTCAGTATATTGATATTAAAAGTTTTTAACACGGATGAACCCGCAAAATATGTATTTTATATATATGTATTCATGACTTTTAATAGAATAATCATAAAATAGTAAATTAGTCGTGTTTTAATTATTTTAATACAGGAGAAACAATCATTTCTTCATAAATAGCTGTGTATGTTTTTTTTTTTTTTTTTTTTTAAAGCCTTACTAAAATAAACTTTTTTACTGTCATTTCGTTTTTTAGTGGAAATTCACTCCAATTTTATAAATTGAGAAATTTTTAAATTACTCTACAGTGTTTACTTTATACAAATTATAATTTGATAATATTAAATCGTGCTATTACAAATTATAATTGTAAAAGTTTAAAAATAATATTAATATCATTTATGTTTTTATTACTTTTTACAATGCTTTTTTATAACCCACTATTGATGGTTTTGATTGTCCCAGCAAAAACTATATTTCTCAAAATGTCTACCCTAACATTATTTTACGAAGTGATGTGAGATTTGAGTATCTGAAACATTCATTCTATAAAGGCCAAGTTGTACATATAAAGCTGAATATTTTTTGGCTAAAAAAAATTGGAGCTGCATTAAAGTTTCTACTAATTATTTGGAAAACATCAGTAATGTAAAATAATTGATATTTAATATGTGCAGGAGGCTTGAATATTTTATTGCATGTTGATATACATCTATTATAGAAGGTATACATTAATTCAAATCATGCCACATATAAAAAAAATCCCAATTTAAAATTATTTCGGCACTCATTTCTATGATGAAAATATATAGCAAGCTGCTTTAATGTTAAAAGTTTATAAAAAGTTTGAATACTGGAAATGACAATATTGGGATATAATCCTGGACTTTAAGCATGTGAGTCCACTACTCTACCATTGTGCAAAGCCAAAATAGAGGTTAAATCATCAATGGATCTTAAGCACCAGAGTTTGTTAGTCACAGATGTACTAAATTATACAAGTAAATATAGGTGATCTGAACACAGATTTTCAAGTACAATCCATACAATTTCATACCACTGATACTCATCACTACATACATGTAGAAAAAATCAACAATAAACAATATGTGAGTTTCATGCTGAATCAGCACTCTTCAATTGGTCCAGATTATCATCTCCTACACATACATAATCAGTGCTCAGTTTATATTAATATAGTAAATCTTCATGTTTTAATGGTCAGATTTCTATATACTCCAACCTCCAACTCTTCAGACATCCCTAACATTAAAAATCTGATGATGGAAAAGCCCAGATACAATGCTGATGACAATATTATTAATATTATTGGTGATTGTTTATCTCTTTTACCTGTGTGGTAATGTGTATTAGTGGAATAAGATAGTGTGGATACATAAAAAGTGCTTGACAGGCTGGGATCAAATTTTTTATAATTACAATTAAGCTCCAGATATATGAAAAATGCATGTATTTTGAACCTTACACATTAAGCCTGCATCCTGCCCATCCCTCTTCTATGTATTTAAATGGATAAGGTTATATATATATATATATATATATATATATATATATATATATATATATATATATATATATATATATATATATATATATAGAGTAGTGAGAGTGACTTGAGATCAACATGGACATAACTATAATATTGGCATCAGCATGGGATGTAGACCTTCCATCATCAGATTTTCAATGGTATGAATGGCTGAAAAGGTGGAGGTGGGAGAAGATTGAAGCCTGTAACTTAAATTATGAAGATTTTCTATCTTAATATAAACTGAACACTGATTGGCAGATGATAATCTGAACCAACAGATAAGTGCTGGTCCAGCATGAAAAACATATATTGATGATTGTTGATATTTTCTCCAAGTGTGTGGTCATGTGTATCAATGGTATTAGTTAGTGTGGATAGATGAAGGGTGTCTGAGAGTCTGTGTTAAAATCTCCTATTGTTACAATTAAGTTCAAGTTATATGAAGAATGTCTGTATTTCAAATATTAAATTATACAAGATAATTCCTGTGATTAAAATTGTATTAAAAGTAAACTACATTATAAATACCTGGATTATTTTATGTTTTTGCTTTATTTATTGTAGTGTATCTTTCAAGTATTTAAATATAATTAATCTGTATTATCACAATATATGTTGATAAGCTATCTAGAATAATATTTTTTTTAAAAAAAGACCATGTATATTAGATGGAAACAATATAGTCCAATCATTTCCAGATTTGTTTTATTATTAATATGTAATATGTTATTTAGCATAAGTCATGATGCAGTTTTCAAAAAATCTCAACTACTGAAGTTAAAAAAAATGAACCCAAATCTTTATAATAAACTTGATCTTTGAATCACAAAATGATAAAACTTTATTTTTTTTTATTTTATAAATGAAATGTCAGATTTGATTAAGTTTCAGTTGTATTTGTCTTAAATCATTTTTGGAATGGGGAATTGCAGAACTTTTTCTTGAAATGTCTAATACTGAGTTATTTGTACTGATGATTGAATGTTAAATATAAAATATATTTTGTAAATTATTATAATTAACAATAATGCAGAATAGAACTTCATATTTAATAAGTTGGTTCAAAATCATATACTGATAACATGTTCTAATACAGGATTTGTGAGCATAGCTAGACATGCATGGGTTCAGTAATGATACTAAATGATTTCCCATATAAATATCAATAATGTATTTGATTCCAAGCATAATTACTACAACTTATTGTTTGAGAATGCTCTAATTTAAACATCATTGTACAGAACTTTTGTAATATTTTCAAAATTATAAATGTAATTTTTTATTTTTGAGCAAAATTTATAGGCTTACAATATATTATAGTTATGCATTTATGTTTAATGTAAATAATCTAGCAACTTTTTATTAGAACTGTATCAAACTGTAATTCTAATATGATGGTAATCATTCTTCACATAAGTGTTGTACTTTTAATATTTCATTAACAATATTAAGTTGCAAGATGAAGACTTTTAAAAAGATAAGAGTTGTTGTTTTTTCTTTTGTACCTATATGTTATCATATAGGCTGATTTTAAGAATTTTGGACTGAGAGTGTAAATATATTACATTATTCACTTTACTTACATTTTTATTTCATTATGCATTAACACTTGCAAAATATTGTAATATACTACATGTTAATATTAGATGATGTTATGCTTTAATGTAAATAATCTCAAAATTTTTTATTACAACTGAGTTAAATTATAATGCTAATAGGAAAGTAATCATTTTTTACACAAGTCTGATTTTATCTCTTCAAAAACCTTTATCTTATAACTTATCTTAAGAGTTTACTAGTATTTTACATCACTAATAAAATATTAAATGTATGACATTTGAGAGAGGATGATTACTTTTATATTAGAATTAAAGTTTGACACAATGCCAGTAAAATATTTTCAGATTATTTACATTAAAGTATAACATCATCAAATATTAGCATGGACTACATCTCAAGATTTAGCATTTGTTAATATGTAATAAAAATAGAAATGAAATAAAGTGTAATATATTCACATTACCCTTTACCTTATTGGCCTATATAATTATATGTAGATACAAAATATAAGACAATCATTCTTTTTTTTTATCAAAAGTCTTTATCGTGTGACATGGATCGAGAATTTACTAGTATTTATCTCCACTAATGAAATAATAAAGGTACAGCACTTATGTGAAGAATAATTACCTTCATATATAAATAAAAGTTTGACACAGCACTGGCAGAAATAGTAAATTTCAAGATTTTGAAAGTATTAGTCCATAATAAAATAGAAATATAAGTAAAGTGAATAATGCAATATATTCACACTCTCCGTCAAAGATGCTTAATATTTGCATACATAATTGTATGTAGTTACAAAATGTAAAAGCAGTGATGTTATATTTTCAAAAATATATTGCGACATGGAATGACACTATACTAGATATGATATTGCTAATGGAATATTAAAAGTACTGTTGAAGTATGATTACATTCTTATCAGAATTACATTTAAGTTTAATAAAAAATAAAATCATCTAAGTTTTGTTAATTTACTTTTATCAAGTAGATTATGTTAATCAGCCATAAGTAAAAATTGTTCTCATTACATATTTTACTTTATTTAATTTTATATATATTTTTTGCTATATTTTTAAAGTTCAAATATTAATTTCTATCATACTTTTCACTTGTAAACTTATTTTTTCTTACAAATAAAACTCAATTCATTGAATTTAAATATAAAATAAAGGATTGAATACTAAAACTAAATGTTGAACATTTATAAAAATCACCACTATGAATAACAAAGGTAAGGTCAGTGTGTTCATTGGTTAAAAACATTTTTTACACGTTCATCCACATCCATCACTAATTCTTTTTAACAATAATCATAGACTCATTGAACTATGTATATCTTTCTTTTAACAAAAAACTATTAAAAGTCTCAACCAAGCTTGAAGTTGTGTTGTATTATTAGATGTAAATGTCATTTTGATTAATATAACTTTTTCAGATTTAGAATGTGCCTTCCTTCCTGATATATTATAACTTATGATATTTACTTTCTTTAGATTTTCAGATGCACTTTTATCAACTAAATTTCACTTCAATAATATTTAATTGACTTGCACAAACTTATGATTTTTATTATGAGTGATCACTTAATGTTTACAACAATCATTATGCCATAGTAGTAGGAAATAACTCCCTATTTTCTTTGGGTGAACATGCACCCTTTAGCCTAACAATTATTTGGAATAAAGTCCTGGTAATTAATAATATTCAAAATGTTGCATAAGTGTTCAACATGATAAGACTTTTGTTGATTTTTATGTACTGTGATCTGACAAAATGCTGCTTTTATATAAGTTTCACAAAATATGAAAAATTTTACTCTGATGATGACATTTTACTAATGTTCAATATGGCATATGTGTTCTTTCCATTGATTTTTTTCAAGGTTATTCTTATCTTGCAATAACAATAGTTGGTAATGCCTACTCTTATTTTTTCAATGATGTTACATTTTATTTACAAATAAGTGTGGATTTTCTTCTCTTATTCTGATTTTTTAACCTTATAATATTTTTTGAAGTTTACAAATTACAGGTTTGCAATTTTTCATAATTAATATTTTAACAGGATGAATAATACGATTTTTTTATTTAAATAAATATTGAAAATAATCTTTTATTTATTTTTTAGAGAAATATGTTTTATCATAATCAGTTTATTTCTTAGTTATCTAAACCATTTCTTGTCTCCATTAGCAATTGTATTTTTCTCTTTAGTGTAAATTCAGTCACTTTAGTGAATAATCTAACAGTTGCGTTTACCACTGGACTATATAAATTGAATTATAATCAATGGTAGATTTTATATTTGTGTTTGAGAATTCCTACTCTTTTTTTTTGATATAATACACATTTTCCACTAACTTCATGGTGAACTCTGTTTTACATAAGTTCATTATTAATATATATTGATATAAGTCATTGCTTGTGTTATTTTAATTTTACTGTCGGTTTTATTTCAAGCATAGGAGTAATTATTTTTTTATCATTAAGATCTACTTTCTGAAAACCCTTTTACCAAATATCCTTAATCTTTACAAATCTTTTACCTAATATTTTTCACTTGCACCTATGAGCTAAATATATTTTTCTATAAATATAATGTATTTGCCTGATAGAATTAAAATCTTATTTTTACAATTTTTTTCAGAGTTGTATTAATGAAATCTTACTCTTTTTCTGATCTAAGATTATTTTGGAATTTTGTGCATTGTTATAACACTAACTCATGTTTTATTTTTTGCCTTATTGGATCTGAACATAAGATATGATTTGATCAAAATTGTTGTATTATTTTTGCATCTACATATAACCAAAAAATTGTTTAGTTGTGCTTCTTCCATAAAATTTTCATGTAGTGCTACATCATATTTTTTCATGTTTCCATATCTAAATTGCATTATATTTCCCAAATGTAATCTAGCTGTAAGTTTGGACAGTGCAGAAATAATACACACACACACACACACACACACACACATATATATATATATATATATATGTGTGTGTGTGTGTGTGTACAATATATATATACATATATATATATATATATATATATATATATATTGTAACCCTTTGGTTTATTCCATCTATAAACCAAATATAATAAAATGAAGTAATTGGGAAAAAAAATTTTTTTTTGCTATAAGAAGAATTAAGTTTATTTGAGAAAGTAATGGCTATATAGCTCACAAGTAACATATATAGAGACAGTTTGTGTTTGTATGGAATATCTATTACTAAAGAGTTGATGAGAATTAAGATTGAATCGATTGTCAGTAGCTTTAGTTAAAAGTCTCTTTCTAGAGAATAAGTTTAGAGTTATAGGAGATTGTGGTAAATATTTATGTTGATTTTATGTTTGTAATTATAAGAAATTAGGATGGATATTTGTGTTCATATAATCTGAATAGTCAGGTTTTTTTTATTTGATGGTCTGCATGTGTGTGTGTGATACAGATATATGGGTTTGATTTTTTTTTGCTTTCCTTTATAAAAATTTGACATAATTTTTTATATTATTTAAATTGTAAATCTAAATAAGAAATTATTTAGATTCAGTGAATGTAACCTTTGTTTGACAAGAAAATTGTTAGTAGGCTTAATTTTTTAATTAGAGTTTCCTTGACTAAATTTCATAAATTGGTAATCAATGTGTTAATTAAAAATATCTGGTTTAAAATCAGACAAGGTTATTAAAGGGGTAACACCTTAGGAAGAGTTATTGTTCATTCTGAATGGGGATTTTTTTGATTAGACTTGAAGAGAAACCACTAGGGGGGAGTAACATCTGTTTTCTCTTTTCTTTTATCCTATAAAAACTGGAAAGAGAAAAGTAAAAAAAAAGAAAAGAAGAAACTTTTTGCTGATTGAGAACTGAGCTAACTAACTAAAAATTAATATCTCTAAGGGTTTTTTTTTTTCCTCCAAGTTTTTAAATTTTCTTTCTCAGAATTTGATAATGAAGTTAAGTTGTATAGTAGACCAAAATATGAATTTCTAATTCTTCCAAAAATGGTGCATATCTCTTTTTCTTAAAGTTAATCATGAAGAAGCCAACTTTTGATAAGATATTTTCTGTTGAATGTCACAGTTAATCCAGTCTGCTTATAAAATTTCCTGCAAGGAGAGAATTGTCAAATTTCTTTTATCAAATTAAAAGACCAATTCAGATTATAATAATTATATGGCTCTTCAAAATTCGTTTAAAGAACTACAACAGTCTTCTGTAATGTTTTAAAAAGAGTTAATTCATGTTAGTAATCACAAACTGCTTATTGCCTATAAATTGAACTTTTAAATGGAAAGGAAGAGGAATGGAGAACAAAGTGAATTCAAACCCAGGAAGAACTCAACTGGAAGGTAACCAACAGAACTTTTTAAAATTTATTAACTATCCTATCTACAAATTTGATTTAAAATAACTATCTACAAATTTGATTTAAAATAACTATCTACAATTTTGATTTAGAATAACTATATACAATTTGATTTAACTTGATTCAAATGACTGTCTGTGGGTTCTATACACATTTAATTACAATAACTGTCTGACGTGCCATTATATAGCTATCTCAAGTGAAATGAACTAAATATATTGATTAATGTACAGTGGAAGGAAAATATATTTAAAGAGACTATCTATAATGTTGATATTTATTCTTTATTTTATTTCGTTTATATAATATGTCATTTGTTTTGTTTTCTATTATTTTTATTATTATTATATTTCATTTTGTTTATATGATATGTCACACTGTGATCACTAGATTATTTAATTTAATATATTGTTTATGTTTAAAATGTGCGAAGGAAAGAAAAGAAAATGATTTTGATACCATTTAAGTATAGATGCTCACGTAAATTTGGACTTAAAGGTAAAGAGGGAAATGATATAAATATTTTATTATTCTTAACAAAATTTTAACTTGTGCTTAATAGTAGATATGAAGAATGAGAGTATGGTCATAAAACCCATTATTATGCTGTGAGTGTTGATCTGTTATTGATATAGATATTGGGTATGTTGTTGGCTTGACTGGTTAAAATTGAAATAATTCATATATGTATTGATTTGGGATCTGGTTAGTCTTGTTATTTATCTAGGCTGGAATCGATGTATGTGTGGGCATATTTAAAGCTATAAATGCTTGTCATTACTAATGTAAAGTAATCCTACCACCCAATAGATGAGAAATAGCTGTCTCCTAATTTAGATACCATGGCAGTTGGAGGACTAAGTTTCTCTCCATTTATTTGTTAAGATAGGGAATTATTAGTAAAGTTACTGTTTAAGTATAGAAAATGCTGCAAGCCAATATAGGGAATAGGTGTCGAAGAGAAGCTCTTTACACTATTCTGGATCTTAGGAAAGATCTCTCCCTGGCTCAAGAAAATAGTTTAAGTTTGAAGTTGATGTTGTTGTTTTTGTTATTTCCCTTATCAAGATGTGGCTGTGTGCACGTTATAGACACTGCATGGTGATGTGTAATATGAAGAGAGTTTTCTTACATGGGACAGAACAACGTTGCCCGGAAAGTATAAGGATTCAGTCAGATGTATATGTATGATGAAGAATGACAAAGATTTTAATTAAGAAACTAACCGATCTGTATTGATTTTTGTTTGAATGATGATAAGTTGGGGTCGTCAAGCTGAGCAGACATACTGAATAATTAAGATATATACAGTCAAAACGTAAAGATCTGACAAGCATGAATGTAAAAGTGTGGGTTTTGAATTTAAACCCGTTTGCAAAATTAGTAGGGTAATTTTGTGACATATAATCCTTCTTCATTGGAAATGTGAAAATTATTACTTGATAAAATGATTTAGAAATTTAAAATTTTTTCACATTGCTGGTTAGAATAATTGAAACGAATATACTATTTTGGAATAGTCCAGTAGACAATGTTTACAATAAAAGGAGGGGAAATAGAGATTTATAGGTTTTCTTCTCTTTCAAGATAAGTTTTCTTAAAGCTAAAATATACGGAATTCTGTTTCCAGCGTTTGTATTTATTATTATTATTAATTATTTATTTAATAAATGAATGGGTCAAAACAAGAAGTGAGTCATCCAAGAAATTAGTTAACTCAAACATGTATTTGAATAATAGTCCTGAATAGATCAGAAGCATATATTTGTGTAACAATATTATAATTTAGTGTGTTTTGTTTAATCTTTATCATGATTATTTCATGTAATAAAGTTTTGTTATTGTTATAAGATTATATTGTGTTTTGTGTTTTGGTGTTTCAAATATCTCCAGAATCTATATATCCAGCACCTATATTTAAGGTAATATTAGTTTATATTTCAATTTAATTATTTATTTTATAATGATGCTTTATTTCCAAGATCGATTTGCAGTAGTCATTATCATACTGTTTCCATATTCGATTCACATAGT
Source organism: Epiperipatus broadwayi (assembly GCA_028023455.1). NCBI lineage: Eukaryota > Metazoa > Onychophora > Udeonychophora > Euonychophora > Peripatidae > Epiperipatus > Epiperipatus broadwayi. The sequence goes on along the minus strand of JAQFVV010000377.1, from coordinate 150,003 downwards.
TAATTTGATATTGATAATTTATTTCCGTGATTGATTTACAGTATTAATTTTGTCTTGAATATTTCTATATTCGATTAATATAATTCATTTTATATAAGTCATTTTACAGACTTCATTTTCACATAATTTATTGTTATGATTAATTTGCCTAATCTAACTTATGATTATTTCCGTAATTTGATTTCATAAGTAAATTTTGTTTGATTTATCTGATTGATGTCCATGGTTTACTTCCATAGTTTACTTTAGCAAAGTAAAATTACTAAGGTTATTAATTAAAAATAAATTAGAAATACCAGAATAAAATGACAGGGAATAGTTGAGTTAAGTTTAACAAATTTAATCTTTTGATTCATTGTAATGTTGTGAGTATTGGGAGAAGACATAAAATCCGTTTCTGCTCTCGGTGTTTAAAGTGATTCCTACTATTAAACTCGTATTAAAATTTATTTAGCATACATGGGATCATATCCATTACAGTGTAATAGCTTATATGGGCACCTCTTGACAGATCTAGACCTTGAGAAAGAGCAGTTCGATTATTGATCTAAGAGCTAGTTTGGAAGTCAAGTAGCTTATCATAACAACATTATTATAGTAAATTATTCTACTATTATGAAAATAGGGATCATGAATTGATATTTGATCGAAAAATATATGTGTGTTAGAGAAATAAGATTAGGAATTACCAGATTAGAGAACATAACACAGACATTCCGTGTTATATAATTGTAGCTAGTGAAAGTGATAAATGCTGAGAACGAAAAATAAAGTAATGGGATTAAATGAAGAGGATTTATTTGTGATAAACTTTATCTAGCACTAAATTAAATAATGATTTTATATTATGAACATAGATTATGAGTTCTTTGCATTGATTACTGATTTATTTCCAGTTAGATATAAATGAGAACTGTATACAATATTTTCTGTAGTACCACTCGAGATCAGATATTTATAATAAAGTTGTGGAAGAAAGTTGTCTCATTATTATAAATTTTAAAATAAATTTATAATGAAATATTTATATGACTAATGCTAGGTTTGAAATTAAGACCACATAGATTGAATGGTTTTATCAATATTATTATTATTATTTTCTTGAGAGACAATTTAATTACTTTCTCCAGTATCTTCTATAGTCCTAAATTGACTCTAAATTGACTAGTGATGATGATCTCTAGTGGGCATTACAATTTATAGCTGCAATTTGGCACCTCCGGTATATATTTGATCCTAAAGTATAAAATTCAATTGACTAGCTACTTGAAATAAATGAGAGATTATTGAGGTTGAATAAGTAAAACAGTGCGTGGAGAAAGTTGATGTGACCATACACACACACACACACACACACATACACATATATATATATATATATATATATATATATATATATATAAACAAAGCAAAACTCTCCATACAGTATTGCCACCCTGTGCCAACCAGAGTATTCAATGAATGCCAGAAGGCTTGTGCATAAAATCCCTATCCAATGCCTACTCATCCAATATCCCCAGACTAGTTTCTGGCTTGTGGTCATCATCAGTGAGGAGCTTTGGATCTGAGAGCACTGCACCTAGATTTTAGGATCTAATACAACCCTCCAGCACCCACCTTTTATCTCTTCTTAACTACAAAACTATGAGAATGAAATTAAAAACACAAAAATATTTTTAATCTAATCTCAATAGCTTATATAGTCATATGGGTCTGAACTCAGTTCATCACCCATACATTTTGGAGTCTTTGGCTCTTTAAGATCTAGGTGCAGTGCTCTCAGATTCAAAGCTTCTCACTGATGATGGCCACAAGCCAGACACTAGTCTGGGGATATTGGATGAGTAGGCATTGAATAGGGATTTTATGCACAAGCCTTCTGGCATTTCATTTATTACTCTGGTTGGCACAGGGTGGCACTACTGTATGGGGAGTTTTGCTTTGTTTATAAATAATTCTGTGCTAGTTTAAGATAGTGATCATGTGATGCTTAATGGTTTAATACTAATCCTGCCTAATAAGATAGTCGTGGCTATGGTTGCTAAAGAGCCAAAGACACCAAAATGTATGGGTGCTGAACTGAGTTCAGACCCATATGACTATATAAGCTATTGAGCTTAGATTGAACATATTTTTGTGTTTTCAATTTCATTCTCATAGTTTTGTTGTTAAGTAGAGATAAAAGGTGGGTGCTGGACGGTTGCATTAGATCCTAAAATCTAGGTGCAGGGCTCTCAGATTCCAAGCTGCTCACTGATGATGGCCACAAGGGATATTGGATGAGTAGGGATTGAATAGGGATTTTATGTACAAGCCTTCTGTCATTCATTGATTACTCTGGTTGGCACAGGGTGACAATACCGTATGGAGAGTTTTGCTTTGTTTATAAATAATTATGTGCTAGTATAGGATAGTGATCATATGATGCTTAATGGTTATATATATATATTATTGATACAGAGATTTTCACAGATTGCATATATATAGTGATCATATGATGCTTAATGGTTATATATATATATTATTGATACAGAGATTTTCACAGATTGCATATATAAAAGACATATTTTGTGGATTCATCCATGTTAAAAAACACAGATAAACCCTCAAAATATGTCTTATCCATGTTAAAAAAACAAGGATGAACTCAGAAAATATGTCTTATATATATGCAACCTGTGAAAATCTTCGTATCAACATATATATATATATATATATATATATATATATACTATATATATATATATATATATATATATATATAGTGAATAGTTCTTTGTAAGTGTAATTATAAGTACTTTGTCCTCCACATAATTTATTAGCAATTTTGATCACCTTCCTTCTAACATAACAATTTGACCATCAATGATTTATTATTATAAATCTTTAATGGGAAATAGCTTTCTACTAACTCTAAATATGGCAATCTAATTGTCTTGTCCAAGTCAACACTATTTTTTTCTCACTGATATCTTCATTAAAGTTTGGCAAATTGCAAACTTCTTTGTGCTGTATAGATTTATCTACTATGTTGCCTCCATGCCTGTTATATAATTTGTTCCAGTATGTAGACTGGAACAGTTTTATATAGTGACATTCTGTAGGTAGACTGTACAAGTCTTATGCATAATGGACTAATCTCAGTTCATTGATACTATTTACTCTGTGTTACATAGACATAGACTGGAATGTTAATGTAGGAAGAATCTAACAAAGGAATAGATGAACCTGACAATTTTTAAGCAATTATTTTAAGAATAACAATTGTAAAGATTATACACAAATTATGAATACAGAAAATAATCCAAAGACTGACACTAAATAAAAGTAATCTGCAGAACAAGTAATTTTTTTCTACATTCACATGGAACCCTTTATATAGTAGTTGTCTTGGGATATGTGCTGATTCTATAAAGTACACTGCTATCTCTCAAACTATCTACTTTTAAATTTATTTTTATCCTTCTCAGTGTCTGGAGAAAATAATTAACTAATGCTCTTTTAGCAATAAAAATTAATAGAGAGGTTGTTATTTTTTAAATGACCCTCAACTAATCATTTAGTTACTAATTTTTTTGCCGACTGAGCCTGCAATTACTCTAATTGTATTTTTAATTAAAAAAATACTTTAATTGTAATGTCTATTTTGTGGATTAAAACATGTTCATTCCCAAATATGTCAAAATAATATATATATATATATATATATATATATATTATTTTGACATATTTGGGAATGAACATGTATATATATATATATATATTGTGACCTTCTGGTTTGGCACCAGAAATGGTCATTATAGTAGTGTGGTAGTATATCAGTAATATCTGATATAATCCTTTTTTTAAAAAAAAATAAAATAATGTGAAATTTTTTAAAAAAATTATTTTGACTTAAAACTGTAATCAAAAGTAAGTGGAGGTATAATTAAAAGATTTCTGAAATGTTTAGTATCTTGTTTTGGGATATAATCAGTGATAGAATAGAGGAGTAGCTTGTTATATGCACAATCATCACAGTCTGAGTTGATACTTACTTGTTTTATTTGTTCATAAAGCAGTATTCAGTTTTGTTAGAATGATTTTCTAGTCCATTTGTTTTATACATTTAAAATTTATAGAATAAACAGTAAGATATGTTTCACTCATCATCATTCACATTGTCATTTCAGTCATATCAGTGTAATACCTATAGCATATTACTACTGAATATTCGTGCATTATCCAACCTTATTTTTCATTTATATGTTTCATTAAGTCATTAAATATCCCACATTACATTCAAATATTTAATTTTATAAATAACAGTATTAAAATCTAGCTTAATTACATTTTAAATACATCAATTAATTATGGACGGGTGGATTATATAATGACAAATACTGTAAAATATTTTATTTATTAAAACAAGTGTCATCAATTTTATTATACTGCTTTAAAAAAATATTTAATTATTAGTTCAATTTTTTTTTCATTTATTTAAAAGAAGAAATATTTTTTTTGTTATCTCTGAATTTTTTTTTTTTTACTGTCTCAAGTTTTTGCATAATTAAGTAAGTTTGCAAGTGGGAGGAGCGATTGACAATCTTTTTCTGGTGATGTAATGTTATCGTAAACAATTGGAAGAGAACAAGGTGATGTAATGATTATTAAAAAAACTATAAAAGTCAATAATTATTACATTGAAGAAGTCAGTCAATTATTATTACTTTCAAAAGGGCAGTTATCAAAAAAACTTTTAAGACAGCTATAATTAAGTTTTATTTGGCAAAGTTTAATAGTGAAATTATTATTCCTCTTCCAGAGTTCAAGTTGAAAATTTAAAAATATTACTTGTTTGTGAAATGTGTACTTAAAAACCACTAAGAGAAACGTCAATTTTGTTCCAGCTGATCATTTAAATTGTCCCAACATTATGCTAAAGTACATGTAAGTGTTATATTCTATTATTCAAGATAAATTATTATTATTTAAAAAAAAGGGAATGCTTGCTAGAACTGTGAAATTGTTTTATTTAAATTTAAAATTAACAGGAAAGGATAAAAGAATGTTTGTTATTTTATAACAATTAAGTTTTTAAGTTTTAATCATACTATGAAGAGAATAACTTCTATGTGCGTCATTTATATGTGGGAAAGATGTGAACTGCCATTGAACATTTTCAGAACTTTAATAAAAAAATTTCATGCTAAATATAAAACAAAATTCAAAAATATCCACAAGAATTATATAATTTTATTGATATATTTATTGGAATAGTAGACGTTTATTTCTACTTTTACTCATTGAAGGATACAAAAATTAAGTGTGCTAAGAAATGAACAATTGATATTACCTGTTTCTTAAAATTAATATGTGAAATAAATGATAAAATGGATAAACTCATATGTTTCTACTTATTAAAGGCATTTTAAAATTTCATTAATGAATAAGAAAAATTACTTTATACATTTTAAAATGTGCATTGCCTGGTTAATGTTTCTTAATACACAGCATTAATAAAAATTCATAGCAAACTGCTAGAACATTGAACCTGTTATTCCAAATTAAATATAATATTGTGCTATTTCTCCTGCAGGAATTATTCCATTCTGTGTCAATATTTGTCTTATGCGTTATAATTATTTTCATTATCTATTTGGAGACATGACAAGAAAAGTCATGTAAAAACTTTTATAAAATTTTCATTTCATTTGGAAGAAAAGAAAAAAAGAAGAGAACTTTATTTTATGTAATGGTATTTTAGATGGCTTTAGTATTAGTTAAGAAATGTTTTATTATTTTATTTATTATTGTCATATGTATTTTTTTTGTTTCTTCTTCAAGAACGTCTCACAAATAGCATAATGAAAGAATACATTATTTTGGTAATTTTATATTATTATTATTATTATTTTAATATGAAGTTTGGTCGTGTGTATGTTAATAATCCACGCATGTAATAAAATAAATTGAAGAATCCATTTATTGATCAGTAGGGGTGAATAATTATTCTAAAAAAAATTCATTATATTAAATCTTACCATATATATATATATATATATATATATATATATATTGTACCGGTCGAAAACCACCACCCCCAATGTCAAATCGGATTCAAACTCAGCTGAACCAAAACTGAATTCAAACCCAACTTAACAGCTCAGATAGCAGAAATCGACGGCACAGTGCTATGCGCCAAGAACTAGCTCCACGGTTGGTGAGGACTAGAGACCCTTGCACTGACAAGAATATCTAATAATTAATTACTTTGAATACTTTTTAAATCAAATCATATGTATGTTCGGGTTGCCAACACAGATAGCGGGTATGAACATTTAAATAATTATAAAAAGAATGATGAACTAAGAAACCAAGTATGTTAGAAATATTTAATAAGAATAATAATTTGTTTTGTTCAATAAAATATAGATTGCATTAGTTACCTCTAGTCTTTAAATAATTTATAAATATAATAAGAGTGGCGGTCCTTATCATATGCCAACAAGAATTACACAACATGGGATTCTATGTCTATGCCCCCAACGAGAAATATAAAGGCAGATAAAGGTATTCATTAAGAACGGAAATGATTGTTCTAATTTTATTACGGTGGAATGTGAGATTTATTTTCACATTCGGAAATCTATTCATGAAGAGCAAAACGTATTTTAAGGCATAACTTTAATCTTGATTTGAAAACTGATTTAAACTAAATATATTTGAGAATTGGTTCGACTTTAATTTAAATCACTTCATCACGAATTACGAGTACGGAGCGGGTTTTACCGGAACAAAGATGCAATGGTACTGACGAATTACAAGGCAGAGAGTAAAATTGAAAGATGATCGCTAGTCGATGATCGAAGTCCTATGGCGGCTTGCATTTGGCAAGTCTTACGCCCTTTGACTAATGAATCGGAAAGGAAGTACTTTCTTCCTCGAGAAATTTAAATAAGAGAATATGATCACCGACCAGCCTAACGGAGCGGAAGATGGCCCTACGTCAGCAACATTTGATGATGATGACTTGATAGTCATCGTTGAAAAATAAAACCCATGTAGAATGCTCTACGTGATGACTTGACCAATTAATTAAAGTCAAACGAGCTTTTATCGAACTATTTTAAAACATTTATAAACTATATTAATTATGCCCTAATATCGTGCCCTTCCTGAATATTAATATAAAATAACAAAAGTGGAATTAAAATACATTTAACCCTTTATCGGCCTTTTTGCAAAACATTTTAAATATATATATAGGGATTTATAGATCAATATTAGTGAGGCAAGAAATAACATTTTAACATTACGTGAGTATATAAACACTTGTAACTTAGGAGCTGGGGACATAGGTGAAAAACGGAGCAAATAATTTATGATTAGCTAATTATAAAAATAGTAAACGTATAATATTTTCTTTCGACTCGATGATTAATAGAACTTATAAATTTAGTTCTAATGGGCGAGAATAACTATTTAAAATTTATATTATATTATTTGCGTGAGGCAAATAGAACCAAGGAGCTCATCGAGTCGAAAAATTATTGGCATATAATTTTAAATACGACATTAATAAAGCACACTAACATATATATATTAAACGAACCGCCAGGTAAGAAAAGAAAAAGTTTAAAGACTAGAGATTTAAAGAATTACGAGATAAATTTACAGTAGCATGAATAAAAGGTGTTACAAAGATTTACATTAAAGAATAAAAGAGCTCTTAAAAAGAAGGAGTATAAAATAAAGTTCGAACTGGCCAGAAAGTTTAACGTTCATATTACCATTCCGTGCTTGTCCTTAAGTTACTCCTCCAAGTTGTTGAAACGTAGGCATCATTGGTTAACTACTGGAGTAGTATTTTAGTAGCTTTCATTATTTTAGCAGATTGATCGATCCGGAAAACGGTTCAGCAGCTCCAGTGAAGATTCCTCGGGACTTTAGGAACCGTAGCCAGATCCCTGATGTTCTAGCCCTCTATCATGATGAAATACAATTTTTATACACACAGAGTTCACTGCACTACTCTACAACCAAAAACTAGTCTTTTTCTTTACTTTTCAGGGCTATATATCTACTGTTCACTGATGCCTCCGGCTAGCGCTCATTTTATTATCAATCTCTTTTTTTTTTAATTAGTTGTTTTCAGAAACATTCCTTCGATAAGCTTTCAAACTAATTTGTGAATTCCTTTCCTAATTAGAAAATGAATTCTTAAAGTCTGAAATGATTTTAATTAAAAATTGAATTCTTATCTTTTTTAATTAATAAAACTTTACTGTTGTTTTTGAGAATTTGAAAGCCTATGGAAAGAATGTAGCTTTTAATCACAAAACTTTACAAATTATTTTAAAGGTGAAAAAAAAACAAGTATTCCCGATGCAATGAAACTTTCGAACAATTATATATATTTAATATTTACAAATATATATACGCACAATCCACGCAATTTAATGTATATAAATTCATGAATATTTTATCATGAATTTATTTAGAGAATTGATCAAATTTAAACTAAACTAATTAATTTTACTACGTATTTGAAACAAGTTATTCATTATGGAAATTAGCGTGGATTGAACGTATAAAGCCCCATTGCATCGGAAATTTAAAGTTAGTATTAGGGTAAATAACATGAAGCTAGGATCGAACTCAGATCCGACTGCTTCAATATATATATATATATATATATAAATTAGAATACCATTATTTTCAATAATTATTTTATCTATAACATACAATTTTATTATTTATGTAGGTTCAATTTAACTACAGATTCATGCCAATATCAATGCATTATATTATAAAAAAATATTTTTCTTGCTTTGTACATAGTAATTAGTATTTTATTCTCCAACTGTTCTTTGAACATTACCAAGTCCTAAATATTGTCAGATATGAAATATTTATTCTTTATTAATTTTAGCAGTAATAATTAATATTTTAACAGTAATTCTTTGCTTACTGTGATATTAAATGGTCTGTATATCATATGCTTATATGGGTGTGTCTGTTATTAAACTTATTTATAATTATATGTAATTGCAAGTGAAAATAATTTTAAATCAATCAGATTCCAAAGGAAAAGATGATAAATCATTTTGAAGAATTAGAAAGTTATTTAAGAGAGAATAATTATTTCTTTATTATGACTGAATGAAAAATATTTTTCTGGCTATATGCTATAAAGTTTACAATGTTTATAATATTTTATGGGATTGAGTCAGTGTATTTGTTAGTTGAATATTTAATATGGGTAGTTTGCCCAATGCAGTGCATTGTAGTGTAGTGTATGGAATTGAATATTCCTTTTCTTATCCATGTATTGGGGTATTTTGATAGGAATGGATTGAATCCTCCTTTTATATTTGATATATTGAATTAAATGTGTATGAAGCTAGATATGTTATCTCCCTGATTTTCATTTAGTGATGAGTTATTCCACCAGTTATTGAATTAAATGTGTATGAAGCCAGAGATGTTATCTCCCTAATTTTCATTTGGTGATGAGTTATTCCACCAATTATTTAGACCTAAAGATAGACTTGGAGGTTATTGTTGTATTTGCCTGATTTCAAGTATAGAAATATTTTATCCCATGTGTGCCTTGTATGTTTTCCAGCTTATTCTATAGCCTAGCATTTGATAGTTTATGGATAAAAAGAAGAATAAAAGGAAAGTATAGTGTCTTATAAAACAGTTGTATTGTAGTTAATAAATAAAGATTGATTGGACTTCACTTTCATCCGTATTATGATTATATTGAAATATCATAAGCAAACCGATTAGATTGATTAACATTATTTATTTATTTTTTTTGACACACAGCATAATACAGATTTATGCACAAATTGTTAATTTTGAGATATAAAAAAATTCATTATTAATGTAGAACTTTACTTATCATGTTAAAACATTTGTAGTAATCATTTAAGCTTCATTTCATTGATTTTTATCATTTAATCATAATTTGCATAAATAATCAAGCAAAGATAGGATATAGTTAATGAATACAATGATTTACTTTATTTTGGAAAAGCAGAATCTAATTATTCAATAGAATACTGTACTTCAAAATTACAAAGAAAAATACATTTAATTAATAGAAGTATTTATTTATTTTTTTTGGTAAGATAGTACAATATTATTCCTAGTTTAAATCCTCTTATTTTATATTTTATTTAAGATACTTTTAAAGTAACAATGTGAATCTTAATTTGTTCAGTGTAATTAGAATATTAATCTATGTTGTTGACATTGGTAAAATGAATTTTATCCAGAAAAATGCCAAGTATAAGTTAATTTAGTAACTAGTTACTAAAAGTGTAAGGTCATATTTTTATTTTTATTTTTGTATAAGTCTATCAGAAATCACTGATAGCTAAAAGCCATTTCTTTATAGCAAATGATAGGGACTTATTTAGTTCATTTAATGTTTCAAATAAAATGTTTACCAATCTATCAAAATGTTCTGATGAATGAAATATAGTAGATGTAAAAGGTTAACAAATCATATTTTATTATATCTTCTTGTATTATCTGTACTCAATGATATTAAATCCTTTTGGAATTTGTGTTCATACCAATACAAGAAAAGTAAATGTTGATTTAGCTTTTTTCTATTTGATTAATAAATATTTTGTTATCTAAATTTGTATTTGGAGTTTCTTCTATAGCATTCATTCATGTTTCACACTTCTATACCTGCTTATACATTTATTTTATTTAATGTAACATAATTTTATTTTATTTCATTATCTCTAGATATGATGATGTTGATTTCCTTGACTCAACACTATATGAGATGCCAATTACCTACTGATCATTTTTTAAAAGGGTTTTGTTGTTTAATTTTTGTTTAGATGATGAATTGAAATCAAAATGTGCCCGATTTCTTTCATTATCTAACTGCAAGTATCCAATTAGGGTATTGTTTGGTTTATAATATTATTTTCATAGTGTTAAGTAATAATTTGAGGTATAGAAATGTTAGATCAAGACATACCATAAGTTAATTCCCTGAGATCTTCAATTTTAATTTAGATTAGATTAGTGAGTAATTAAAATTCAGTAGTGAAAAGTTTAGTTTGAGTTTAGATCTAGTGAATTATACATTACAATTTCTAAAATATTATTTTTTATTTTATTTTAGTTCTTAGTTTAATTGTATAATATAGTAGAGGTTGTTCAGTGCATATGGATGTTGGGAGAAGGTGGAATATAAAGTATAATTAGTTAATTTTAGCTGGTAGAATTTTACCAATTTAGTTTTGTCTAAAACATAGAACTTAATAGATGTTTATTCCTATTAGTAATAATATTTTATTCCACATCTAATGTACATTGTACACCTCATACTCCTCTGTACCCCTCAACTGAGTTAGTTTAGGTGAAAGCTTTAATTAAGAGCCTCATGAATAGATTTAGGTAAAGTTAAATATATATTTTATTCTATGATCCATAGAATTGGTGCCCCTGGGTAATTGTTAGTGTTGGTGATAGGTGTGAGGGGTTACAATATATATATATATATATATATATATATATATATATAGTCCAATATATATATATATATATATATATATATATTGGACTAAAAAATATATTAACTAAATACCTTTGCATGTTTTGCAAGAATGCAAATAATAATTTTATAAAACAAATATAAATAATAATTTTGTTCAGTTATTTTTAGCTATTTTATCAACAAAAAAAGTAATTACCATACTTAATTAAACTATACAAACTGAATATTCAAAAAACAAAAAAGAAAATCTAAATTAAATGCTTAATGTCCTTGAATTGAACAAAAGAAAATAGAAAAAAATATATAATAATTATTTTTTTAATTCTGATTTTTTTTTTTTTACTATAAAATCCGATGCTGAAATGACTCAATCTAAAAATAACCACAAAATAAAAAAAAAAATCCTCTCAAAGACGACAAATATGCTGAAGTATTTTGTCATTCTCCCAGAGTTCAAACAGAAATGTTTTACCTTAAGCATATGATTAATTAGTCTACAATAGAAATAATTACTCATCAATGCAGACGATTCAAATAATAAAAAAATTTAGATATTTAGATATTTGTTTAAAGGTTTGTATAATGATATTTTACTTGGAATTATATGATGGATTGCTTTCATTATTTAATTTAAATTTTAACATTTTTTTAGAAAAATTCAAACTTCACTTAAACTTTTCAAATACATTTAACTGTTAGTAATAAGACATAAATGAATATATAACACAGAGGTTAGGATGCTATTATTATTCCTCTGTTTCAGCAATGTCTGAAGAAAATGTAGAATAATACCACTTGAAACATTGCGTATATATTAAGTTAATTTATAACTATAAATATATGTACTTAATTATATGTTGTATAAATCACATGTGATTCATGTAAATGTTTTTTTCTGCAAAGCAGTCACATGCCATATTCATAACCAATTAACTAAATCTATTACATTTCACAATTATGTACAATATTTTATATGATGAAAGTAATTCCACTATTAATATTTATCTTTAACACTGTCAAATTCACATATCAAATATAACCGTTACACCTGGGTTTCATTTTATGTGGTAGATAGGTTTCTCAGAAAATGTACACAAAAGAAATTGCATAAAAATAGACTTAACTTACCTTGAAAAATGGAGGATACTTACTGTAATTTTCCAAAAATCACATAAAAGCAAAGCAACAATGTAAAATTACTTTAAAATTTGCATAAAAATAAAAAATAAAAAAATTAAATGACTAATAAAAAATTTCAAATTTAAAAAAAAAAGATACAAAACAAACTTTTTTTTCTTTTTTTATGAACTACAATATTTAATTTTATTCAAAACAATATATTTTTATGTGTAATTTACATTTTTTTCATACATGGACAGTATTTTAATCATTATCACTATTTGCGACATCAGATTCATCATGATGTGATGTGAGGTACTGTAGCATCTCCTTAAACAAAGTCAAGAGGAAATACAACTAAAACGTTTTCCAATCGCTGTTGTTGCTTCCCATTTCCTTAAGCAATCTAAAATTGTAATTTTGGTTTCCAAAGTTATTTATTTTCTTCGGTGTTTTTTTCTTTTCTGTTGCAGTAAACTAAAAGTTTAAAATAAAAATAAGAACTTAGACTTACGATAATAAAAAGACACTGACTCACCACTATTGGGCAAAATTTAATTAAAACTAACAATTAAAAATTAAATTCTTATTTTTGTCTTTAATTTTTTAATTTTCAATTCCATTTAAAAATCAAATTTCATTGTTTCACATCATCTTAATTTCAGATCAAGTTACTTAATTTTAAATTGTTAATTACAATTAAAAATCAGATTTTAATTGCCAAATTTAAGTGTGCTCACAGCTTTTACTCACCTTTTAAAAATAAACTTGCAGACACTAAATGATTAATTTATTATGTACTCCTTTTATAAAGGCAAAAATAGAATGTGATTTAAATGCAAAAACAACTACATACATAGTATTTTTCATCTATAATGTTTGAACAGATTTACATTATAGCCTTGTAAAATTTAATGTGTGTCTATAAAATGGGTAAATTCTGATTTTAAGTGCATTATGAACTTCTTTGTTGTAGAAAATTTATTACAGTACTATTATAAAGCACTGAAAACATTGAAATTATTAGTTGGTAGTCAAACTCCGATAATGCATTATTACTTTAAATATGACATGAGTGCGTAAAATTTATAATATTTAAAGTAATAGCACATTATCAGAGCTCAACTTGTGATCTAATAATTTTTATCACATAAAAAAAAACTGCATACAAAGATATTAAGAAGAAACATGAATCGCATAACTTCAAAATCACATTAAATAAATCTGCATAAAACGAGACCCAGGTGTATATTTAAAAATGTTAAAAGGCTTTATTTGATTGCAATCATTTTATTCAAAATACAAAATGTAAATATATTAATTGAATGCAAATGGGAAAGGCTGAAATCATTGACAGATGTGCCCTAAAATGCTTCAACAGCAGCCAATCATATGTAATAATGACTGCACAGGGAACTCTCAAGTCAAAACACAAGGTAGAGATGTTATGAGAAAAATGTTGTTCCACCTTCTTCTCTACTTAAATTTATATATAAATAAGCCATCCTCACACATTTTGAACTAAGAGTGTGAAGCTTTAAACACTACATTTAATTCACTAAATATTATATATAAATAAACAATGTGAAATCTTTTGATTTACTATGAACTAATTTTCAAATGCAATGAATTGATTGTAACAAATTTAACTATATTAATTTATTAAAGGCAAGCAGATGATATAAAAATAATGTGAAAGGCTGAAACTTTTGACAGATGTACCTTAAAAATGTTTATATGACAGTTAATCAGATGTAATAATGACTGCACAGAAAAAGGTAAAAAAATAAATAAATGTTATAGCATCTAATTAAAAAACTGTCAAATTCACAGTTTGAAAATAAAAAAAAGTAATATTTATTATTTTTTTTAATAAATAAATAAGTAAACCTAAACAAACTGCAATTTATATTAGAGAATTTTATGTGAAATAAGTAATTCCATCCTTTATATTCAATAACCCATTATTTTTTTGTGAACCCTATTTATGTGAAGGATGACATTTTCCATTAATAAAAAAAAAACATTCAGGAAAAACTCAGTATAGAACTGAATAAGTATTGTATTTAAATCACAATAAAATGTGATTACAGGGCATAAATTCATATTTGAACAGTCATACTTAGTGAGGGGGACAAATAGATGCTATTGTACCATATTTATATTAAGTTTTGGTTAGTGTATAATTGAAGTCGAAATGACAGCCTTTCAGGCCAGCTAGAAAAGAAATCATAGTACAAAAATGAAGGCCAATCAGGCTACTTACATTTGTCACAAATCTTTTTTTTTAATTTATTTTAAATCTTTAAAAAAAGTGTTAAAACAACCAATTAAAAAAACACAGCCTTTGCAAAGGCTGGGTATATCTGGGTTATTATATAATTTTTAAATTTACAAATAAATATTCTGTCAAAATAAAGTAAAAATGACATCATGTTAATGCTCTGACAGCGACATTTTTTTTTAAAATAGAAGCAAAAAAATTGCACTATTATTGCAAGTATATACTATGTTCTACACCACCTTTACTCAATTGCACGTATTATTCAAGTCATACATGAAAAAAAAAAAACATTAGCTAATTAAGTGTATATTTTTATATCTATGTTTACATTTCAGCATTATCTTTAGTTTTTAAATAATAAAAATTTATATAGGGGCTATGTATGCTCCCATTCACTAGATATATTATATTCTATTAAGAATAGTATTAAGCATTTACAAATTATATTTTTCCACATAAAGATCAAGGTAATTTTAATAAATTTTTAAAACAATATATTTAAAGGATATAAAAATACTGCTGTTTTTTAAATCATTTATTTTTATTGTTATTAATATTATCTTAAAATGACATATAAAAAATAGCAATGTAAGACAACAATTTATAAATATCGTTTCAAAGTCATAAAAGTAATGCAATAATATTTAAAACATACTTGCATTATTTTTTAAATGAAGTGTAGTTATCTTAAAGCAAATGTTCAATTAGATATATATTTTATCTTTCCTAAATTTCACTTCAGAGATTTCAAATATAGAATGCATTAAGAAAAATGTTTGATTAATATATTTTATACAAAAAAAGAGGTTACAATAATTCAAATCATAAAATAGTATACAAGTGGGATATACTTACTTATCTAAAAAAAAAAAAAAAAAGCAAACTCTAAAAATCTATTTAATGGGAATATAGATTCTAGAAATATGAAATCTAAAATCAATTTAGAACTGGAAAACTATTAAAGATTAACGGCCTTGTTTTTAAAGTGAAAAAAAAATAAATGTAAAAATAATATTTGCCTTAGAAGTTTTACAATATTATTACTTTACAACATTTAATATATGTATAAACATTTATTATATCCATTATCTTTAAACATTCATAAATGGTTACATTTATTATCTATTATTACATTATGTTTGTAAAATATATAATTGTCTAAAATATATTGACTTGTAAGTAATTGTGGGGCACTATATATTTTTTTATCTTATGGTTACAATCTTCTAAATTTTTACCCCCATACCTCATGAATAAAATTATGAAAGTACATACTTGGGTTCATAATTACTTAATACAATAATAAATGCTTAAATTTTTAAATATGAATAATAAAATATGCTCTACATTATCAATAATAAACTTTTACCATTTATTTCTATCTTATTAATATTTTTAACTATAAAAGGCTTTCCAAAATTTATATAAATTCTTCAAATTACAGCTTTCTTCTTCACAGTATCTTTCATAAATTTTATTTTTTTAATTAATTCACATACAGTCTTTGCCTTTGTCTTTTACAATCTTTTGTGTTTATATATAGTTCACTTCTGTTCCAACCCCTTAATTCTTTCAGTAATGTTGATAATATCTAATTATTTTCTCACCCATAGATCTTTGCATTTTTTTTATATTTTCAATATGCAATTTGTTTATACTTAGTTGTATGATTTAACCTTCTATATTATGTTCTTTGTTAATGTCAAAATCTTACATCTTAATGTGAAGCCAAAATATAATTATGTAAACCGTTTTTAAAAACATATGAGTTACTTTACTTATAATATTATCTTTTTATTTCTATTAAAATAATTTACTCATCATGATTTCATCTATACTGATAGACAAATCAAGTTATATTTAATTGTTAATTTCCTTAATTTAATCCTAACAAACATAGAATTTAACAGCCACTGGTTTATAGAAATGTGAACAACCACAAACTGTTAACAATATAGTTAATGATTGTCAAATTATGGCCATAATGGCAAAAATGAAGGACTTAATAAAGCCATAAATGAATCTATCTTTTGACTGGAAACTCCACACATTTCTTTACAATAGATTATTATTAACAATTAATTAATCTTTCAAAAATTAAAATCCATATGCTAAGTATAAATTCAATATCTGCAATTTATATTTTTAAGAAGCCATAGTATTGTTTTAATTTTATCACTTATTTGTAGATCTACTTTTTTGCATTTATTAGATAAATCATATAAAATTGTCTATGATACAGAGATTTATTTGTGAATGCAATCATATCATTTGCAAAATCTAGATTAATTATATAATTTTTCATTTTTATTTTCTTATCTTTACAATGCAATCACAAATTTCCTTAAAACTGCTTAACAGTGATTTGTACAGATAGAACCACTCTGCTATGTATGTCTATCAATGTTCATTTCTTAAGCATATCTGCTTAATTTTTGGGCTCACTCACATTGTTTTGTAAGTCTTAATCATGGTAAATTCATACAGAAACTAAATGGTTTTTATAATGTTCAAACACAATTTGACATGCAACACATGTTAATTGGATATGTCTATAGTTTATCATAAAAATATATGGTTGTGATTCACTACTGTGTAACTATATTTAAATCCAGCTTATTCCTTTGATAGTAATGAAATAAAAATAATTTGCGTAAAAATTGTAATGACTTAAGTAGAAGTATTGTATAGAACCAAAAAAAAAAAAAAATTCAATTTCTAAATTATTAACTTTCACAATCACGTTTAATATAAAGCTTTAGCAACAATTTTTTCTAATCATTAACCAAAATACTTATAATATTTTTCATTATTTTTTTGAATTTTTTTTATTTTTAAAGAATTAATTGCAAATCTTTGTTTAAAAATTTTCATATTTCAAATAATATCATAATTATAAGAGTTTCTGACCTCATATTTTATATATGTAGTAACCTGGCTCTTCAATATCAAGCATACAGTTGTAATTTCCACTGCTTCTGCCAATGTGAATTCAAACACCAATTGTACTATTCTATTTTCTTATACAAAAATATAAGAAATCTTTCAATCTCAGATTCAAATCACATCATCACTGTAACATCATGTACCACAAAGCATTTTTTTTTATTATTTGACAATTATTTTAAACATGAATCATAAATAAATAGATTCAATTATAACATAATAGATTCATTTATTTTAATTACACTTCTCCAATAACATGTGACAACACTAATGATGCAATGAGTAAGAAAGAGATATTGTTCTTACTCGGAGATCATCTGAAACTTTCTTATAATTAAAATAAAAATAATCTAATCAAAATAATTTTAAAGGATTAAAATAACTTCAATTCATACGACAAGAACTTTAATGAAGTGACTTTGATGTACTATGCAGTCTTATAACTTAAATGTTATTACACTTGTGTGATTTGGATTTTCTGTTTATGCAGATGATGATGACAAATACAACGTCATAAATTAAGAATAAAATGAACATTGTATTAATAATATCAAATATAATAAATATAAACATTTTATGAGTTCATCAAAAATAAAAAATACAATAATATTTTAATAAATGATTTAAATTTTTAAACAAAATATTTGCTATCAATAAATAAAAAAAAATGCTTTATTTCAAAATATGACTATCATTCTAATATTCATGTGTTTAATAAACTATGTTGCCAACAAAAGAACAACATAAAATTTGGGAAGATGTATAATTAATAACTACTTAAGTTCAAATAAATCATATTTTATTAAATAGTGTTTTATCAAAATTTTTGCACATCCAATATCCATGCTATGAATAGACTCTGGTAACATCAAATGTAAATAAAGATGGAGGTCATCACACACTTGTCTTCAACATCTTATCACTAACACCTAAAAATAGAATTGGCAAAATGATGAGATAATCAGATGTCCACACTTAGTATTTGTATCATATCACTAACCTAAATAAAGTTGATTAGAATATACTATGATAAATATTGCTCAATACAATATGTAATCCACCTATAATATACAACATTTCAAGACATAATTCAGAATAATATATGAAAATAGTTGCGAACACATACTATTTATTATATAATAATAACACTATAAACATGATGTCAACCAATGATAAAATACATTACTAAAAATAATTAGAGGAATAATTTATTAAAAAATATTAAATCATTTCCAAAGGAACATTCATTCATCCATACTATTTGTTAACCAATTCTATACTAAATCTTTATATTAACTTGTTGATATAGCAATGCATATATATTTTAGAGGATGCAGAAAGGAATTTGCTATTAACAGAAAGGAGACCCTTTGATTCCTCTTGGAGGTCTTAAAGGAACTGGGCAGGGCAAATTTCTAATGTCCACTCCATACGTTCTTGTCGTTCCAGCTGTTATTACTATGTGATTATTCATATAGTATATGAGCATGGAAGAGCTGCTCACCAACACACATTAGCCAGCGTGGTGAGTTTATTGGCTTTTTACCTCTGAGTTTAAGATCAAGAAACACCATGATCTTTCTTCTCAGTGCCTGATAAGGCAGAATGAATGTTTGTGTAAATGATAAATATTTTTCCAATACATATATACAATTATGACTGACAAAAATAAAGCATGGCCCTTATTCCCAGGAGGCTTTAAAGTCACCAACCAAGGCAGCAGTTGGTGGCCGAAGGTGGAGGGTGCTAAGAATCCCCTGATTGTGGACACAGGCTGCAATTTGATGATGACTTTTTATTTAGGTACTTACAACTGCAGATGACATTCAAGTGAAGGAAGATTGCAAGAATTAGAAGAAGAATTGTCTTATATTAAATGGGACATTATTGGACTTTGTGAAGTTAGAAGAAAAGATGAAGAAACAATTGATTTAAAAAGTGGACATATACTCTATTATAAAGGCACACATATTGGAAATACAAGTGGAGTAGAATTCATTATAAATAAAAAGTGGAAGAACAATATTGTGGAGATTGATGGTGTATTGGATAGAGTTGCAAGATTAGTTATACAACTTAATAGCAGATACCAAATGCAGATAATTCAGGTTTATGCCCCAACAAGTTCTCATAGTAATGAAGTAGTAGAAGATATTTATATGGATGTACAAAAGGCTTTTGATCAGAGTAAACAACATTTTAAATTTGTTATGGGAGACTTTAATGCTAGAATTGGTAGACAAATGAAAGATAAAATTGCTGTAGGTAATTTCGGTTATGGTAATAGAAATGAGAGAGGACATAGACTTGTGGAGTTTGCAGAAAAAGAAAAACTTTCATTTTTTGAGAAAAATGTTAAAAGGAAATGGACATGGAAGCATCCAAATGATGGTACAGCAGAATTGGATTATATTTTGACTAACAGGAAAAACATATTTCGAGATTGTAATGTTCATAATAAATTTAACACAGGAAGTGATCATCGATTAGTAAGGTGTAAGTTATGTGTTAATGTAAAACTAAAGAGACAAAAATTATTAAGAAAAACTATATTTACAGTTGATATTCCTAATCTTCAGAAACATTCTAATGAATTTAAATTAGAACTTACAAATAGGTTTCAAGTGTTAGAAGATTTTGAACATGATTCATATTTGAATGAAATTAATATGAAAATAACTGATACACTTTTAAAAACTGCAACAAAGATATCTGGTAGAAAAAAAGCAGCAATAGACTAATAAAATTTCCATGAGACTAGAGAATTTATGAAGAAAAGAAAAAATATGAAGATATACAAAAATGATATATTAAAAAGAATTGAATATCTCGAATTTTGTAAAATGGTACAGAAAAGAGTTGAAAATGATGTAAGAAAGTATAACTGTGAAATAGCAAGGAAAGCTGTAGAAGAAAATAAAAGTCTCAAATATGTTAAACAACATTTTAGTATTGGTAGGAAATTTATATCTGCAATAAGAAAAAAAAGATGAAATTATTACTAAAAAGAGAGATGATTTCATGAAATTGGTAGAAGATTTTTATCAAGAATTATATAGTAATAAAGAACAAGTACCTCCTATATCTATTACATCTTCCGAATTGCCCAGAATTTTAAATGAAGAAGTGAGACATGCAATTAAATGTATGAAGAAAGGAAAGGCTCCAGGAAATGATGGAATTTTAATTGATATATTAAAAGAAGCCGGTGAAGAAATAGAAACAATTTTAGCAATGTTATATACCAAATGTCTAAATAATAAAGATGTACTGGAAGATTGGAAGAACGCAGTAATAATATTAATATTTTAAAAAGGTGATAAAGAAGATATTAGAAATTACAGACCTATCAGACTTTTATCAGTTTTATATAAAAATTTTACCAAGATAATTACAACTCGTCTACAGAGAACTTTGGATTTCCACCAACCAAGAGAACAAGCTGGATTTAAAAGTGGTTTTAGTACAATAGAACATATCCAGGTATTGAGAGAAGTCATAGAAAGGACAAATGAATATGAGTTGTCATTATGTTTTGGATTTGCAGATTATGAAAAGACATTCGATTCTATACACATTTCTTCAGTGATTAATGCATTGGATCATCAAGGTATAGATCCAGCATATTGTCATATTTTAAAGAATATTTATCAAAATGCAACAGCAACAATTAGATTACATAATGATACTGGAAAAATCAACATTGAGAAAGGTGTAAGATAAGGTGACTCCATATCTCCAAAACTTTTTACAGCAGTGCTGCAAAAAGTATTTTGTGGATTAAAATGGGAAACTAAAGGAATGAAAGTAAATGGAGAGTATTTAAGTCATTTAGATTTTGCAGATGATGTAGTTGTTTTTGCAAATAATGCTTCAGAGCTGCAGGAAATGTTGCAGGAGTTAGCAGATGAAAGTAGAAAAGTAGGACTAAAGATAAATGTTAAATAGACTAAAGTAATGTGTAATCAATTTGCTCAAAATATGAAAATAAAGATTGATTACGAAGAATTAGAAGAAGTTAACAGTTACAAATACCTTGGTCAGATTATTAGTACAGATGGAAACATAATGGAGGAAATTAATCATAGAATTAAATTTGGTTGGAGTGCTTTTGGTAGAAATAACTTGTTATTAAAAGGAAATATGCCTATGTGTTTGAAAAAAAAATAGTTTTTACCAAATGTGTATTACCAGTTCTTACTTATGGATCTGAGACTTGGACCCTTAATAGAAGACCAATACAGAGACTTCAGACCACTCAAAGGAGTATTGAGAGATGTATGTTGGGAGTAACAAGAAGAGATCGAAAGCACAATGTATGGGTAAGACAACAAACAGGTATTACTGACCTTATTGAAAAAATTAAAAGATTGAAATGGAGTTGGGCTGGACATATTGCTAGTAGAAATGATAATAGATGGACAATTGAAATTTTAAACTGGATTCTAAAAGATTGTAAAAGACCCAGATATGGACCATATGTGAGATGGATGGATGAAATAAGAAAATGTGCAGGGGTGTTGTGGAAAAGAGAAGCTAAAGATTGGAGAAGGTGGATTAAACTTGAAGAGACCTTTATCCTGCAGTGGATTGATAATGGTTGATGATGATATATTTTAGAACTCCAATATCCATATATGATATGCATATATTATACCCAAATTACTAGCATGAATATCATATGTATAAAGAAAACTTGTAAATAACTTTATATCTAACAAAATAATTTATTATATATATGACAATAGATGGTGTTCTACCAAAAACACCGTCAAGCTTATGTTTGTTTACATAAATGTCACAGCAAGCATTCACTATCTCTAACTTTAGTTCCACCTTCAGATCATGATTTCAAGCTATGTGCTATCATCAGTGAAGGACAGGAATAAGAAACTAGATCTAAACACAAACTCTGAGCATTTATGAAACAGTTTCTATTCAG
The DNA here is from genome assembly GCA_028023455.1 of Epiperipatus broadwayi. Classification (NCBI taxonomy): domain Eukaryota; kingdom Metazoa; phylum Onychophora; class Udeonychophora; order Euonychophora; family Peripatidae; genus Epiperipatus; species Epiperipatus broadwayi. Next base: position 127,197 of record JAQFVV010000377.1, on the reverse strand, counting down.
CTTGCAAGCGTGAATCTTTTAGACACATAATGTCTTCAAACTCAGCATAGCAAACCAGATAGCTACATGGGTCTGATATCAGTTCAGCATCACCACATAGTAGAAGCCTCTGCAATATATATATATATATATATATATATATGACGAAACAAATATTTCTTGCAATGATATATATATATATATATATATATATATATATATATATATCATTGCAAGAAAGACCTCAAAGGTACCTTTATGAAAAACGAAAAAACACAAGTTAAAACTTGCTAACTCTTGTATTTATGACAATAGATGGTGTTCTACCAAAAACACCATAAAAAATTCAGCATGATGAAAAAAATATGTGTTGTTAAAGTTATAATAGCAGAGCTCAATAATGCTTATAAATAGTTTCACAATAATGATGGAATAAATTATTCACAATATTAAACATATTTTTTGTTAAAATAATGTAGCAATAATATTCATTTTAAATTCAAAAATGATCACAACAACAGATAGTTGATATATTTTATAATAATACAATTTTTTACATACATACTTTTTCAAATGCCAGCAAAGCAATGTTACAGTTGACATTTTCTTCTTTTAGTAAAGCAAGCAAATTGTTAACATTTTTAATTGGGTATACTTTGCAGATATAGCATTGTGGGATGAATTGGTCATTTATCTGGGATCTTCAGCAGATAAATCTAGCCTTTCCTTATTTTGAAAGACAATAAAGTAATTAATAATTTAACATGGCAGTTAATCAGCAAAATAACTATGTAATAAATAAAGAAGTAAGAAATAAGTTATATGTGGTAAGCTGACTTTATAAGACAAGACATGTGATATTAATCAAACCAATGATCAGTGAATTGGGGACTAATAATTGGTAACTAATGTGTCCTTAATTATTTGCCAAGGCAAAAATTCTAATATTAGATTTTTTAATAACTTTATCAAATTATTTGAAGTGTTTGTTTTTTAATGTAATTTACTAATTTTATTATTTTTAAAACTACATCTAGCATATTTATATTTTAAACTAAGAGTGAACTATATATACATTTTTAGGAAAGCTAAATCTATAGCTTTAAAATATTAAAATTACAAAATTAAGTTAACATTCAGATTTATTTATTAAGTGCATGGATCATATGAAATTAAGGAGAAATAAGTTCACCTTTTTAACATATGAGACTTGCTGATTTTATAATAACTCAATGCTATCATGTTAAGTACAAATGACACTCACATTAGCAGAGTTATTTTTTAAGTGTGTGCACATACCTGCCTTTTTCTGTTTTATACTGTTAATATTTTCATTATTAATTTTTAATTTAGCCTTCTTTTCCTGTTTATTTTTAGTTTCATCTCTTTTATCTGTTAACTGTTTGATACTTGCATCCATGTTTTTGTTTATTTTTTAGTATTTTTTTCTAGATTGGCTATCATCATTTCCTGTATTAACCATTGTATTTGTTTATTAAATATTTCTGTGTATTTCTCAATGTTACTTTTTTCATTATTTTGAGCCTCCATTTTTTGTTTTGGCTCTATTATACACTAAATTTGGTTTTATACATATTACTGACTCTCATGCAAATTTTATTTTACTTGGTTTATTTATTTTTTTAAATATTTTTAAATCACACAATGTGTTTGACCACCACCAAAAATTTTGTCAGACCTGTCTATTCCCCATCAGACTATCAAACAACCATCAATAATAGATTTATTTATCTCTATGGCCACTTTTTTTTTCTCCATTTTATGTACAATTCTTATCCTAATCTTTTTATTTTATATTCTTAATTATTTTATATTTTTAATATTATAATTTGTTTGCTTTGGTCTATTTTTTCTCTCACACTGCTCACTAATTTCTCTTTTATTACTACATAATTTAGCATTTATTTTCACTTCTAGTTTTGAACAATTTTTTTTAATTTTAATTAGAATCTTACTTTTTTTTTAACTTTGATTATGGTGGGTCAACTTATTTCATTTGAATGGCATTTGAATGGAACCCTCTGAAAAATTACCATATTCACGAGTTTTTAAATATCTTGTAAAATATAACTTTAATATTGTTTGGCTTTAATAAACTTTAATATCTGGTTTGTAACTAAGTTTTATATCTAAATTTAGTAAACTTATTATTAAGCTCAATACATAGCTACTTGGTAATTATTATTCTATAACTTTAATACTATGAGAACTGACTGACTCTTCAAGCAGAAAGAAGAATACCATTGATAGCCTAACCATCAATGTTACCCATGGTCACATTGAGCTATACAAATTATAGCATTACCACATTTTCTGATTATGGCCCAACTCAACTGCTAGAATTACACCCCTGCTACCCAATGCATTTTATTTGTTTTGAAAATCAAATTCATGCACCAGCTTACCATATGTTATATAGTCAGCATGCTTCAGATAAGAAGCACACTATTCAATGATTGAAATATCTCAATCTACCTCACAATCTGTATTAGGGGCCCAGTACATTTGTTTAACACATGAAAATAACTATACTCTTAAATTAATGGTGACACAGTGGCAAGAGAGAGAGTGAGAATAGACCAAAATAATAACTAAGAAAACATTATTTATTTATACATAAATATATATTTAACAGAATATTATATAATAAATTTTACATAAAAAATATATAAAAGATTACTTTCAGGCTAAAAATATGGTAGTCCTTTGTTAAAGTTATTTTCATTTAAAATAGTGTCTATAGATTATTATTATGGAATATATATTTACCTAGTCTCATGTGATATTGGAATGATACAGTTTATTTGGTTTTGGTTTACATCAGTATTAATTTTCATGTGGTTATATTTTTGGTCTTGATTGATGGTTTCAGGGCTTGACTTCTATTCTATGACTTGATAATGAGAGAGAAAGAAAATTTGTGGGAGCATCTGTTTCACCATTTTGGCATCAGTTTTCAATGAGGTTTCAGGTAGACCAGTTGCTTTTGGAGGAATTTGGTGCCCACAACCCTGTTGAACACTTCTAAAACAATATAGCACTACATAAGATAATTCTGTCATTTCTGCAATATTTTCTGTAGCAATAATGAATGGCTCCATTGGGCTTTAGATTTCTGCATCCTTGGAGTAATGAATAATGTAATGAATCAATCACAAAATGAAGTCTGGCATGATTCCCAGATGCAAAAGTGAAATAAATTGATCACAAAATAAAAGCTGGTCTAAATAACAATAGACAGTGGTGGCTTTATATATCCCTCTCTCTTATTGATTTAATTTTTTATCATTATTTTCAATTTTTATCATAACTTGAATATGTTTTTTTAATTAATTTTTTAATTTCATTTTATTTAATGATTTTTACATTTGCTTTAATCTAATCTTTTTTTAGATTAATTTTCTACAACTTTTATGAAATAGTTTATATGTTTTTCTTGTAATTAATTCAATCATCTAACTAGCATTATAAATTAATTGATTAATCTTTTTTACATTTGATTTCTACTAAGATTTATTTTTATGCATTTATTTCCATAAATTATTTTATAAAACAAAGATAGTTTTTTTTTTTTTTATAAAAAGAGAGTTTTTATATCTTTTCCTAAAAAAAAATATAATGCAATCTTTTATTTTATTTTATAAAATTGTGTTTTAAAAATCTACTTCTCAAATAATGATTACTTTTGACTATTCTCATTTATTCATTTTTTTTTCTTAATAAATTTGATTATGTAATTTTGAAATTATAAAACATGTAATGCAGATATTTGTACATTTTCCATCATATATGTCTCACTAGTGTTACAATATATTATAAATATATCCACATTATAACAATACACATTCTCAATGCAAATCTTAATGTTACAATTTTCCAACTTCAAAAATTTGTAACTAACTTTTGGAAACTTTGTGACTGCAGTGACACATGAGCCCTTCAAGCAGATGACTAGAGTACTATTGATAGATTAACTATCAATGGTATATTTGGTCAAATTGACGCTAAACAGAGTACAGTCTATGCTCACATTTCCAAGCCATAACACTTCTCGACTGCTGGATCAACACCCTGATCAAAAGCACTTTATTTGTTCTGAGTATACAACTCAGGCACCATATGTCCATATAAATTATATATTGTCACCATAGTGGGATGACAGTCCACAAAGCAAGTGCTTGAAATATTCCAAGCTAGATCATACTCTATAACAGGAGTCCAGTACATTTATTTAATACATAAAATAACTATACTCTTAAATTAATGGTAATACAGTGACAAAAGTGACTACACCAAACATCATTTATTCATGCACAGACATATCTAACATAATGTTAAATAACATAATATGATTATGAGCGATTATCTCAGGCTAAATTTATATTTTTATATAGTTCTTTGTTAGAGTTCATTTTATTTAAAAAATATCAAGTGTCTATAGACTATTATTATGAAAAAATATATTTATATTGCATTTCATGAGAGAGAGATGACACAGATTCTTTGTTTTGCATCAGTGTTACTTTCCAACCTGTTGACTTTTTGCTCTACATTGATAGTTTCAGGTCTAGTCTTGGTTTGACAATGGGGGAGAGAATATGTGACAGTGTCTATTTCACCATTTTTGCATCAGTTTTCAATGAGGGTCCAGGCAGAACAAGTGATTTGCAGATAACTTTGGGGCCAGAAGCCCAGTCAAACATTTCTAACATGATATAGCAATGCATGTTGCTAGTTCTGCACTTTCTGCAATAATATTTTCTGCACCAGTAATAACTGGCTGTATTTAGATTAGTGACTGTCTGGAGCAATGAATAACATAACAGCACAAAATGAAGATAAAAATGACTTACAGACTTAAGAGTGGAATAATTTGATCACAAAATGAAGGCCATGACAGAATAATAATAGCAACTGCAACTTTTTATATTCTTCCTCTCTCATTGTTTTAATTCCTTGTCATTACTTTTTAATTTTGATCATAATTTAAGTATGTTTCTAATGACTGTTTACTTTCATGTCATCTAATATTTTTCTTAGATTCATCTACTATTACTTTTTTGAGATAGTTTACATGATTTTTTTAAATTAATTCAATTATCAGTTTTGCCCATTTTTTTATCAGCAAGTAATATTTTAAACTAATTACATTCTCAAAAGTTTTATTTTATACATTTTACTCTTTTGATTTATAAAAAGGGGAGAATGAGTTATAAATTGTTTTATTTTATATTTTTTCTCCCACCCACTCACCATGCTAAAAGTTTTCTATTTTATAAGAGAGAAAGAAAGAGAAAATATGGCACAATATTTTGCTTTGGCAAATTTGCATCTCTTAAAACCTATTCTAAAAACATATTATAATTTATTTCTATTTCCATTTTTATTAATAATTTAATCATTTGAAAATTATAATTATGTAAAACTGGTATATATGATCATTTCATAACATATACCACACTAGAATATATATATATATATATATATATATATATATATATATATATATATATATATATATATATATATATATATATATATATATATAATTAACCAAATGTATTTCTTCAGATTGAAAGACTGAATCTAATAGTTAACTACCATTATATTTATTATTTTTATTGTTATTACAATAGTTTTTAATTTACAAACATTATATATATATATATATATATATATATATATATATATATGTTTGTAAATATATATATATATATATATATATATATATATATAAAGAGCCTGCTAATAGCTCTAAACAAGCTTAATTATTTTAGTTTTTCTGATAAATGCTACAAAAGAAAATACATGAAGCCTTTATCTATGATGGTCCCCATCCCCAGACAGGTTTCGAGCTATGGCTCTCATCAGTGAGGAGCTAGAACATTAGATTCAAAATATTAACCCAAGCTAAGCATTTATCTAATTTTTAAATATTAAGAAAAAGATCCAAATCTTCAGACACCTACATGTCTTCAAACTCAGCACTTTAACCTAAGAAACTATATGAGCCTGAACTAAATTCAGTGATCCCATATATTAGTAGGCTTAGCAATTTAATATAACCAAAACCCTAATAGCAAAATTATAATTAGTAAAATCAGTCATATATCACATGACCTATATAGTTTGTATTTATCGTAAAAAATAAAATAATTAAGCTTGTTTAGAGCTATTAACAGGATCTTTATATATTACATAATGGTAATACAAGCTATATAGGTTATGTGATATATGACTGATTTTACTATATATATATATATATATATATATATATATATATATATTGTAACAGTAGCTGGGTTCGAATACAAGAGATAATACAACCTAGCATGTTAATTGCGAGTGTTGATATGCATTGATTGGGTATATGCGAAAAGATGTATAAATAGTCATTTCAACGCTGTTACAAAAAGTGTGAAAGTAATATGTAATCTGTTAAAGAGTGGACTGTATGCTTATATAAATATAGTTGTATATGTGTTATTGGAAAGTGTGTATATGTATTAATGGTTATATGTGGGATTGATGAGTGGCAATTATATACGGAGTTGTATAAATTTGTTATTGGTTATATATATATATATATATATATATATTGTTGTTTGTTAATGTTCTAAGTTCTACATCTTAATAATATTAGCGGTAACATGTGTTTCTTGATGAATCCATTGGGCATATACAGCTACAGAAATAGAATGAATTAGTTGCTACAGGCAGTTTGAGTTAATGACTCTGTCGGCCAGAAGTCTGAGAACTGGTCCAGTTGGTATTCTGAGACAATAAAAGATCCTCACTGCAGCATACGAATAGACAAGGGGAAATGTGAGGTTCAAGAGTGTAAAAGAAAAGAACTATTTTGCTCTCTAAAAAAATATAGTGGTGATTAGAAAAGACAGAGACGTGGCACAGAATTTGGATTGGATTAACGTGTAATTAATTAAGAAGTTTTATTAATATTCACATCAAAGTATTGGAGTAATGAAATAGTGTGGGTTTTGTTAGACTGGCTCAGTTGATTGTTATTGTAGAACTCACCTGAATCAGATTATGAACTTTGCTGTTTAAATTTTTATCAAGTGTAATGGTGATGAAGTAATGCAGCTCGGACCTCTTAAGCGAGTAAAATCATCTACTCCACCTCTATGATAAGCTCCTTGTGTATCACATTGCGGACTGTTTACAATCCTTCAGATCAAAAAATATTGATAAGGCCAGTATTTCTTTCAGATTATAACTGTGCAGACTGTTAACTTAGATCATGTGGATATTCGATCGTAATTAAGGTAAATTGACCTTTGCTCTATATATATGTTCAATGAATGTGTAGTAATGAAGGAACTCATGTTAAGTCTTTGTTAAATATAGTAATAAATCTTGTTTAAATTAAATATAAAAAAACATTAAATAAACAACTCTGATGTGTAATTACACTCTTTCTTTGCTAGATATATGAATCATATATGTGTGTATCGGAATAAATGGGTTGTGTGCATGAATATTAAAATATGTATAGGTGTGTATAAAGCTTAGAATTAAATGATAGCTAGCATATTAACTTATAGTATAGTTTTGTTATAACTTCTGGGCTGGGTAATATAACTTATAAACAAGTAAATTATTGTATGGAATATGTAGATATATGTGACATAATCGGGAATTGTTTTTGCTTTGTTCTCTCACTAGATCTTGTTCCCCTCATCTTGAGATAGAGAGCTAGTCTGAACATACTACCCTATATATATATATATATATGTACAGAACCCTTATTTATGTTTGCGGTGAGTATAATTCTTATCAAAGTGTAAGATTGGCACTTGAGATGGGATTTATACCATGCTCATAAATATACTTACTCGAAGCTGTAGTTGAGATCGTATACATGCATAAATTATGCAACAATAATATGGGTAGATGCTTACAATGGCATCCCAATGAATGAAGCTGCGAATAATGAAGAATGAGCATTAAAAGGGCATCCTAACATAACTTAAAGAGAGCTTTCCAAATGAGAGTTGGAGAAATTTTTTTAAAAAAAAAAGTGATAGAAAAAACAGAGAGAGTTTAAACATGTGTTTAGAAATATAGTAAGCATTGGCATATTTGTGACGTGTGGATAGTATAGAAAAGTTCTCAAGTGGTCAGAGGGGAAATAGCATTGATGTCTGTTCTGTGATATATATATATATATATATATATATCACAGATATCATATACCATGACTCAATAACCATACTATATATATATATATATATATATATAAAGTCATGGTTTTTGAGTTTTTAAAATTTTATCAACATTGTAATATTATAAAACAATATCCTTCCATATGATAGTAATGAGGGATGAAGGTCTATCAGGTAGGTCATGCAGTGGACCACTGGAAGCTGGGGTGATGAACCTGGCACATTTTAGCTTTAATAGTGATATATAAAAAAAGAAAAGTGGCAATGGAATTGAAGATAAGAATATATGGAGGGAGAAAGAGGGGACTCCAATAGAGCACCTCAAGAGCCTTCAAAGATACTATGAGTACTATGAGATAGCAGATGAACACCATGTGATCATAGCATACCATAATCTAGAGAAACATGCAGAGACATTGGTGGAATTTCACTGAGTCATCAACCTCAAACATTTATGGAGTATAAAGAAGCTTTTGCCTATATATTCTGGAATGAAGAAATACAAGAAAGGGTGAGGGCTCAAGTGGTAGAGCAGGAGTTCCAAGATGATAATGGAGAAGCATACATACAATTTTTAGGCAGCAGGTGGCAAGATTAAGGACTCTAGAAGCATGCAAATTATCAGAGGAACAGATTGTAGAAATTGCATACAGAAAGTTACCCAATGAAATTATGTGGATGCTGGGAAAAAGAGGAAAAAAATCAGTGGTGATGATTGATAAAATATATAGCCAACTAGAAATAGACACAGAAAAAAGACAGATAGAGGAGCATAAGCTTAGGTCCAAAAAGGACACAGATGCTAATAAGCAGGTGACAAAAAGAATAGGCAATTTAATATGTTATTGGGAAGACCAGGTTCCAGGATATGCACTTCAGACATGCCCATCTTAAGTGCCAATCTTAAACTTTGATATGAATTATACTTACTGAAAACATAAATAAGGGTTCTGCGAGATATATATAGCATATATATATATATATATATGCATATATATATATATATATATATATATATATATATATATTCTGCCCTTTCTAACACATCAGGCCCCTAAAGTAGGGCCATAACCTAACCGCCTCGTTCCCACATCTCCACTTCCCCCAAAATAAATATAATATAGTGAAAATCACCTAACCGGGTTCTAGCTCTAATAATTAATAAAATATTCAATTAAATGCTTTACTAGCTCAAGTTTCTTAAAATTAACTTAGGTTCTGTTTTAAACTAACTCAAATAAATATTCACAAATTCATGAGACTAGAAGTGGAAATACGGGTGACAAGGTAGATTACATTGAGACAATATCCCACAGGATACCACCTCAATGGCATAAGAACACTATCCCCCCTTATACTACTATTACACATAATAACTACATAGTATTCTTATGACTTCCACAACTTCTAATCACTAAGACTCATTTAACAATTAAAGTATTAATCTTTTATCTCTAATAATAATAATAGTATTCATCTAGCTCAAATGAAATAATCTCAGGTTCTTAAATTTATTCGTATGTTAATAACATATGGTAGCAAAATATGATAAGGAATTTTATGTTATAATCTACTACTCTGAAATTAGATTAATAATAAAACAATAATAATCACAATCTTCATTGCTTAATCCAACTAGTACAGCTTTTCTTTCATCGCAAATTTATATCCGTAATAAATTAGTTAATAATCTAATATCCCCCTTTTTATCTTTAAGTAATAAAATAAATTAATAAGTGGCAGTGTTTAGATAATCTGATAAATAAAGCAAGTGGCAACTAATAGCATATAATTTAGCAAAATATTATGATAATGGATTGTTAACCAGTAACGCAAGGCAATTTTATAATTATTTAATTACAAGAACATCAATAAATATTTAAGATTAAACATGCTTCTCTATTTATCTTTTGTGCAAACAATCATTTACTTAGTTTAATGGTTGTGAACATACCCTGTGAATTCATGCAATGATGTAGAGAAAACAAAACTCAGACACAAGTTTTAATAAACAAATTTTAAAATTTTATTAACATCAATAAAAATAAATAAAACAAACAAATCCATCTACATCTATTTACAAGGGATATCCTCATTTTTCTTTACACTACAATAGCTGAATTATACACATTTATATTTCTTTTATTCTTAATTAAACTTATTATGCCTTTTAAAAGTTATTTATTTATTTCTCATTAGGTTTATCATATCACTTATTTTAACTATTTTATGGGTAACACCATTCTTTACCTTTTAATACTAAAGTTACTGTATTATAAATTATCTATGTGGATAAACATCATTTATAACATCATAATTTTACAATCAATATGGTTTTTAAAAGAAAATTACATTTTCTTGTAACTTTATATAAGACACTCCGCATATTATTCAAATATTATTATTACTTTTAACGTTTGTTCTCCAATGCTTGTAAACTATAATATGTTTATTCCATAAGCCATACTCATGTATAATACTATAACACGGGTTTAATTATCACCTGTTACAGTTTCACATATACTATAATTATCGAATGTTATTGTATTTTTTAAATATGCAATACTTATATTTTTTAAAATATAATTAATAATAAGAAAATGTGAAATTATATTTAATATTTTTATATATTTCTATTTGGAAATACTTTTATAAAATTATAGTTCATTTCTTAAAAGGAATTAACATAATTCTCTAACTCCTTCCCTTCTTAGGATATCTGCATCTTTCTTTCAATAATCATAATCTACTCTTTTTTAATACTTAACTATTCTTGTTCCAAATAATAGCATGACATACATTCTAAAATATCTATTGTTTCCCTTTTAATAGACTTATCATATAAAGATGTAGTTGCAAGAAATACAGATAAAGATAGCGAAAGATGTATAGGATATCGGGAAGATAGATAGATAACTTATACGCAATATACTTCAAAAATGTATGGAACAGTGTTAATAGGTCTGACATTCATTGTCTAATAACCTTGGTGATAAGCATGATGTGGCAGCTATTTACTCAGCTTTACCAAACATCTAATATGACTCACAAGAAATATATAAAATACCACTGTCCAAGACAACATGTGTATCAGATATAGGGCTTTGTTAACTACGCTGATTAACATCTAAAACTACCTATTATTTCATTCCCTGTAGCATCCTAGTTTTTAATACATCCTCTTGGTTTCCGAATCACCACGTACTACCAAGTCACTACCCAAACTCTCTCTCAAGTTTTTTACTGTATCCAACATTGATAAAATACTAACTACTTTTTTTAAAAACAATAAACAAAATTCGCTAATATAAAAAACATTTCCCTATTCCATAAGAACAATTTGTCTTGCTTTATTACACTGTAGGTTCAACATCTACGTTTTGTTAAAATAACATTTAAATATCCCAATCGGAAAATTAACAGAAAATATCACATAACCATCGGTTATATTGAACTATATTATTAACACATAAAATGATTATCGTATGCATATTTTTAAAAATCTAATCACATCTCAAAGTGTTTTAGAGTGCTGTTTTCAAAAATGTGTTTTACAACAATAATAACAATAAAAGATTTGCGCTACTTTCATTCAATTCTCAGCTGATCTAAATAAATAAAACATACATCATATATCATTAATAATTATAAATGTTACCAAAAACAATCTTTATCTTCCTATCAGAGTTCGTAGTAGGTTTCTTTCTTTTCGAGCATCACAAATATACAAATTTCCACATACATACAATTTTATTTTAAAATTCAAAATCAAAACATATTATTTCATATAATGTTACATCACAAATTAATGTATTTTGTTTTCCCTATCGCTATCTAAAACTTAATGTTTAACTTAGATTAGTAAAGAAAATAATTCAAACCATAATCACATATTTTTCTGACGGTATATCTTGGTTAGTCCCATAATATTTATTATTTCTTCTTTTGTCCGAATGTTCTCCTTTCTGCTTATTAAAGTTTTAATTAAATTAGTTCATTTAATAAACTGTTTAGACGATCTTTAGATTTAGTGTTTAATCCAAAATTATTAGAAAACATTTTATTTAGTTATCCCATGAAGTTTTTTAATGTTCTGGTGAATATTACCTTGGTGCATTGATGCAATCTTTATTTGTAGTTAAACTACAATTATTTAATAATTACGGTACCAACTGCATTTTCCATGGATCCAATATTTTATATTTCTCTTCTGTAAATTTTTTTTTTCTTTAGACAAGTATTTTCCTTGGTAAACTTCACTTTCATTCATTATTATTTTATATACGCTACTTCCGATCTTTAACTATTTTCTAGAGTATTTCCTCAAGTCATCTTAAAGAAAGCAATTCAAACTATTTCAATATAAAAATTCCTTTTGTCCATTTATTCTTATACGAATAATACTTATTTTTATTTTCCATTATCTTCATTAACTTTGCGCACAATGTCCTTTCATTGATTTTATATACACAAAAACAGCTTTCATAGTGATACGCTATATAAACTATATCAACGAATAATATTAACTTATTTGGAACATTATAAAATTTACAACTTGGTTTTAAGAATCTATCCATTTTCTATTAAAAACTCTGATTAAATTTCGATAGAATCCACTGGCAGGTTACTGTAAAGTTAGTGAAACATTACTATGAAAAACTTTTTTTAAAACATTTTATTCTAAGATTCTCTTCAGATGATTTTTAAATTGTCAGTTGGTTTCTTTCAAAGATATTATTAAAATTATAATAAAATTGACTAATAAATTGAAGAAAAAAAATTAGAGAGCTTAAAATTTTACCTCTGCTCTGGAGTCAACACATTTTTGTTCTCCCCCGTTTATACAATTAGTTGGCGCGATTTTGGTTGTCTGCCAAGATCTATTTTTTTATTGGTCAATCCCTACTTGGATTTATAAACAATTTCTAAAGTTTTAAAATCATGACATAATAGACTTAAATGTTAACTCATTATTATTTTTAAATCAATTATTATCTATTACAATTTAACTACCTTTAAAACAATTTTGAAACAATAATTAATAAAGGTGTATACTACTTATTTTTATTATGATGTGTGACAATTCCATCCACTTCTATAATATACTATTTAAATATTTTAATTTAAACCGGTGCTTATACATAGAATATTTCAGACAGTCACATAGTCATTTCCGGTGTTTAGTCTAATTTTATCTGTCTTAATAAATTTGCTACTTATATTATATAAAATAATTATATAAAATTTTGAAAAACAATTTAGAAAAATACAGAATTAGATACAATTCTCACCATCACAATACTTATTATTAAATATATCATATTAATCTTTTACTGCTTAATATAGTCTATAATTTTAAATACTATATAATATTAATTTTAAAATTTTTTAGTAATTGACCATTTATAACCATCATTGACTTATAGAAAAGGGCACAATATATAGGGTAGTACATCCAGACTACCTCTCTATCTCAAGGTCTGAGGAACAAGATCTAGCAAGAGAACAAAGTAAAGACAATTCCCAATTACATCGCATATATCTACATATACCATACGATAATTTACTTGTTTATAAGTTATATTACCCAGCCTAGAAGTTTTCACAACACTAGACTATAAGTTAATACACTAGCTATCATTTACTTCTAAGCTTTATACACACCTATACATATTTTAATATTTATGTGCACAACTCATTTATTCTGATACACACATGTATGATTCATATATTTAGCAATGAAAGAGTGCAATTACACATCAGTGTTGTTTATTTAATGTTTCTTTTTATTTAATGTAAAGAAGATTTATTACTATATTTAACATAGAGGTAACATGAGTCCCTTCATTACTACACATTCATTGAACATATATATATATATATATATATATATATATATATATATATATATATATATATATATATATATATATATATATATATATAGAGAGAGAGAGAGAGAGAGAGAGAGGAAAGGTCAATTTACCTTAATTACGATCGAATATCCACATGGTCAAAGTTAACAGTCCGCACAGTTATAATCCAAAAGTAATACTGGCCTTATCGATATTTGTTGATCTGAATGATGGTAAACAGTCTGCAATGTGATACACAATGAGCTTATCATAGAAGTGGAGTACATGATTTCACTCACTTAAGAGGTCCGAGCTGCATGTACTTCTTCACCATTACCCTTGATAAAAATTTAAACAGTGAATTTCATAATCTGATTCAGGTGAGTTCTACAATAACAATCCACTGGGCCATTCTAACAAAACCCACACTATTCAATTATCCCAACATTTTGATGTGAATATTAATAAAACTTCTTAATTAATTACACGTTAATCCAATCCAAAATCTGTGCCACGTCTCTGTCTTTTCTAATCACCACTATATTTTTTTAGAGAGCAAAATAGTTCTTTTCTTTTATACTCTTTAACTTCCCATTTTCCCTTATCTATTCGTATGCCGCAGCCAGGATCTTCGACCAGTTCTCAGACTTCTGGCCGACATAGTCATTAACTTAAATTGCTTGAAGCAACTAATTCATTCTGTTTCTGTAGCTTTATATGCCCAATGGATTCATCAAGAAACATGTGTTACCACTAATATTATTAAAATGTAGAACTTAGAACATTAACAAACAACAAAATATATATGTATAACAATAACAAATTTATACAACTCCGTATATAATTGCCTCTCATCAATCCCACATATAACTGTTAATACATATACACACTTTATAATAACACATGTACAACTATATTTATATAAGCATACAGTCCACCCTTTAACAGATTACGTATTACTTTCACACTTTTTGTAACAGGGTTCAAATGAATATTTATACATCTTTTCGCATATACACAATCAATCCATATCAACACTCACAATTAACACGCTAGGTTGTATTATCTCTCCTCTTCGAACCCAGCTACTGTTACAATATATATATATATATATATATATATATATATATATATATATATATATATATATATATATATATATATATATATATATATATATATATATATATGTGTGTGTTACTATCAAATGTTAATGGACAGTAATCAATAAAAGTAATAAAATGTAAATGCTTCCAAAATTCAAAATTGGTACCTTTTCAAAATGCAATTTCTTGGTGTTACGTAGAAACTGAAGTGTTACAGCCTTTATTTACACTTTAAGTAAAGATCATTAACAACCATTCACACATTCCTATAATAGATTTTTCCACTGATCATAAATTGATAGATTTTAACAGATATAATTGTTCAAGTATTTAAATATGTGGAAATATGTTACATTTTTTATATTAGAAAAATTACCATCAGATGTTAATAGACAATTATCAATGAAAATAGTAAATTGTAAAAATTTATTTATATAAATAAATATTATATTTCTTTAGTCTCTATATAATACCAAGATACTGCATTAATAAGAGGTGTCTCTTTTGAATACTGGGAGCATTTACAGTTTATTCTTTTATTAACTAACATCCATTAAAATGTTTCCAATATGAAACTATAGCAGCTGTTTCTGTATGTTTAAAATTATTAATTTATAATATTCAACTGAGTGGTAGAACAATTTATTATTTCTAAGGAATGTGTGAATGGTTAATTTTTTTCTTAAATTGTAAATAAATGTTATAAATCTTCATTCTCTATGTAACACCAAGAAATGGCATTTGGAAGAAATCCATTTTGATTGCTGGAAGCATTTACAGTTTAATATATATTTGATGACTTTCTATTAACATCTGATGGTAATGTTTTTAATATTAAAATATAATAGTAATTTGCACACATTTAATTATTTAACTAATTACACCTGGATTATATTTTGAAAGTAATTGGGCTATTTTTATTGCATTTCAAAGTTATATTTTTATGTTATTATCTCATGCATATATCCACTTATTTTAAATGGCTTGTTTAAACATTTCTCATAATTTTGTTTTGTACATTTCCTAGATTATTTTCAAAATTTATTGATAATCTGCTGATTTTTCATTTCCATATGTGTAATAGTTTTTAATATACTATCACTTAATTTCTCATATATCTTATGAAAAATTTGAGGTGTTTTTGAAGTTTTTAAATAATATTTTATAAATATTTCCAATAAATATCTTATTTACGTATGTTTAATTTCAACTAAGAATGATGTGTTGTAAATTCTAGTAAATTTTGCAAGCATCATTCCTTCAGGCATAGTAAAGGTAATTTAAAGTGGTTGTTTAATATCTTCACACTCTCATTTTCAAATACTTAAGATTTGCTCATATTTAAATGTTTGGGTTGAAAGAATAAATGGATTCATTCTATCTTTTCACAAAGACTTTATTTTGTGTTTGTAAAGTGAGAGTATTCATTTATAGTTAAAATGCACAAAGTGCATGCTCATTAGCTTAATGCTGATTATTATTATTACAACAACAACAATAATAATAATAATAATAATAATAATAATAATAATAATAATAATAATAATAATAATAATAATAATGATGATGATGATGATGATGATGATAATAATAATAATAATAATAATAATAATAATAATAATAATAATAATAATAATAATAATAATAATAATAATAATAATAATAATAAATCATTAAGATATGTATTACCAAAGGAAAAATATATCATTAATAAACATATTACAATCCTTTAAAAAAAAACTCTACCCCAACAATACAAGCAATAACTTTTTTACTACATGCATACTGGTGCATGAGATGCTCATTTACATTTGGTAACAATACAAGAAGACATCCAGCAACATTTACAAAAAAAAAAAAAAACTTCAACAAATAAAAGAATGGGATTACAAGATTAGCCCTCCAGACATTGAGCAGCAACATGGTCACTCATAAGACAACCATCAAACCTATAACAAATATTATTTAAACTGTAAAATACAATTGATTTTGAAATTTAGAACTTGTTCCAAAGTTTATATGATTGACTAAGTAACAGAATGCAATCTTTTGTTGTAAATCTATGTAACATTTGTTTAATAAAATTATTTGAGACATATGTATCATTAGTTAGCACTAATTCAGTTTTAATTATTGCCTTTCATTATTAGTAAAGAATCATAAATTAGTACAGTTTTCTTAATGTCAGGATAAAATTGAAAGTAAGAAAAGGGAAAAACCAAATAATAATCGTCAAAGAAAGAAAATAAACATTTGTCTATTAAATCTTGTTAAATTATTACAATAGAGGTGTTAAAAGTGAGATGCTGTCTCAGTCTTGTTATATTAATTAGGAGTTTAATAACTCTTAAGTGCTACTTTTCATCTGGTTGATAAATTAATTTCACTCTGAATTACTAACAATGTTAAGAAAGGAGGCTTATAAACATCAGAACAACTAAAAATAGATGAATTCTTCTATTATTGATTGGTTTGTTCAACATTTAGAATGCTTTTAAGTCATAGTCTAAGGAAAAGTGATTTACTCCCCTTGTTTACATATACGTTAAGCTAAGTTTTAATTAAAGTTTATTGAATGTTATAAACTCTTCTATTTTATTTTCCTTTCAGTGCCAGTTTTAAAAAATATTCCCTAAATTGTTGAATACCATTATTTGTCATTTGTTGAGACGGTGATTATATATACTATAGTTTATATTTAATTTATAGTGTGTATTTATAGTAACACAAATATAGATTTTACAAATATTTTTCTAACACATAGCTAAGCGTTAAATATTATAAATATAATAAGTTACACTTAGTATATAAAGTCTCTTTATATTTGAAAAATCTTAAATGTTGTATATTATAATGTATAATATAAATATTTATATTCAGATAAAATATATGTTAAAAATTACAAAAAAGGAATGTGGTATGAGTTAAAAACATTTAAGTGAATATAAAAATATGGGTAAAACTCCAGCACATTTAGGGGGGGTTTGGGCATTGTTGAATTATTAAAACCTTTAGTATTATAATTAAAATATTATTTTGTAGATTATTTTGTAAATATATAAAATGTTACAATTATAGATATGTTAACTATATATTTTTAATTTATATTTAATTGTTTTAGTTCAATTTTTGTTTAGATTGATTATTTTAAATTTTATATAAAAAAAAACAAAACAATATTATGGACAATTTTTTTAAGATTGAACATTGACCATTTAAAATAATAGTAATATAAAATTCCTTATGTTGATAATTAGCTATTTCTAAACACTATCACTAAACTTCTTCATTAATCAAATTAAATGTATTGACAAAATTTGAAAAATAAAACAATAATCACTTACAAAACGTTTAGTATATATTTCAGTAAGCAATGACAATTGTAATACTTCATGAGGGTTTCGTCTTAGATGCAAGACTTTAAATCATTTATTTATGACTGGAAGCAATTAATTTTATGAAATCCTTTAAAACTTGTGCTGTGATAGAGAATTATAATATCTTATATAAATTGCTACAGTTTATCCACTTATTTTTAGATATAATAAAAGGTGCACTCTTAAGTTCTGGTAGGATAATTTTCTGGGTTCATGTAAATGTAAAACCTCCCATTTATATAAAAGCAACTCCATTTTTTTCCCAAAAAGATTCATCAGGATTCATAACCTTTCTGATTTTTCATGATGAAAATCACATTTTAACTCATGAAATTATAACTTTTCATCCAATTCAAAATTATTAAGAAGGATTGATATATCATTAAGAGCTGACATCTGAATCCTTATAATATTATGCATATACTGATCATTCGTCGCAAAGTATTTTGTTATCTGTAAGGTTCTATGATAAAATTGTAATATCATTTGTAAATTTATATTTACTAATTTTATAAAATTGTAATATTAGATTGCATATATGCATTTAAGAAGTTTATTCATTCAAAAATGAACTAAAGAAGTTGTTATTAGAAAATTTTTGTATCCTCATGACAGATTTAATTTCATTAACTAATTTTAATACTTTTTTGTCTGTGTCTGTTATTGAATTTATGTCTTTAAATTGTTTTTGTGGAAAAATTACCTTTTATTATTCAGAAGAAAAAAATGTTGTATTTTAAAATCAAATCACTAATACATTAATTAATAAATCTAATACTTCTGTTATTATAAAATATAATTCACAATATAACAGTACGACTAGTTGTATTCTTCGACGATATAATGAAATATTTGCGTTTATCGTTTAGTAGAGTATAATGATTTTTATACAGACTTGATAAGAATTCAAACAAGTTGAAAACGCTTGGCAATAGTATTTTTTACATTACTTTAATGTTTCTTTGTTATATATAATATATTAATTAGTAAATCCAAGAAACAACATATCTTTATTTATAATATATTCTTAATAAAATGACATGATATACGCTTTTTTATATACTAATGATAAAATTTCCAAGTATAACAAAGATTCAAATTTCAAATATTAACTTCAGTATTAATATAGTGTTACCTACTACAATAAATAGGTTTCCGCTTTGGTTTTTATGTTAAAATAGAACATATATAAAAATATTTCAATTCTTTCTTCTGGAAGATAATTGCTTTAGTGTTTAATGGTACTCACCCAAATAATGACTGAGTAATTTTTTTTAGAATTTTTTTTCTACAAAAGGTAGCAATGAAATATATTTTTATAGATATAAACTTGAATATAACTATGTAATAAATCAATACTAATTTTAATACTCACTTACTTGCACATATATAAAAAGTATGCATCACAAAATAATTAGTATTGATTTAAAAAAGCTCTTTGATTTTTTTTGAAACTTAACAGAAGGCAAACCAAACAAACTTCTAATGTTTTGTTGTATAAACTTTTCTTTTCTTACAGATGTTATTATTACAGTTTTTTTACAGCTAGGTTGGGCTGATCACTAATATAAGTCACAAGTTTTAGAAATTTTATTGTTTAAAGACATTTAAAAGTTAACATGACATATCAATTATTTACACTGAATAAATATCAAATGTTATATTAGATTATGTAGAATAAAAAAAAAATATTAATGTGACCAATTTCAATCTGGGACCATTTTAATTTAAATATCTTTCTCATTTCAAATTTAGCTATGGCTGTATAGTATATATTTTATAATATTCTGGCTTCAATTTATAAATATTATTTATTAGTTATTATTGTTTGGTATATGGCTGTATACATTTTATTTATATATAGCTAATGTTTTTTTTTAAAACAATAGGCTAATACACGTTTGTGCAAAATAACATTTGAGTTTTCATAGTCAATATCATGTATTGAAGTTTAGAGTTTTTAATAAAATATTCTTTAAGATTTCTATAGAAATGAATTTCTAATAGTTTTGATATAATAATGCTTTATTATAGAACATGAAAGCATTCTCTCTCAATGACCTTATGCTAACATTAAAAATAAGGTCTACTATAATATACATGTGCTACTGTATGAATATTTTTGAAATATTTCTACTCTTTAAGAAGGTCATATAGAAATTATTAATATAAAAATTAGATTCCAAAGCCACTATAACTTCAGGAGGTGTTTTAAGTTCCATTAATTACTTATTCAAAAAAAAATACACCCTTTAATATATTTAAAATATCTCCAAAAAGGGTACTGACTATAAATATTAAGAACACTTCAAGCAAAATTATCAATTTACTAAATATGGTTTAAATAGCAGGAACATTTTGAAATTAATTATCCCTCTAATAGATATAGTTTACTAACCAGATTTCAGTAAGCAGGTCATTTTCAGGTGAAATTGTTTATATTCATTTAAATTTGTAGAAGAAGAAAAAAATAGGATTTTAAAATTAGGTTATGCAATTAGATAGTTATTTTTGTTAAATTAATAATTTTCCTATGGAATTCCATAAATGCAAAGTTTTCCATCTGGCAGTTGCTTCACTTAATCAGATTATAAATAAGAATTTAGTATGGATAGATACAACTACATATATAAAAATACTCATTAAGATCTGTTAAAAAATATAATTATTGTTGAATATTTGAAAACAAAATAAAGTAGTAAAAGGAAAAAAAATGAAAACATCTGCAATTTATGTTGTGCAAGTCAAGTCCATTCTTTATTAGGGGTTGGTTAAGTTTTTTGTGGAGATTGCTACTCTTTTTCTGGCCCAAAGTAGTTTATTATATATGGTTTTAATTTTTGAAATAAACACATTTGAGAATTAAATAACTGGAATTAAATAACTTGTACATAGTATGTTATTTTGGTTGTCATAAGCTGGTTAATTAACTGTACTTTGGAATACAGTGAAAAATATTCCTTGGACAAGGAGTTTATAATTTTTGTGGCTTCTTCTTTTAGTTTATTTTGGATGTGGCATCTCATTCCCATAAATTCCATATGAAATGGGAACCCAAGGAATTAGTTCGGTTTTGTATTGTAAATTGATGTACATGGTTTATCAGTGTATAGTGACCAGGCTGTGGTTTTTGCCAGA
Organism: Epiperipatus broadwayi; assembly: GCA_028023455.1. NCBI lineage: Eukaryota > Metazoa > Onychophora > Udeonychophora > Euonychophora > Peripatidae > Epiperipatus > Epiperipatus broadwayi. The sequence continues at coordinate 105,535 of JAQFVV010000377.1, read as the reverse complement.
TTAAACATTAATTCATATTTCTGTGAATATTCTTGTAATATTTTTTGGAGTTGCGGTATTTGTTTTTTTGATATTAGAAATATGGTAACGTCATCCATATAGGCAATACATGTAGTGTGCTGTGTTGTGTCTGGTATCTCGATCCCAATAAATGCATCTTGTATGCTTTTAATAAGAGGATTGATGTAAAATATAAACAATAATGAACTTAGAGGGAATCCTTGGGATATAGATTTGGTGGGTGTGAAAGATGGTGACTTTCTTCCATTTAAATTTATATGGATCTTTCTGTTCAGAAGCAGGTTTGCAATATATATATATATATATATATATATATATATATATATATATATATATATATATATATATATATATATATATATATATATATATATATATATATATAAGTGTGTGTGTGTGTGTGTGTTGTATGTGTGTGTGTTCTAGGAATTTCCGAATCTTTTAGCATTTCCAGAAGTGTATATATAGTGAATGAGTCAAAAACAGATTCTATGTCAAGCTGCACAATGATGGGTCCATATTTTTTCCTCTGTTTTACTGTGTCTAGAATTGCTTTGAAGAATAAGAATAAGAGTTCTTTTTTTGCATATTGTGCTTGAGAGATAAGTGGCATTACATATGGTTCAATTTCATCTTTAATAATTTACTCAATAATTTTGATTGCCAAGGGCCCCATAGATATTAGCCTGATGTTGGTAATTGGTAAGATAATTGTTTTCTTTTTATTATAGGGTACTATGGCTATTGGATAGACACCCTCCATTGGATGAATTTGTTGTGCTAGATGGTTTGCTAACTTACACAAATATTCTGTTGTGAATTTACTTAGGTGCTTTAATATAAACAATGGAACTCCAGGACTACCTCGGTGGCTGGCATTTTGAATGGTATTCAGTTTTGTTGTAAATAGATCTTTTGTAAATGAAGTTTTTGTCTCTGGTGGGCCAAACAGATTATGTGGTATTTTATATGGTTGTTTTTCTTGTAATTTTTTCTTAAAATATTCAAAAATTGACATAATCATATTGTGTCCTGCATATGTTCCATTATCTGTATATAGTGCCATTGGCACTTTTACATATGGTTGTTCCCCAGTGCCCTTCTTATATAATCTATTGTCCAAGTATGTGGCCTGGTTAAGCATATTTTGCTTTTTTTATCTTCAGATAGCTTTTGAGTTCATCACATGCTTTATTGTATGCATGTGTAAGCTTGAATATATACTGATGGATGCAGTGTGATGGGTTAATCGTGATTATTCTCTGGTGCAACTGATCTGCTAGAGACAAAGTCTTGATGGTGGGGTTTGTTTTCTTGTTATATGATTGATGTTAAAGGACAGCATTCCATAAATGCAAGATATTTCTGAACTGGGTTCAAAGTCATATCTTTGATTTTGTTTAGCATTATGTAAGTCTCAGAGAACAGAAATTCAGGGGTTGTTTATGGAAGTAAAACTTTTATTGTTCTTGTAAGTGAAAAGAATGATATTTGAATTTGAGCACAATCAATTGTGACAATTTGAACTGAGTGATCAGAAAAAGTTGAGGGAGTTAGTTTTATTTTGATAAAGTGGTGAAGCATTGGAGAATAAAAGCACTGATCAATAAGTAAAGAGAAGTGACAATTGTGGAAAGAGATGGCATCATCTGGCAAAAAACCTTGGCCACTCATTAGTGGTACGATTATTCTATGAAGCCAATGTTGTGTAAATTCCTGATATTTTAAATTAAAATATCCAATTAACATGCTTGGGTTTGAAGTTGTAGCTAACCTGGAATTAATGTTTGCAATTATGGTATCTATTTTTTTTAACCTGTAAATGCATATATTCAAAAACCAGATTGATTGATATGCTTTTTTGGTCGAAGGTTGACAGTAATAAGTTCATGTCAATGTAAATTATTTTGAAAGTTGTGAATGGGCAATTTCTAGCAATTATGACTCCAGTGCCAGCTGAGGGAGAGGAAAAGTCTCTCAAGCATGCACGGAAACCTTCCATATTTAAATGCTTGGCTGGTCAGTTTGTGATCCAGAATAATTTTTGTCTCACATATAACAAGCAAGTATGGTTATATATCCTTGATCCAGTGTTTTAACATTAATTTTTGAGGATAAGTTCAAACCCCTGATGTTGATTGCCACAATTTTTATTTTCATTATATGTTTTTTTTGGTTGAGATTTAAATGTTAGGGTTGATCTGGTGTTTCTTCCCATTCATTCTTGTATTCCATTTCCAGATCTTCATATGTTTCTACTGTAGTTGTAGTGTTGTGATCAGCATGGCTAAGATTGGATTCTGTTATTTTGATTTTTTTGGGTTTTCTGCTTTTTTTTGGTGGGCGGCCTGGTCTTCTTTTTTGTTCTGTGTTAGCTTTGGTTATTTGAGGCATATTTGGGGTGATAGCTTCCATTGTTGTGTTATTTTGAATATTGGGTGTTTGGTGTGTTATATATGTATTTTCTTGATCACTATTACTGTGTAAGTTTATTTGTTCTTTTATTATCTTTTTTCCATCAATATCTATGGTAGGCTGAGTTAGATTGTGCACTGTTTTTTTCCATTGTAGCCTCTTGAGACTGTTGTCTTTCTGTTTGTTTATCAGTGGGGGTTTGCAATCTATTGTTTGTTTTTGTTGATAAATCCAGAATTTCAGATGTTGGCAATGTGTGTGCAGTTTATTTATTATTCAATTGCTGTTGAGCTGGTTTTTTTTTATTAATTCTTTCTTGTTTATTAGTTGTTTTTGTTATCTGCTTTGTATTGTTTAATTCCTGTTGGTGAGCTTCTCTTGGTTGATCTTCATTGCTCGGTTGATTTTTCTGGTTCTTTTTGGTGTTGCAATCAGTTGCTAAGTGTCAGATTTCACTACACACAAAACATCTCAGCGTTAATCCTTTTATGTGAAGGGTCAGTATTGTATTTTGGTCAACTATTTATGTGGGGATATCTTCTGGGTTTACACTGTTTTCAGCTTTATTTTGAAATGAATAATGATGCTGAAAACCGGGATGGGGGTGTTGGATAAGTAGATTTGTTTTATATAAATAGCTTTTTTGCCATATGACTAAATTATTTTTTGAAAATCCTGTACCTGAAATAAGTGCTTTTAATTATTCCATTACAATAGTTTTGCAAGCTTTGATCGATTATTATTAGTGCATAACTTCGTAAAGATTTTACTTGAGTTTGAAATATTGTGCACTGATATTTATCGAAAAACTGAATTGCAACATATCGTGAGTTTGGATGCTCTCTAATACTAGAGACTGTTTCCCACATTGCTCTTGATGTCATCTCTTCATAAAGAAGCTCTTTGGGGAATTTATAAAGTGTTAAATTTCTATCAGTGACTGCTAACACCAGTGATCTCAGTGAAAAATAATTTTGGAAAGTTGTGAATAGTTTTTTTAGGGATGGTGCTGTTGAAATTAACATTTATTTTTTGCAGTTCATCTTGATTCCATATCATTGGGGAGGGCTTCTCATTATTGTTGTTGATAAGGTTTAAATTATTTATATCAGCTTGATTTACCTTGGTCAATCTTGCTGCCTATGGTAATGTTGGACTTTTTTCAATGCTGTGTGACTGCTGGTTTATTTTTATTATGTTCACGTAAGTTTTTGCATTAGTCGCAGTTTCCATTTTATCGCCATTTGTTTTGTCGCAATTTATGACATCTTCTTGATGCAACACAATACTTGCTTATGATGTTAGAATTTATTTTTAGTTATGAATGACTGTATTACTTACTTTTTTGCTTGAAAACAACTGTTGAGTATTCTGCCATTGCTGTCTTTATCTATCACAGTTTTGAAGTATGAAGATGATTAGAATATGAGGGAAAAATTAATAAGACCGTCATTCTTGATGACTTAGGCATACATGCACATGTGCATTCTTTTATTATTATTATTATTATTATTATTATTATTATTATTATTATTATTATTATTATTATTATTATTATTATTATTATTATTATTATTATTATTATTATTATGTTTCAATAAAGGCTTTATTGGTCTCAATGATGTATACAAGTTTACATCCAGAAAATTTCAAATTTAACATACAATGAGTTATATTAGGGTGAACATATATTAAGGAATGTAATGGTTGCACTTTATGATAAATAAACTATAACAATATAAAGAATAAATAACAAAAATGTTCTAAAGTTTGATGAACATACTTAATTTTGCCCACATGTCTTTTGTCTTTTTGAATGTTAGTTGTATGATAGTTGTATTTGCAGCATTCACAACATTAATGATTGCTTTAACAATGAACAAGTTGTCACATATAAGTAGGGGTTGGTTATTATTCTGTTTATTTTCAAATGACTAACATTTTGTTGCTAAATATAGCTGGTATTATTGCCTATTATGAAAGTACATCTGGTGCACCAGTACGCATATAGCACAAACATGACAACCCTTATGGTAGCTATTGATCTTCTTGAAAAAGTAACAAATATGTTATTAATGATTGTACCAAGCTTTCTGTAGGTGTTACACATTATCAGTCATGTTTGATTAAGTGCTAGACATTGACAAATAATGTGTTTCAGTGTCTCTTCTGTTCAATGGCAGAGCCCAAGGAAAGTGTCAATAGATATGTACATTCTTTTATCATAAAGAAAGTGGAATGTTGGCAAGCCTATGAGATTCATTTTAATGATAAAATCAAAGTATTTGGGCTTTAGAGCCCATTTTTTATATTCCTTGAGTAGTGTCTTGTTGCTAATTTCTAGCATAGATGGCATAACATTAGCATCTATTTCTCTGTTCATTAAACCATAAATATCCCAGTATGAATATTTATGAAAATACTGTTCTATACTTGAAGTTAAAAATTACACAAGTTAACTCGTAGCTCAGAACTATTTTTTTATTATCTAACAGTTAGTTCATTCTATATGACAAACGATCCTACTGAGAAATTACAATAGCATATAGTAAGATGCCATAATTAGATGTAAAAACACAGACTGTTGATATTTTATTTAAATTTATTTGTCGAAATATTAATTGTAATAGAGATAAGTTTATTATTCACATATATGAAGCCATTATACCTATGTGTACAATTATAGACCAAATAGATTTTCTAATGAATTTATTATTTATATATATATATGTCCACAGATGGCGTTCTACCAAAAACGCCAATCAAGCGTATGTTTTGTTTACATAAACGTCAGAGTAGTTAGTATTCACTATCTCTAACTATAATTCCACTTTCAGATCATGATTTCAAGCTATTTGCTATCGTCAGTGAAAGACAGGAATAAAGAAACTAGATCTAAATACAAACTCTGAGCGTTTATGAAACAATTTCTATTCAGCTTGCAAGGGTGAATTTTTTAGACACGTAATGTCTTCAAACTCAGCATAGCAAACCAGATAGCTATATGGGTCTGATCTCAGTTCAGCATCACCACATAGTAGAAGCCTCTGCAATCTATATCATTGCAAGAAAGACCTCAAAGGTACATTTATGATAAACAAAAATGCAAGTTAAAAAACTTGCTAACGCTTGTATTTATGTCCACAGATGGCGTTCTACCAAAAACGCCAATCAAGCGTATGTTTTGTTTACATAAACGTCAGAGTACTCTGACGTTTATGTAAACAAAACATACGCTTGATTGGCGTTTTTGGTAGAACGCCATCTGTGGACATAAATACAAGCGTTAGCAAGTTTTTTAACTTGCATTTTTGTTTATCATATATATATATACACAGATAGAGCGACATTGCTTTCTATAAAATAAAATAAAAACTTTTGTGTTAAATGAAACATAAAATCTATTTCTTCATTATCTAAAATTGTACAAATTTGTTTTAAGAATAAATACGTTTGAATAAATTGAATATATTACTCAGGTAACAAAAGTGTTTCAAGAAAATAAAATAAAAAATTAATAAGAACTAATCAGTAGAGAGGTCTCAAGATAAATCAGTTTCTAGAAGAAATATCCTATTTTTGTTTTTTGTTAAAACTTGAGTCGTTTTATAGTTAAAAAGAAAAAAAATGGTTTTCAGTTTATTTTTTTATATTTTAGTGGTAAAGAAAACATTTAAAATGTGAAATTGCAATTAACAAAGGAAAAAATAGAAGTAGTCATTTATTGTACAATTAATAGTAATATATATATATAAATCTATCCAAATGATATGTGGAAAGATTTTATAACAAGAGAACACGTGCATCCACGTATATACAGAATGTGTTTATTTAAAACAACTTACAATTTATGTATATCTAATATTATAATAATTTATATTAAAGATAAATAATTATTCAAGTAATTTATGATATTTATAAATAAGTCCAAATTAAAACTGATATATCCATTGTATTGAACTATTTTTAGATTATTAATTTTACTGACATTATCATCATGGCTCTTATAATTGTTGATTAATAAATTTCTTAATCATTATTTTAAATTAACTGGATGAAGTTATTTAATACAAACATAGATTAAGTTTTATATATGACTAGACTTGTACAATTTTTTTATGCTAAGTTGATTGTTATTCCAAACTAGCTATAAATTTAATGATATATAAGGTTTGTAAATATGTGAACATCCATATAATTTTCTTAAGATTTATTCGAATGACACTAAGAATTATCTTTAAAGTTCACTCATTTACTTCTTTTAATATGCTTTATGGTGATGATAATTAGTTTATTAATAACCAGAATGCTCATGCAATCGTATAACTCAAAGAATTTGTGATGAAATGCATTTATACAATGATCCCAACATTATTTAATATAGGATTAGATTTGTAATTATTTTAGCCTTTATTTTGTATACATGTAGCAGTTATATTGATGATTTCTCTTTTATAGTATTTCTACTTATAATTGGCATTAGTTTGATAATGATTACATTAAGGAAAGCCAAAAGCTGGAAAACGATCTTGAATAATATTATTCAGAAAGCTTGTTAATAGATATTAAGGAACATTATATAACATTTGTAGTACAGCCCAATTAAATTGTCATGTGATGTATGACTTGATTTCTTTACAATAATAGTTTTGCTCTTGTGGAATCAGAAGTGTTATATTGCTCAATCTGTTAAGGTATGGTGGATTTGAACTTAGTTCAAGTCCATATCGCTATTTAAGTTAGGTAACTGGATTTGAAGACATGTAGATGTCTTAAAATTTCATATTTTTTATTTAATAGTAAACTATTAAATAAATGCTGGGCGTTAGCTGGTATTTTTAGATATAATGTTTGAATACCCTAGCATCTCATTGAGGGAATCCAAAATCTAAAATCTCGGATGAGGATATTCAAAAAACTTGTTAAGATCTATTAAGTGATATTATATAACATTTGCAGTAGAAACTTATTAAAACGTCATGTGGTGCCTGACTTAATTTCTTTGCAGTTATAGTTTTGTTCCAGAGGCTTTAATAATGTTATATTGCTAAAGCTGTTAATTTATTGTGGATCATTTAGTTCAGTCCTATATGACTATATAAGTTAGTTAGTTAAATTTGAAGACATATAGATGCTTAAAATTTTCAGATTTTCTATTTAATAGTTAACTATTATATAAATATTGGGCTTGAACTGATATTTTAGATCTTATCTTTGTTCTTAGCAATTAAATATGAATATATATATATATATATATATATATATATATATATATATATATATATATATATATATATATAGGCAATATATATATATATATATATATTGCAGGAGTCAATCTTAGCTAAAGATTGCACTTTATGTTTCCACCTACTAACCTGTGTTTAAACCCTATATCCCTCCCGCTTCTTTTGTCATGTATATATATATTTTATGTATACATTTGAAATGCGCACCTAAATTATAAAATTTTAACTTTTAAATTAACATTTTTATTATTATAAATGTTATGATTATTAATTCTTTTTATTAAAATACATAGGTGTGGCTCAAATATATATATATATATATATATATATATATATATAGCAAAATACAAACAAAATATTGATTTTTTGTAAATATTTTATTATATGTCATTTGTACAACTTTTTATTTTCAAAGTACTTTTTTCTTTTAAACTGTATATTTTGTAAAATTCAATATGGAAAATGCTACAGTTAATTGAGTAAAAATAATTAAAGGGTTGGAAACTCTATTATTTTAATCTGGGGTAGGTATTTTAATTAAAGTTTTACTTAAAATAAAATGGGATTAAGATTAAAGATGCTTTTTTTATAAACATGTTGTCAAATCTATTTCTAATCTGGAAATAGATTTGAATTTATTTTTGGACATTATCTTACTGCTGCATCTTCAAAAACAACCGATAAAAAAAAGTATAAAATGGCTGAATTTAGAGTCACAGATTAGATTAGAAATTATTGAGAGAACTGATTGCTACTGGAAACCAGGCTGTTTTGAAATCTAAAAATGATATAGTAAAAGCTTTTCCCGACCCTTGTGGGTCATCTTCTGCTGCCGTAGTATTTTGCTGCCCCATGAGTGAAGAAAAGCCTGACCTAAGAACTTTAATATCCGAATAGAAGCTTGCTGCCACCAAAGAACTTGCATTTCAATTGTTGTGCACGTGCCATATTCTAAATTGGACTCTTAAAATTGCAAGGTAACTTTTCAAGCTATCACCTCAACCTAAATCTAGTCTAACTCATCTATCAATATTTTTGCTAATGTATTTAACTTTGTTTTTGTTTTAATATGTAGTTTGCTCTTCAGTAATTTATTTTATTTAATTCTCTCTTAAATGCCCTTAACTTTGGTACGGTCATTTATTTACTTGTATTTATTATTTGATTTATATATCTTCTTGCATATTATTAATATACCAATCTCACAACCTAGTGAGCTTAATTTCTAAAAATGTTTTCTGTCATTTTTTTTTTTTTACAAAACTTTCATGAAAAGGTTATTAATGTCCACTTAAAATATATAATACATTATAAATTAATACATTCGCCAGATGGTTTTTACGAATCAACATTTTAGATTGTTTTTAATATAAAAAAATAGATTTGTTTAACTCTGGATTTTCTACCTGGGATGAATCCAGAACTCAAGCCTTAATTAACGCTTTGAAACCTTCTTTATTTTATAAATGTTATTATTCAATTCTGAAAAGGTGACCATTAGTTGTTTTCTATAACTGCTAGTTTTATTTTATATACTCTTAAAATTTCAAATATCGTATTTAAATATTCCAGTTATTATAAAAACCACAAAGGTAGGATTGAATTATTTTAAGTATCTGAAAAGGGATGGGGGGTAAATTTTCATGTTTTTTTTTTTACTAAATAAAATCTTAATGTATATTTTATCAAATGAAATCTAACTCTCTCTCTCTCTCTCTCATATATATATATATATATATATATATATATATATATATATATATATATATATATATATATATATATATATATTTATAGTGGCAAAGTATGTTATTTGTCTAAATTATGGTATTCAAATAAGGTCACTTATTTTTAAAGCAGTGAATCATATTTTATGCCATTAGTGACATTCATTCGTACTGTGTTACTGACATTCGGCCTGACTCGTGTTTATATATATATATATATATATATATATATATATATATATATATATATATATATATATATATATATATATATATATATGCTTCTTAATCTGGGGATTATGACAAGATCAAACCCATAGATTTCTCATTATGTCCTGTCCCATAAGGATTTATTCCATATAAAATGCCTTTGGCGGTGAGCCTGTAGGTTTGGCATATGCTATGCATATCACTTCTTCATATAAAAAGGCCTCTGGCAGTGATCCCTAAGTCTGGCACATGCTATGCCCATCCACTTTGTCTTTCGTCCAGAAGCACGACTTTTCCTGTTATTTTTTGGTTATAATGTCAGCACCGCAAACTTCTTTGTATATTTATTTCTTTTGCTTCATGACCCAGTTTTAATGCTCTAAATTTAAAATTGTGCTCTGCTTAAAACATATATAAATGCCAACTACTTCTATTTTATTAATTAAATTTATTTCAGACTTATACAATCCCACCATCATAACTTATTTTTGCATTTAATAGTAACTAGTATGCCTTGGGGAAAATAAAGCATTCTTCTTACCAGTGCTAATGAAGAATTTTTTTATTAAATATTTTGTCATATGATTAAACATGTTTTACAAATGTATTTTATTTATTTTCACGACCATAATGACAAGAAAATAGTTTATATTATATTTGTAATGAATCTCGGAACACTCCCCTAAATAATGTTAGTCACCACATTTCAGAACCGTAATCCAAAGCGTTAATAGCAATATTATGTAATTATTTCTAATAATCGATTGGCATCTTAATATTGGACCTACCAAAAACGTGTATTTATTTATAATATATTATTTAGCTAAATAATAAAAGAGCATATGAGAAATAATAGCGTGAATGACACTAAGTTAATTATCATCTACTGCTTGCTCATTCACGCACACACTAATGTATATAATTAAGTCACAGTGTATAATAATGCTGTCATTATATTGAACTATATTTTTATTGGCTAACTTATTTGAGTAGTTCGAATTCCTATTTTCTCCACTTCCACATATTACAGCCATGCTTATATATATTTTAGTTTAGTCATAGTAATAGATGTCTCATTATTTTGCTCAGCTTTGCTAGTCGGCCGGATTAAAATGAATTCTCATGCACCATCACTATTATGTTATTCATTAGGTGTTTGGTCTGGGGCTTAGAGAGTGGGTTCGAATCCAGGCTGGTCCCTGACCTAAATCTCAGGCTTGACTGGGTTTGAAGTACATTTTGTGAGTTCCAGTTCATGATAGATGGATAAACATGTTTTGACCGGTATGATATATATCTATGAAAATAAAGTTACTGTTAACACTACTTGAAATAAACATACAAATATATAAACCATTATACAATTACAAATATCCATTAACGTCCTCTGTTTGATAGTCTATATCTCAATGATAGCGAACTTCAAAATGATAGTTATCATTTTGAAGTTTGCTATCATTGAGATATAGACTATCAAACAGAGGGTGTTACTAGATATTTGTAATTATATATATATATTGTAAGCGATAAATTCTCGATATTACGCCGAAGAACGTTGCGGCGTCCAAAAATTGTAAGCGTTTGATTGTGTGTCCCAACTACTTAACGTCAGAGCACTAAGAATTGTGACTTCGATCACTGATCAAGTCCCACTCAATTATTGTCAGCTATTAAGAGCTGTAACCAAGAGCATATCATGCTATCTATTTTATGCACCTAAGACCACAATCAACATCTGGAGCAACTTACTATAGACCAAACTAATGATCCAACATAAACTTTTATATTTAATTTGATCGCAGCCAGGGTGTACCACGAAGAACTATCATAGTAGTATTATAAAACACATTAAACAAATTATAAGTTCAATGTTATTACTTTTAAATCTTAATTTGCGATTTTTATTGTATGAGACCCGATGGCCGACCATGTACAAGATGGCGTAATTTGTGGAACGACATAAGATTATGAAATTTTAAACCATCTATATGATTTTTAATACGAATGCTAGTCCAGGTAAAGCTTTGCAATAAATAAATATAAAATACTTGGGTTCTTTTATAGTTTATTATATCATTGAGACTCTTATTACTGACAAATGATAATTTAAAACGTTAAATAAATACATTCAATCATGTTATTATTTGGGAAATCTGTTTACAAGTTTAATAATTAATTTGTATTGTATACTGAAATCAAATACGCAAAGCCAAAATGATGGAAAAGGTAAATGGGATTTTATTGTACCTCACACATCATAAACTACCAAAGACGAGAAGCATTCAAATGTTTTATCAAAATATTACTAAACTCTTATATCATGTTGACTATAATATGTACTTCAATGTATGCTCTACAATATATGCTCTATCCAAAGTTTATGATTTCTGATTTTGTGAATGACACATAGCAACGGCACAATAAGTTTAATTATAAATCAACTTTTATTTACAAATTTATGAAAATTAATAATTAATTCCAATATTATAATAAAAATAATAAATAAACAAATAAAATAAATAAATTATAAATCCATTGACTTTCTTCAATAACTTCTCATAGGTACAGTTTTAAAATCTAGTCCTACCTTATATCAATCTAATATAATGAATATTGATGAGATTATACGATATTCAGCATCAACTTATGAAATATTTAACATCATTTCCAGATCCATTAAATCCCTACCGTAAACTCATAATAATATAAAAAATATTATATCTGTAGGATATTAGCTATAATGTAATCATTAAATAAAGTGAAAATGTAAACTTACATTCCGGTAAATAATAATCAACCAACAGTTAACCATTATTTAGTAACTTGAATAGAACGTCCTGCTACCATTTGATGATCTAACTTATAAATTATGTGTACAAATGAAGAAGATGATTTAGCAGATTAACTAAAATACTTTGCCCAACTTATATCTGTGAAATAAAACATATTCCCGTGGATGTATTCATCTACATGTGGGAATTAAATAACACTAAACACTTTGGTGGATTTATACACCATCATAAAGTAATACGTATAATCACACAATTCCGTGGATTAACCACCAGCGCAGGAATGTGTAAAATACAAAAATAGCAATTAAAATAATCTGCGGATTAACCAGCAGCACAGATTAAAGCCCTTTAATATTCTAAAACAACATTACTACTTACTTCACATTAAAGTGCAAATCATCCCCCTCAGTTATTCTGATTATTCAGAATACACTAACACTTTAACAAAATGTGGGTTCTTGCATAATAAAATGCTAAGCTAATCAGGATGACTAATGTACTAACTTCTTTTGCTTAAACTAAAATGTGTAATATAATACAAGTAATATTAGTATAAGACTATAAATCTGGAAAGACCAACAAAATACCTCACAAAGATTGATACATTTCACGAATTCATTTAATACTTTTCAAGCTGTTTCGCAAGCGCTATTCTCTTAAATAAATATTGTATTCAACCCCTATTGATTTAAACTTAATAAAATATACTTAGGAACTTCATATGCAAGTTCCGATAACGATAAACGTAAAGTAATGCATTATGCATCTAACATAAAATTTAACAAGTGTGTGTGTGATATAAATTAAATGTAAAGCATTTTACAGTTCAATACATGAATTATAACAGGTGTGTGTCACAACTCGGATTGTATAACATTTTATAACTCCAAATGTGCTCTGTGGGATCCATGTACAATGTGTCGAACAATAAATCTATGAATCAATAATTATAACTATAATTCAATTTCATACATGCAATTTTATCCATTGTATTGGTTATTATAATCACTATCAGATTAACAATTTTTTCGTGGCTCCTAAGACATGGAATAACTTTACAATATGAAACGCAGAATTTAAATGAAAATGTTTTTCATTAAGTTATTAATCTCTACATTTCTCTATTAAAATGTTCCAATTTTATTACATCCATGCGAATTATTTATCCATCCACGTTTAAATATAGGAATATTAATTATAGCACTTAATTCAATCGTTCTAATATGACGATAAAATCAGAAATAGTTTTGATTAATTATTTGAAGATTATTTATTATCCAAATGTTAAACAAATTGATTAGAAAATATATTACTGGCTTTGTAGAATTAAATATCAATCAGTACTATATTTTTATTAGAATTAGAAACGGAAATATTTAAAATATGTTGATAACTTTAACATTTACTTTAATTTAAATTTCTTTTTCTTTAAAAAGCAAATTTTCATATTCATAACTTCTGTAATTAAAATACTTTTTAATGTTTCCAAATTGTAAAATAATAAACATTTTAAAACATACCAATTCTTGCAATTTTCTTTTAAACTGGAAAGCTCCGACATTTCAAAGATGTAATATTGGAAATTATTACTGTTGATTCGATCCACTTGGCCAGCCGACTTGAACAGACTTTTATTTTTAGCAAGGCATCTTCTAATTAAATACCACTATGTTATTTACGTTTCTAGCAAACTTTGTGGTAGTCCGATTACTTATATTTTTTTTACCCTTAAATAAGCTTGGCAAAGTTACACTACTTGCCTTTACCATTTTTCTTTCATACTCCCTCCAAAAGCAAACTATCAGACAATCGTCTCTTAAATTCGCGCTTTTTTTTTATTACATTGAGACGCCTACGCAATTACTGTATTTATTTTTAATATTTAATTTTAATTGAACAAATGGTTTTTTGTTAAATTGAATAAAATAATAATTTTAAGATCATTTTTAGACAAATAAAACAAAATATTGTTTTTAATAATATTTTACTAACTTTTAATGTGTTGTTAAATTTTTAAAAAGTTAAGCATTTTGATATGCGTTAGCATATGGAAAGAAGCAAATTTAAATTTATTAAAATAATGTAAGAGAGTAATCTGTTCAAATGCAGCTCAAGCCGATCAAATCACCAAAGGAAGAAAGAGAAATTTTTATACTAGTTACATCAATAATAATTATATTTTATACTAAAATATATGGTTACAATATATATATATATATATATATATATATATTTATACTAAAATATATGGTTACAATATATATATATATATCCAACTAAAATTTGCTTTAAATTCAGTATATGATGGAAGTCGAAAGTAAAAACTTTATTTTTTAGTCTTAGTTGACTTTTTTAAATAATATATTAGCCAAGAACAATAAAATATGTTATTGTGACAATGAAATATTAAGGCAAGAAGATTCATTATTATTATTGCAATGTAAAATTATAAATTAATATCATTCATTGAAAATGCATACATAAATAATAAAGTTTTTAGTTTTTAATAAAATTATTATTATTCATTTTTATTGGTATTTTGGTTATTGCATTGTTGAATAATAGATGATAAACAGTACACATGAATATATTTAAATGATATATGTATTTTTTTCATTTTATTATTATCGTAAAAGTGACTTTAAATGTGGAACACAGAATGTTTCAGTAAAATATTGACTAAAGAGTATAACCACATGTTTTTTATGATGGAGCATGACATCATTTGTAAAACTTTATAAAAGAAACTGAATGATTTGAATTCACTCTCTAATGTTATGGCTTTGATAAAAGCAAATCTAAGTTCTTTCTTTTATTTATTTTACACATTTTAAAAGTATTTACTTATTAACTATAAAATGATGGACTAAAAAATTATATTTGTCCAGAAAAACTGTACAGGATTACCGAGAATTTATTAAAGAAATGATAAAGTAATTCAATATATTTAAAGTCGTCTTAATAATTCTTCATTAAAAATGGATATTGCATGTGAACAAAATGTTTAAATAATAAAACATAAACACTAAGAACATAATTATGTATATCAGTAATGTTTTCATCTGCAAATATAATTTTATAATATCAATGAAGTGTATGAACTTAAGATTTAAATTAGTTTATTTGTATGGCATACTGTCAGAAATGGAGACCAGCATCTGTTCATTCATTGTGTCATTATAATATTGAATACCTGCAAAAAATGAAGAATAAAATTTAATACTTACAAAATATTGTAATTAACAAAATACACATTAATGGAATAACTATTTTTGATACTTTTAGTTAAATCTAAACAAACAAGCATTTGTTTGCAACAGGAAGTGTCAATGATTGTAGGAAAAGCTAAGACATCAGCGACTATGTTAGGCTTCAAGCTTAACTATTGGGAAGCATTTAGTATGACACAAAACAATGAGTCCACAGTGGAGAGCCTTCTCTCAGTCAGCATTCCCAAGTTTGCTAGGTTGGCAAAAAGGATAAAACTTGAACATAAGCTGGTGGATTTTCTGATAAAAATCAACCTCAGAGCCCTCCCAACATGTGCCTTTCTGTGTTACAGGCAGGAATATAGAATAGATCCAATTTGTCTGATGTGTAATAAAAATGAAGAGACAATGAGCCATATCCTAGATCAATGTGAAATATGGAATAATTTATGTTATTGTGCCCTTAAAAGATTCAGGAAGCAGACATTACAGGTACAAATATCACAAAGGTGGTAAAGGGTGGCCTTTATAGTAAAATTAGACTGGCCACCTTTATAAATTTTGCTATATGGATAGTGCGAAATAAGAGAGTCTTTGACAATGGATTGAATAATGGGCCAGAAGAGCTATTTCTCAAGTTACTTGGCGAGGCCAAAGACTATGATTGGCATGGATGCCAGCACTGGTTAGCCAGTCAGACATGGGACTAACTGGAAATCTGAAGTACTTAAGACTTAGATACTTATCATGCTGTCATGGCAAAATTAACTAACTGGACATAATGACTCCTATGCAGAGTCTAAAAGTTGTTACATTAATATAATCCAGTCTTTTCCATTTAATTGTTATTTATTGTTAAATCTCTGAATTTGGTGGTCAACTAATTGACCCAAGTAATTCCTAGGTAGCTTATTTTTATGTAATTTTTTTACCATTAGTTTTTTTATTTATTGTTTTCATTGTAGAGCCACTGCACACTGTAATCATGTAACCTATAATAAGAAAGATGTTAAATGATATCCATGTGTATCTTCTTAAGGTGTGAATAAAGTTGTTATTTGAAATGAAATATCAAATTATAATTCATCAATTAGACATTGGACACTATTGTATTACCATAAAATACTATACATGATGATGGTGATTAGAATCAAGTCATATATTAAAATGACCATAAATGTGTAGTTAATCAACAAGATCAAAGAACCTAGCAATAATCATGAACCCACATATATGAGGGTACTGGTACTTGTCACACAATGCAGATCAAAAAACATTTGCCTAAACTTTGGCAATCTAAATCACATGAGTAATGCTTCAGATGCTAGCATCTGTATCATTCTCCCTTCAGGTCCAGTGATCAGGATGAAACATGAACTCTTATAATAAAATACCTCCATTAATATAGCAGGGAAGTTAATATTTTTAAATGATTATCTGATAGAATGGATTCAGGTGTAATAAACAAAACATACACTACAGTAAAAAATACATAGATTATTAGTGAAATAATAATAATATGTTATTAATTGACATCCCACAATAAAATTACAAATAAAATGAATATAAAATCATTAATCATATGCTAAATCATGTGATTTTGGTATATATTCACACCTATTTGACAGTTATTTAGACAACTATATCTGAATGGAAATGCTCATTATATTGATTGGACCAGCAAATTACCAGGGATAATTAACCAACCCCCAAAACACATTCAACTTCATCTGATGAGGAGCATTGGGATCTTGAATACCAAATCTGTAAGTCAGGCAGTGTGAGTTGAGAGATGTGCAACTGGCACTTTGGAAATATAAACATTCAAAATTGGGATAGTGCATAACGGCAACTGGTGTCATGACTATTAAAACACAGACAACAGGAATACTCTAATCATAAGATGACAAAGTGGTACTAACTGAAGGGGTTATATAACAAGTTCACATTAATCTGTGTACGAATACATGGTGTAAGTTTTTGCACCCATATGCTTATTACACATATGACACAGAAATAAACATCAAAAAGCATTTCACCTATGATTAAGGATTGATCACAGATGGGAGAAACATGCATATTCTCCCAGAACTAAAAGGAACAATCCTCTGAAATATGAGAGAAGAGATATGCTTAGCATTGAGTAATATATAGGTAAAGTCTAGTAAAAAATCCCTGTATATCTAAATCTGTCCTGGCAGAAAATCTACCTGCACAGACAATAGGTATATATATATATATATATATATATATACACACACACACACACATATATATATATATATATATATATATATATATATATATGTGTGTGTGTGTGTGTGTGTGTGTATCAACAAACAAGTGATGGGTAAATCAGTTCACTATAACATTTTAATTCGAGAAGTATATATAACACACCCAACAACAAATAAAAATAACCATAAACACAAAAGCTATAACACAATTAACCCTGTTTACAAATATATGAATATATTCAGGTTTGCCTGATGTGCCATTTGAGTCATCTCCTATTAATAGGCAACTTAAATTGGCCTACCCCTCTTTTTATACGATAATAAAAAATTTTAATACCAATGAGGTATCACTTCATGTAACTGAGTTCTCCTCCAAAGATTAAGTCATCTCTAGCCCACACTTGACCAGTGAAACATAAATATCATAAGGCATATATTTCAAAAGATATAGATTCCTAAGCGGACATATTTATATCGTTTCATATTAAAAAAAAAAACTAGACATGTAGCCAGTCATTAAATATGACCCTGAACCAACATATATATGACCCTGAGCCAACATATAAATGTATGTAAATAACATTTAAAATTTTCAAGGAAACAGATAACAGTTTACATTTTAAATATAATTACATTTTAAATAAAATATAACATTTTAGACTTTAAATCACCAGAAACTTGTTAAGATTTTAATATATATATAAATATATACACACAAAAACTTTGTGTGTGTATATATAATATATATATAAATATATACACACAAAGTTTGCTGATTGTTTCCAGATTACCCACTTTATTTTCCAATTGGGAGAACAAAAACAAAAGCAAAGTTCTGCATACAGTAATTCTAATTATTTTTAAAATATTCTAAGGAACAGGGAGGACCGTATATATATATATATATATATACATATATATATATATATATATATATATATATATATATATATATATATATATATATATATATATATATATATATATATAACAGAATTAAAAATATATTCTATTACATTGCAAAATTAGCAGTTTATCTAGGGTTTATTTTTTTATCATGCTATTAAAGAACCAGGGAAAGCCATTGGAATTATGTAAATCAGGGGTCACCAATCTTTTTTGATCATGGACCCCTATATAATTTTTCAAAATCTCCATCGACCCCCATAACAGTAATTTTCAGTTAATTAAAATAAAACCATCTATTAGGGACTGTGTTTGTACATTTATTTTATGATTTTAAACGTTTATTAAAGTAATTTTACATTGTGTAACAATAGTTTTATGAAAAATATCTGAATGTTGAAATTTAAATACCTTAATATTTATTAAATAATCAGTAATTATAAATAAGTAAAAATAATAAGTGAAGTAACTACAGTATTGCTTCTTAATTAATGAGATGGGTGTGCCTGGTGTGTCTTTGCAAGGTTCACTATATTGGTTTTCGAAATTGGTCAATTTTAATCTTAATACCCCTCAAAACTTTTCATTTAAATTATTTATGTATTTAGTTAAAATTGAATTTACGTGACTGAAACCAGCTTCAACCATATAGGAACTTGGAAATGCCAGCATACATGGCTGAGCTACATTGTAAAGTTTTACATATTTTTGCATTATATTTATATTTGTCCAAAATTTGTTTATTTTTAATTTTTTTAAGTAGGGTCTTTGATTCGAGATCCGATAATAATTCGGCAAGCTCGTCTTGCAGGTTGATGTCCACATTTTCAATTTGAGCAGAAAATGGCACAATAATCCATTCAGGAATGTCAATGTTTTCCAAATCAACAAAGTGCAGTTTAAAACTGCCACTTAATTTTTGAAGATGACTTGTATATATTTTCAAGTCTTCTTTTTTTATTTCTAATTGTCACAGATTTCAAAAATACTGATAATCCTTACGTAGCTATAAAGATGTAAATAAATTTTACTTGGAAGCCTAAAAGTAATGTCCAAGCTTGGATAATTGTTACATCTTTTCCTTGCAGCTTTGTTTTGATGTCATTAAATTTTCCAAATAAGTCTGCTAAATAAAAAATATTGTTCTTATTGTTTTGGAGTTCATCATTCACAACAGGATTTATTTTGCTGAGAAATTCTGTCATGGAGTCAAATAACTCAATGAGCCGTTGCAAGCATATACTTCTAGACAACCATCTAACTTTGGTGTGCAAAAATAATTGATTAAATACTTCATTTTCCTCACAAAGTTTGGAAAATTATCTTTATTTAAGAGGTTGGGCTTTAATTTTATGAATACACTTAATACAAAACTGTTAAGCTTTATGTAAATCATTGCTTATTATACAAACACAATGCAAGAGCAAACACACTAATACAAATATAAGCATATTAATAAATTATTACATCTTTTGAGAATCATTATGTCTATAAAATAAGGTTGCCTCAAACTTGAATCAGAGACACAATGTTATACTGTACATAAATCACTTTTGTTATATTTGAATACAAATTTATATACTGTATAATAAAGAGCATAAATGATTTAATATTATATAATTTATATAGTATACAGTAGCACCAATATAAACAGATTAATAAATTAATATCATTTATCAAATAATAATAAAGTTGTAAATATTATTTATGTAATTAAAATTAATACTTACAACCAATATTTTGTGATTACATTTATACCATATTGAAGGCCTTGATATGTAAATAATCACTGTATTTTAATCCATTTTATTAGCTTATAAGGCTGATAAAGATTTTCTACCATTACCATCCTCATGTAAATTAATAAAATGACTAGAAAATAAAAAAAATAAATGCATCTATTAATTAAAAATGCACATTTAATCTGATTTCAAATTGTAATACATCATTTTAGAGATGGAATTAAGCAACAATTAATGCTAGTATTTCTGTTGATGTCTTGTTTATAGTCTTTATACAATTTAAAAAAGAAGATAAAATTTCAATGAAATACCTTCCACCACAATGATTCCACCCATTAAAGTAACTCACAGATATGACACAGTACATTTATCTGTAGATATCTACATATAGGTAAACAGTATATGTATAAAGTAATTCATCAGCAAGCTGATAAACTCTCTTAGTAAGCTGGTCTTTTTTAAAACATTAGAGGGGCTCATTGTCATTTTTGGAAAGGTATAATTCAATAACTACTGACATTCAATTTTATCCATTTAGTTTAGAATCTGATATACTTTGGACATTCCATCTAGTACAATATAGGCTATGGAGAAAACAAGAAAGCTGGATTGTGTTTCTACAGAAATCCAAATTTTATTGTGATAATCTAAAAGCAACTGCTTTACTTGTACTGTCTATCCTTTAGTTATCTCTTTCAACTCTATAAATTCTAATCTCCATACTTTGATTTAAAAAGATCAAATCAATTTAGTCCTTTGAAAAGGAACTTTGAAGAATTTTTATCAAAGAATGTTATACAAACTTTAATTAAATACATTTTCTAAACAAAATAGATATTGGAATTTTATAATTATCAGTATAACTATTATAACATAAATGCATGCTTGTTATAATTTCAAAATCAAGAATAATAAAATGTTAATTAGACCATTTTAAACGTTTAATTTATAATAAAAAAATTCAAAATCAAATTATTTAATTCTTAACTTTTATTCCATTGTAAAATATAAAATTTCTACAAATTTTTTTGTCTATGTTTATTTCTATTTTTTGTTTCAACATTGTATGTATGTATGTGTGCACACACTAATTTGTTATTGTATGCCACAAGACACATAATGGTCTAATAATATATATATATATATATATATATATATATATATATATATATTATAGACCATATATATATATATATATATATATATATATACATATATATATATATATATATGTGTGTGTGTGTGTTTGTGTGTGAAATATAAAAAAAGTTAATATTAATTTTAATTTAATGTCTTAAATTTTAGCAAGTAAAATTTTATTTAAAATATTATTATCTTATTCATTAACTTAAAATTATTTTTGAATATGCATCTTATAAGTATTGAAAATCTAAAGTAAACATATTGTAGTAAATATTCATTGGTATTTTATTGAAATGTAAAATGATTGAATAAGTAAAGTTATATTTATTATATTTCAATTAATTATTATATTATGAAGATCAGAGAAGTGTCATTAACTTTATAGTATTTCAAAGAGTGTATATGTAAAACTGTTTCTGTCACACATAATTACCCCTCTTTTCTTCTATAGCATAAGCTTGTGGTTAAAACACCTGCAGAGGTCCCTACTATCACATTTTATATGCATATTGTCGAGGTTATAGCTTCAGTAAATATTACTTATGTAATCAATGGGCGTTTAATAAATTTATAATTAAACATTTAGGTAAATTTTGTTGTATAAACACATGTCTTATCAAAGCTAATTTCAACAGATATTATGTTCCATAACATTAAATTATAGTATATGTTTCAAATGCTAATTGTCTATTTGTCATTTATTTTTTTATATATTCATTGTTAATAAATTTTAAATTCATTTTAAACAAATAAATTTGCATTAGTGGTTATTCAGTTTATAATGCAAACCTATTAGCTAATGATATTTTGACAGTAACAATCATGAATTGACTTACATGATATAATTTAGAAAACTTATAAGGTAGTCTGGGGATTATGCAATTGGATTGGTGTTTGCACAATTATATATTATTTTCATGGTAAATAATATATTATCATTTGAACCAGATATACATTTTATATAATAATAAATTGATTGATCTGATATTGCTATATATTTAGTAAGTAATTCACTGATTATCATAATTATTTTGTTATTTATACCAATAATTATTTTAAGATAGAAATTTATGTTTAAGATAATTCAATAGTTAATCAAACAAAAACATATTAATTGTTTAAAATAAATAATGGCAATTATAATTGAATTCCTGCATATTTTAGACTATTATGTACTGGATGAATATTATAGCAATTTAGAAGTGAGTTACTAAGATGATCATCTTATTATATTATATAATTGATAATAGCATATACTGAATTTGGTATTTGAATCCCATTAATTAGAATGATTTACTTTGATTAAATTTAAAGCTGTTTTATATAGACTGTGATTTTAATTTTAAAAACATAGTAGACATATTTGGGTAATTATAATTTAACATTAAGTAATTTAGCTTTATTTGTTTAAAGGATAATCTATTGTGATTTGTTAATAATATTTGTATAAGTGCCAAATAAGAAACATCCATTAGGTTCATGTTGCCATGATTGGATATTGTAACCTTTATGATTTTTCAGAGAGTTGACATTATTCTATATTATATATAATATAGAAATAAAACAAACTAACTCCTTTTTAAAATTTGATTTTTCATGACTATATTCATGAAAAAAATGTCCAACGTTTCGACTATTTTTTATAGTCTTTTTCAAGGTACACTAAAATAAAATATGTATACAATAAATATCACATATTCCAAAAAAAAAAAAAATTAAATTAATTAAAAATTACAAAATATATCCATAACCAAAATTTTCTTTTTTTAACTTATCTCACTCCCCTTTCCTATTACAATCACAACTTAAACACAACTAATTCCTATTTAAAAATCTACATATATCAAATAAAAACTTTTAATTAAAAACCTATTTTTTTTTTTTAGCTTTTTCTATTAACAACCTATTTAATTCTGGTTTTATTTCATTTATGTATATACCCTCTTTTATTATCCTTTCATTATATAACTTAATACATTCCATAGGTTTTATTTCAAAATCCCCATGCTTAAATTTATTCTTATGAATGTAAATAGCAGAATTTTTATCACCTAAATGCTGTTTTAATCTAGTTTTCAATTTATTTTTACTAGTCCCAATATATGTCATTTCTACATTCTTTCTAAAACAATTCAAACATTTTATCAAATAAACTGAATTCATGATGTCTAACCTATTATAATCCCCCTTATTATTAATTAAAAAAAATAAATTTGCTTTCTTTTTATAAACTGGACAAATTGAAACATTATATTTCCTATTAATCATTTTAATTAATTTCTTAAATTTAATAAATAAATCTTTAGATATATTAAAACCAACATAAATAATTTTTTCTCTATTCCTATTTTTATATAATCCCATTCTATTCTTTATTTTTATTTATATTTTTATTAGAAAACAAATGTTCAATAAAAATATAACAATATAAATAAAATAAGGAATAGATTGGGATTAGATAGGAATAGGAATACAGAAAAGATTATTTATGTTGGTTTTAATATATCTAAAGATTTATTTATTAAAGTTAAGAAATTAATTAAAATGATTAATAGGAAATATAATGTTTCAATTTGTCCAGTTTATAAAAAGAAAGCAAATTTAAATTTTTTAATTAATAATAATGGGGATTATAATAGGATAGACATTATGATTTCAGTTTATTTGATAAAATGTTTGAATTGTTTTAGAAAGAATGTAGAAATGACATATATTGGGACTAGTAAAAATACATTAAAAACTAGATTAAAACAGCATTTAGGTGATAAAAATTCTGCTATTTATATTCATAAGAATAAATTTAAGCATGGGGATTTTGAAATAAACCCTTTGGAATGTATTAAGTCATATAATGAAAGGATAATAAAAGAGGGTGTATACATAAATGAAATAAAACCAGAATTAAATAGGATGTTAATAGAAAAAGCTAAAAGAAAATATATAGGTTTTTAATTAAAAGTTTTTATTTAATATATATAGATTTTTAAAAAGGAATTAGTTGTGTTTAAGTTGTGATTGTAATAGGAAAGGGGAGTGAGATAAGGTAAAAAAAAAAAAGAAAATTTTGGTTATGGATATATTTTGTAATTTTTAATTAGTTTAATTTTATTTATTTTTTTGGAATATGTGATATTTATTGTATATATATTTTATTTTAGTGTGCCTTGAAAAAGACTATAAAAAATAGTTGAAACGTTGGATTTTTTTTTTTTTCATGATTATAGTCATAAAAAAGCAAGTTTTAAAAAGAAGGAGTTAGTTTGTTTTATTTCTATATATATATATATATATATATATATATATATATATATATATATATATATATATATATATATATATATATATATATATATATATATATATATATATATATATGAACTATTTTGAAAAGAAGAACTGTGTGTTGGATATATTAAATTATTTTATTCTATATTACTATAAACTGATGACATTAGATAGGCTAGATTAATTGATTCTGTGTATTGTATTTTATTATAGGTTAGGTTTGAGATATTTTACTTTTATTACAATTTGATGTTATAAATTTATAGGATTTTAAAAATGAATACTTATATATTTCATTAAGACTCTATAGGTTAATAAAGCCTTTTATCATCATTAAGTCTTACATTTCATTACAATTGACATATCTAATAAGATCAAATTTCTGTTTTGGGGATATTATTGGTTTGTTAGTATTGTCTTTATTTTTATTTCATTAGCATTATTTTCATTTTATTCACCTACAGTTAGGATCAACTATTGAAATATACATTATTAGTTACAATTAAGGTTTTATATTTTCAGATTATATAAAGTTTTCATATCTAATTCTTATCATTTTCATTTTGTTGTAAATAGCTTATAAATAAATAGAGTATATTCAAAGCATTATTTTTATCTAGCCATGAATCATTTTATTCAATTATGGTAGGTTTATATAATTTTAAATGGTGAATCATCTTGTGAAGATAATAAGCTTTATATTTCTCATGATTTGTCAACATTTTGTTCTGTTAAATTTAGTTTGTCCAACTGGGACAAATTATTATTCATTAGACAGTATTGTTTCATTATTGTTGTCTTTGTTTCCAACCTGATACAAATAGTGATCAATAGATAGGTTAAAATTTTATTCTGTTGCAAATGTCACCACATTTCATGGGCATTATTAAACTAGACGATTTTTGAATGGTTTATCTTTATTCTGTTATAAATGCTACTCAATTGTGTGGATTGTTAAATAAGAGCCTAGCTCAATTTTCATTCTATTACATTAAACATTAAAAGCTGAAGCTAAACTAGTCAACAAAATATTTCAAATTTGAATTGTATATATTTATATTATTTATGTGTGGAATGCAAAATTTCACTCTTATCTTTATTTATTTCTGATATTTTATATATAATAATAATGGCACTACACTAATAATAAAAGTATTTCATTTATATTTTTCAAAAGATATATTAAGAAAAAGAAAGAACAGAATTAGTCAATTTTTTGTAGTAATTGAATCTGTAATAAAAAGCAAAAGAATATAATTTTATACTAAAATAAACTAAATAAAAATTGGACATTTATTTACATTTGTTTATATAAAGCTAAAGGGTGATAAAATAAATATTTAAGCATATTTCAGCAAACTACAAGAATTTCAAGTAAGAAAATGAAAAGAAAATAAGTTTGTCAAATAAACTATCAATAGGGTTTTTATTTCTCCAGTTCTGCCATTGTTATTGATTATTTCTTAACAAGATATTGCAAAAGTAACAGTACATCAAACATAAAATTACATTTTTTTTTTCATCTAGAATCAAGATTTAGCATTGTTTATATTTACCAATAAATATATATATAAAAAACTATGAATGGAGTTTTAATTTTCTTTTACATCAAATGAATGAAGTTATATATATATATATATTGTAATGGAACGTATATGAGGCAGCCCACGATTGGGCAAGCCAAATGTACTGGAAACTATATGGTAGCTTACAATTGGATAAGCTAAATATAATGGAACGTCTATTAGGTATTCCATTAAAATTAAAGATTGAAGAAAAACGAAATTATTCCAGTTATATTTAAATAAATTGTTTAAATGCACTTCCAGCTAGCTATATATAAAACAAATCTAAAATCATGCAAAGCAATGAGATCTATCTTTATAATTTATTTTTAAAGATGATGTGACTAACTAATCAAATATATATATTAGAAACAAAGGGACTTCTACTAAATTCAAATATACACATCTAACTATATAAATTTATGTACCTCTAAATATATAAATGAATAATAATATGTGTAAGTGACCTACAAACCAAATAATAAATGAAATATGAAATTATCTTTTATTATTTATAAATTCAATTAATTTCATAATAACTTTGGCATTAAAAGAAAATAAGAATAATATAGTATCGCTCTTTTAAATAATTACAAAGGCATTATTTATAAAAACAAATAGTACATCCTTTATTTTATGTTATAGTTCAACTTTAAATAATATTGATGTTTTAAATATAAATACAAAGAATAACTATATGTATATACTTGTAATAAGTATATATAGATTAAATATATAAAGACATATTTTTGCCTAACCATTATAATATAAATATAACAATTCATATATAACTTCAACCTATAAATTACATTTTAAGATTTTTAAATTATTTAAGATAATTGTCTGAACATCTGTTATACGTTTAATATTATTATAAAACAAGATGCTTAAATTGACCACTTATAAAACGTTGTATTTTATAATAAAAAAAAAAATAAAAGTAAATAAAAAAAAAATATATCAATCTCAAAAATATATTTATATATTACTCATACATATATAAAATTATTAAATACCTTTTAAAGTTCATTTAGCTAATTTTCCTTTCCAAAAAGTTAATTTATTCCATGAGTTCTTTTATCCGTTTACTTTTGATTATTAGAATGCATTCTATCGAAAGGCGAAGAAATTATTATATTAAAGAAAATTGTTAATCCTTAGATATATGCATATTTTATCCGTTTTAAAATTTCCTTCCTTTTTAAAAAATAAATAAACCAATTAAAATGTTAAATCCAGCATGTTAATTCCAATTACTTCCAAATTATGATTAAATTGATGATTATACATTTAAGATAGCTATATCTAGTTTCAACTCCAGACGCGATGAAATTTATACATTGAATTTTTTTAGTTGTTCCATTGAAAATTGCCTTGGAATAAATGAAAGCGATGATGCAGCCTCCTGGCTGCGATTCTTGATTAACCTGCCATAATTTATGTATTTACCATAAAATATATATATTATTTCAGTATTTTGAAGAATAGTAAATTTTATAGAACTAAAGTACAATAAAATCTTTATTTTTCAGTTGTTTGTTCTATATCTATTCCAATAATAATATATCAAAAAAATAATGGCTTCCTTTATTGTTGTTGCTATCGTTCCATGCGCCAGCAGATGCTATTTTAAAACTCATGTTATATATGTTCTCTTTTAAAACAATTAACATTAAAATAAAAATAAAATATCAAGTATATATATATATAAAATATTAAATTGAAAATTTGATATCTTTAAAAATATACATATATTATAATTTATTACATTTAATAATCATTGTAAATAAAATAATTTTTTTATAATTAACAATTTATATGTCCTTATTTATTTTAATAATTAAATGTTTATTATGATGTACTATCAATATATATAAATAAAACAATAACTTCAAATAATAACTATATTTAATAAACATAAAAGAAAAATTTAAATATTTCATATGTAAACATCAACTTAAAGAGATTTTTTTTTTTAATAACAAATGATAATTTAAAAATATAATATCGACTTATCGATATTTACAATATATATATATATATATTGTGACCTTTTCTATAGGTCAGTAATAGTTTATAACAGTCAATTATTAAAAAATGTTAAATTTAGAATATATTCTTTTAATATGGTAATTGTATTAAGTCAATTATATCTTTAAAGTACAATTTGAGGCTAAAGTAAATATGTAGTATATAGAATCATTTAAAAATGGTTATATAAAGCTTTAAATATTGTTTCATATGGTTGTAAAAGCTGGCCATATTAAATAACACAGCTATAAATAATTAAAAGTATATTTAATAAATTCGATTTTAATAGTTTAAAACTTATAGTTAATACATGCTATGTTTAAATTTGTAATCATATTTAATAAGCAAAAATTAATATAGTATATTTTAAAATAAACTTTGTGATGGTGAAAATTATATCTAATTCTATATTTTCTAAATTGTTCTTCCAAATTTTTTATAATTATTTTATATAATATAATAAGTGTATCAATTTTATTAGTCTAGGCAGAGAAATAGATTGAAAATCATCTGTCAAAGTTATAATCATGTGATCTTTAATGTATACTCTCACACACATGCTTGTTTGAAATAATAACAAAGTTTAAGATATTTTAAAAGTTATATTATAGAATTGGATAGAATTAATGCCTATCATAAAAGTAAATAGTATTAAACACTAAGTTAACTATCATATGTAATGTTTAAGTAAAGTAATAAAGACGAATACAGATATAATAAAAATTAAATATTTTATTTAAATAAAAATAGATAAATTTAATAGATAAATGGAATAAGTTATTAAATGTTATTTTAAAAGTTATTTTAAATGTTTAAATAGTTTTAATAAAATAATAATTTATTTAAAAGTAATATTTTAAATAATATTTTAGGTTCATTACGTCATCATTTTTATTTTCAAATATAATTCTACTATAAATTGGAAATATGTAAAATTTTTCTCAAGCTAAAGTAAGAATTGGCCAATAAGAATAGGTATCCTTACAGACAATAAATATCATTGTAACTAAGTTATAGTGGGAGATTAATAATGTATTGAAACCAAAGAAAGGTAAATTATAACTATCAAAAGATAGTATTTTTTTAAATCTTTTATTTTAGTCAATTTTTTTAGTACTTTCTTATAACTTTATCTGCAAAAAAAAAAACTAATTGATAATTTTAAAAAATATTTTTTGCAAAAGAGAGTATAAACTAAAAAATATTTTAATAATTTTGTTTAATATGATTTTCTAATTTTTTAAAGTTCTTTATCAGTCGTATTTTATCTAAAAAGTTTAACCTAAACCATGCAGTAAAAAATGGATATACTACAAAATAAAATGGATAGAAATTGTAATGCTGAAAAAATATTTGAAATATTTATTGATACAGTTCTATTAATATTTAAGTGAAGAACTGTTCTGGTACATAAAAACCACAGCACGGACATTATACGGAGTCTAAGAATGTATGGAAACGTATTATTTATAGACAGATCCAAGATTTATTTTTAAATAGTAGTAAGACAATTATATTTCATGGATTATTTTATATAATATGATATTCAAAGGAGTAAAATGTTATATCCTTTCTGAAGGTAACATTTTTTAAAAATATTTTTCAAGAATTAAATAAAGAACCCAGGAAAATATGATACAGAAGCATTTTGGTATTAAAATATCCGTCCTTCGAATTATTTAAAATGTACTTGGAAAAGATGTGTACAAAAGTATTTGAAGTTTTTATTTTAAAAGAGATTTATAAAAAAATTCCAAACGAAAGTTTAAATGTATCAATAAGGAAGCATGGATAAAAAGTGAACACATAGATGAATAAAAATGGATCCATGGAAATACAAATAGTACTTAAAAGTTCATCAAATATTTTAAAATTAAATAAGATGGATTGATGCATCGGTTACGCAGAGAATATTGGTAGAGGAGAATAAGAAGCTTCACAGGATTAATTAACATTATCGTCTTAAAAATTAAAACCAAGGATTATTTTCTAAATTTTATTATATGGATTAATAATTATTTTATTTAAACTTTAACGCGCTTGGAGAACATTTAAAAAAAAAAAACTCTAGAGAAAATAATCAGCATTTTGGATTTATCAGGAACTATCATCAAAAAAAAAATGTAACTATAGTTTTGATTCTTTTTATTTTGTTAACCTAGTTAAAATCTAAATTTTTATATAAGATTAGGAAAAACATAAAAACATTATCTTGTTAATATTAAAATTTTATAATATAACATCCTAATAATTTAGCTAAAAAATATTTTAATATAAAGTGTATGGGTGTGAATTTTTATATCTGCAATGCTCAAGTGGACAAAGGAAAGCCTACTGAACATGATGATTAGATAAAGGTTATTGGTAATAATAATAACTATTGATAATTTTATAATGTATATTTTTGTTTTCTTTAGATAATCCATAAATTGGAAGAAAGAAGTGTATTTTTTTTTTAAATTATATGTAACGCATTTTATACAAATTTTAAAAAACATTATGAGATAGGATTGATTTGAAAATATGCATATGACATTTTTATTTTTTATTAGTGATATAATCCAACATAATAAATAGTTATGTGATTCTTTTAAAAATTTTATGATATGGGATATTCAAATATTGCCTAAGTAGATTGTATATGATTAAACATATAGAATGATGAAGTGGACATACTTTTCTTAAGGGATAGTAAGATTGTTTAACTATTAATGAATTTTATTTATTGTTTTGTAAATGCAGATAGTTATTTATCGATGTAAAATGTAGAAAAATCTTGAGAAATAATGTTGAGATAGTGGCTTGGAAATACTTAGTGAACAGGAAACCAAGATGATGTATTTTTAAAAAGAGGATGTTATAAGGAATGGAAATAATATTTAGTCTTTATGTGGTTATCAGCATAGTTAACATAGCCCTATGACTGATACACATTTTATTTGGACAGTGTTTATATTACTTTAAATATTTGATGTTCTAATAAAGCTGAAGAAATAGCTTTAACATCGTACCTGTATTAGAGGATATTAGGCAGATAAATATTCTACCTCTTCGCACTGTACCATGATTTTGAGATATGTTAAGAATAATACTCTAGCTTTCTTCCTTAATCCTATGCATCTGTTTTCACTATCTTTATTTCATGTAACTGCATCATTTAGTAAGATATGTTTAAGAGAAATGATAAATAATTTAGAACTAAGGTTGTGCTATCGTTTTTTTAGATAAGATTAGTTTAGTTGCTTATAAGGAGCAGAATGTTATAACTTAAAATTGAAGATCCAAAGTGTCCTAGGGAAAGAAAAGAATCATAAAATATATTTTGAATTTTGTTTTGGAAATGAAATATAAAATTTGTAAAATAAGGTATCTAAACAAAGATATTTTTTTTAAAGTGATAATAATTTTAAATGCTTTAGTATTTTTTTTTTAAGAGAAAAATAAGTATTGCATATTTTATTTTAAAATACAATAGTACAAAGTAGATTATGTAAACAATATGCATAGTATATTTTGTTTATTAATTAACAGAAATCTATTAATGATTAAACTTATATCATACTAAAGTAAGGTTTAAAGAATATATTATGATTAGTAAACATGTTGTGATAAATACTAAAATCTAGTACTGAATTTTGGATAATAGTTTGTGTAACATCTTTGACTTTGCAAGATGAAATTTTTATATTTTGAGAAGTCCATACTCATTATAAAATTTTGTTTTCCTGTGGAATGTTTTTCTAAGTATGAATTTTCTAAAATAAGATAGTTTAATAATATTAGAGATAAAATGCTGTTGCTAATAAAGTAGAGAAATTTATTTGTAATAAGTTAACAATAGTGAGAAATCAAATAGTAACATTTTTTTTTTATTTTGTCCCAAATCTAAATAAAATATAATTGAAATATAATTTTTTTTTTTTATAACCAGATAGATCAAACTGTAAAATAAAAAGAGTTAAGGATATCCACTGTAAATAATGTAAATAAACTGTTTAGTTATGTATTGTTAGTAATAAACTTTGTTAAATTTTGTTATTTAAAAAATTTTGTGTCAGAGTTATTTATTTCTCCACATCGCTGCATGAAAACATGATATATGCATAATAACTGAAACAAATATATAATTTTGCACAAAAGATGAATAAAGAATTATTTTATGAATTTTAAATATTTTATTGTTATTCATTATAATTAAATAATCATAATCTTACATTATTTATTGGTCATAAATCAGCTATCACAATATTATATTAAATTATATGCTATCAGTTGCCACACATATTTTGTTTATCAGATTATTAAAATGCTACCACATATTTATTATATCATTACATGAAGAATATTATTATTGTTATTTATTATTATTAGTTTAAGTGTAGTAGATTATGACATAAAATCCCTTCTCATATTTTACTACCGTATTTTTATTAACTTAGAATAAACTTTATGAACCTGAGATTATTTTATTGAGCTAGATTATTATTAAATAGAATATTAAAATTTAATTATTAGTTTAATCTTTGTGAGTAGACGTTATTAAAGTCGTAAGAATACTATGAGTTTGTTATTTGAAATAGTAATAAGGGGGGATAGTGTTCTTATGCCATTGAGGTAGTATCCTGTAGGATATTGGCTCAATGTAATCTATCTTGTCAACTGTATTTTCACTTCAAGTCTCATGAAAATATTAAATATTTATTTAATTTTATTTTTATAAACTGAACTTTATTCGTATTGTAAATTTGAACTAGTGACACATTTTAATTTTAGTACGGAATATTTAGTTATTAATTATTAACTGCAATAGAACCCGTTTTATTTATACCATATATTATCTGGAAGTGAGGATGCATAATTACAAGCCCAGATTATGGCGGCAGCAACATGGGGCCTGATGTGTAGTGGTTCTACACATAGTGAAGGTTAGATTATGGCAGGTCAGAATATATATATATATATATATATATATATATATATATATATATATATATATATATATATATATATATATATATATATATATATATATATATGGCATAGTTAGAATTTAGAGTTAAAATTTTCTTTAAAACATTCTCATTAATCATGTTTAAATTAAAAATGAAAATATTTTTTTATGTTTAATATTTGTTTGACTGTTTGAATTATATAAAGTTCTTTGTAAGTATTTAATTTTTGTCAGTATTAAAAACAGATTGCTTATCATATATTTTGTAGTTTAAATAACGTATCCATTGATTGTTCATTTTTGGTTTCATTGTAATATTTTTTTTTTTAAGAAAAAATAATGTTATTATGTGACAGAAAGTGGTTTTCAGTTTAATATAATCCAGACTAGGGCTGATATAAATGAAAATAGTTATTTCACCAAGCTGTTGGTGGCCTGGTGGCTGGCATGGTTGCCTTCCATGTGGCTGGCCCAGGTTTGCTTTCCTGTCAATTCATTTGACATATGAAAAAAAAAATGAATTGGATTGAAAAATTGTAGTATCAAAAATAAAATGTGCATAAAGTAGAATGAATACTCATTGTTGATTATAAAAGGAGTAAATAATGTTAAAATCATAGAACATTCTCATACTAATACATTACTCAGAATTATATTGCAACTCCTATTTACTCACTTTGATAAAATAAGAATTATTTTTTCATCTGAACTCCAACTACATATATTCTAAATAATTCAACCTTGATATCCCAAAAAATCTAAAACTTATTATTAGTGGTGTTCTTAGTTCATAAATTAAACATGCTTAATATTTCATATATTTATGTGCTGTTGAAATTAGTAATATAATGTTGAAGAAATAGAAAATGTCTAAATATGTTTTAAAATACAAATATTAAAACAAATCTCTGAGATGTACTACTTTTCATATATCATTGATTTTTTATTCTTACCTTTATAATATTTGAGTGATAATATCTTAATTATAATATAATATAATAGAACAAAAGATGAATAGAAATAATAACTTATCTAATTTATCATTATAAAAAATTTATAATATTTTAATTATATTAATAAATATTATTGCATTAATGAATAGGAATTACTTTTTATTATGTTTTCATAAGCCATAAAATATGTGTTTCATAATTAATAATTATAATTGTAATCCTTTCCTACTAATATGAGGAATGTTTTAAAGAGCAGATACCTTTATTAATCTTTGTACTTTTTAGATTACTTATTACATTCCAAATTTATTGAGCAATTTGATACAGTAATAAACTTTTCTGTAATGAAATACATAATTTATGAAAACAATGAAATAAAATAAGTACTGAAAGAATTATTTTCTTTAAGGAAAGATTGTGTATAAAGCCATAAATTTTATGAAGAGTTCTTCAATATTTAAAATGGCACATTTAAATGAATCTGAACCAAAACTATTAGAATAAAATCTACAAACTGAGCAAAAACACATTTAAAAGAACAAATAGCAGAAAAATGATCCTGTTGATCTAACACAAATCGATAATAATATAAAACTACTTAGAGTAATTTAAAGTAAACAGTAATTGTTAAAACTAATTATCCAAATACATGTGAATAATCTTGATGGCTTACAACAAACAATAGAAACATTGAAAGAGTGTGATGAACTATATCATGTACTCAACATAATCTTGCAGCTTAATAAACAAATAAAAAAATAAAGTTTACATTCGATATCTATATAAATATATATATATATATATATATATATATATATATATATATATATATATTTAAGATGGCGAAATATGACACAGCTAGCTATAATAGAGGATATTAATCTTCAATTTTATATAGGCATTTTTTAAATTTTTGTAGTTTTATTCTAGTAAATTGTTATATATATATATATATATATATATATATATATATATATATATATATATATATATATATAAAGATCGCAGTATGGTTCCAGTTATTGCATGTTGATTTAACTGAAGGCTCCCTTTTTTTCCAAGTCATATATATTACCTAATGTGACAGAAAAGATTTATTCAGAGGATTAATTATTCTTTCTGAATACGATCTAAAATAAGAAGTGTTAATTAACAAACATAATGAATAACATAACTTTGTCCTGTCATGTTGTGTGAAATTAATGTGTGATAAGTTAAAATTTTACCTTCAGTCCTAGATCATGGTGATAAGTGAGAGTCAACTTACTAAGAAAAAAAAAATAAACCTAAATTTTATTTTAAAAAATATTCAGCTAAACTTAACCTTTTCTTCTTGTACTCTCTTACAATGAACTCTCCCAAAATGTTGAACTGGAGGTTTAGGAATAATAATAATAAAAAAATAATACTTACATAGATATTTATAAAAAAAATTGTAACATGTAACAAAACATAGTTTCATTGAATCAATTAGATGAAAACTTGTGAATCAACAAAGTTCTTCATAAATTACAGATCATGCACTTCCAGCAGTTTACCTCCATGCAAATACATATAGCTCATCACTGCTCCTAAATGTTGTATTCTGAACAATTCTATATCATTTGGTTGTTGTTTTCTTCTCTGATCCAAGCACAAACATTCCACACTAGGTAAAAAATAGTCTATTAGGCATTTTAAAATAGACAATACGAAAGTTAAACTATTATGGTTAGAAGATTAATGATCCCACTGACAATAATCAACTCTTTAGTCAAACTACATTGTATGTTGATTCAATATATATATATATATATATATATATTGTAACCGGCCACTTATTCAACCGATTTTATAGGGATTGAGAGCTCCGAAATAAACATGATATAGCGTAAAGCTTTATTTAATTTCCTATATCGATAGTTGTTCATTATCAACTCAAGGGGGCGCCAGATACGATGATTTAATTTACAATTTAATTTCTCGCATCACCTTACGTCATATCAAAACGATTTCGAAGTCTTATCCCGCCCATAAGCTCACACTCCCAGCATGGACCAATAAGGGTCACTCAGGGTCGCGATGAAATTGCTTCAAGAATATCGTTCTGGTAAAAGACACAATAATAACCAATAGAGAAGAAGCTTGATTGGTTTATAGATCGGTCCGAGTATTGGACCGAGATATTGGCTATTTGCAACTAGTACGAATGTTTGATTTATGCGTCCTTATACAAAAAAAAATTAGAAGCTTGTAATATCATCCCCCCATTATCATACAGTCCAATAGAATTATTCATATTATCTTTATTGACATTTAACTTACACAGATTAATAATAGGCCCTCCCAACTCTTAAACCTATCTTAACTACATAGTAAATAAACATCGTGACTTACGGCACGATGAAGTTTAAAGAAATAAACAAAACAAAGATTTAAAAGTAAACATGATTAATTGCGTGAATAAATTTTAATTATAATACTTAAGTATATTTTTAATTATAGAGAATGATTTGAGGAATGCTCGACTTGTTTAAATAAAAAAATGGAATTTATTGAATATAAAAAAAATGAAACATTAGTTAATAGATTTATTTGCACACACATACACGCATTCTTGCACTCGCACAGAAAAGAACATATAATGCATAATAAATATGGATGATATAATATATTTCCTTCTTTTACATTGAAGTTAGGTGTGTGTTATATTTCGTTGCGAAAAGAAAACAATAATTCTGATCAAAGTTCATAACAGGAAAAGTCCTAAGATTTAAATATGAGGAATTATATAACGTATGATATTTTATTTATGGAAGTTGAGGTTAAAATATTAATATTCAAATATGAGGATTATGGATCATTTTATATTTAGATTTATGAAATATGAATTTAATTAGTTATGAGATTGCCTTTTAAAGTATACTTAAAGAATGAATGGGAGCATAAAAGAAATAAAATGTTTACCTAGGATTTTGCGTAGTCTTCTGCTGCTTCTAATTTGATGAGGGTTCGAACCGGTTGGATACTGTTTCCATAATAAGTGTTTATTTATTTTATATAAGTTCAGCATAGTATATTTGGACGATTCTTGTAAGTTAGACGGGACAACGTCATTGGACTGATTGGAGTACGATGTTTGGATGACACTGTGGTTGATTATTCATAGCGGTGGAGATATTCTGGCGGCGGAGCGTCGATCAATCACTGAGGGGTTTCTTAGCCCATCATGACTATCGACGCTCTACAGGTTAATTTCACAGTGGTCATATTGGATAACAAACAAAATAACAGTTGTAGCTTCTGGAAGAATTTTAATAAAAAACTATAAGCAAAACAAAACAAAGAATGTAAAAAAACTGTAACCAAGCATTCTAAGGTTAATCAAAGTTTTTAAGGTCAATCAAGGGTTTTTTAGCTCAATCAACAGTGAAGACAAAGACTAAGACTCATATTTATATGGGTTGGCTATTATCTGAGGATCCAATCTACACCCAGAGTTCCATATTCTCTGAGTTGTCGTTGGGGTCCGTGTCCTACGTAATGTTCATTCAATCCATATGCTTGAGGCAATCTTAGGTTTAGGCAATCTCATATTGCAATCTCAGTTAAAAAATTTATACTTATTCACACCTTTGATGCATACGTGCGTGTGTGTTTTAAGAGAACAATACAATCTTACATTAGTTTAAAAGTCGAGCATTTAATCTCAAAATCACCTCTATAAGCTTTTAACTTTTGCTATAGTTATACTTTAAAATAAACCCTTTTCTTAATTACCCCCGCGGCAGATACAAGTAGAATTATTTATTGAGATTTAGAATGGAAATTACTTATTGAGATTTAGAATGGCATATTAGTAATATTTTAATATTTTTATTTTTTAGAGGATATTATTACAATAAATTATATGAAAGCCTTAAATTATTTAATTAGAATTATTAACATTTTATTATCTATTTAATCAGAAATATTAGCATTTTATTTTATATTATATTTTATAAAGTATTGAAAAAAATATATTTACAATTTATCATAAATTGAAAGTAAATAAATATAGAGTATTTACACTGCTTGTGTGTGTGGGTATATACATGTACTGACTTTGTCTCGGTACAATATATATTTTAAATAATTGCAGTTCATAACTGAGATAAACTTTATATGCAATAAAATTAAATCATTCCATCATTTTCTATGGTGGCTATACTTTTTTTTCTGGATTCACATTTTATTAAAAGTTTTGTTTTAATTTCTCCCTTTTTCTTTCATCAGTTTAAAACAATTTTCTAGAAATTTATTCTATTGCATAAACTAACTTGGTTGCTCTATATTAAAAGTCTTTTTAGCTTGTTCTGGCCTTGTGTTAAAATTATATTTAGAAAGTCAATATATTCAAATGAAAGTATCCATCTTGTATGGTGTTCGAAACCTCTTGTTTAATCGATGTTGACATCCTATAGCAAACGTACAATTTTAAAAATGAAAGTGTTAAAATTACATTTTTTATACTAGGCATGGTTACTGTTGTGTAGCATTTTTTATACTTGGCATGGTTACTGTTATGTAGCAAATGAAATTCTTCTGTTCCTTTTTCACTGCCATATGTGTCTATTGTTGACTCAAATTTCACAGGTAGTAAATTAAAGCATGTATTTTATATAGTAGAAAAACATATTAATCTAGTCAGACATAAATCCTGACTGAACTTAATCTTATATCACAAGTAGTTGTCAATTAGTGTGAGTAATATATATATATATATATATATATATATATATATATATATATATATATATATATATATATATATATATATATATATATATATATATATATATATATATATATATATATTGAACCAGGTGAAGGGTTTTATTGCTCACTTAAGGGAGGAAACAAAATCTATACATTTGGCTCTTTAAATAATATAACTTTTCAAGCAATATTGTAAACTTTTATACAAAATTATGATATAATTATTTATTCTTAATAAATTTAATCTACACCAAGATAATTTATATATTGCAACATTGTGGCCCTTTAGCTAAAGAATAATAATGCCCACAGGGCACCTGTGACCAAGCCAAAGCTATATATAAAATATATAACTCTGAACATGTTTGAAAGATGGAGATCTTCTCGATTGCAGAATTAACACCTATCATTCAAATCAATTTTTTTGTTTCTGAGTAAACTCCAGGTACCAGTCAGTTACCCAAAGATAAATGATGCACTTTCAGTGATTATCAAACTAATTCAACACCTGTGATATCCCAAATAGCTCAATAAAAAGGAGTATAATGCATTACTGTTTTAATTAATGGTAAAAGAGCAATAAGTTTAAAGATAATTTATTTTTAAATAAGTACTTATTATTATAACTTTTAAAATACTTCTAATTTTTTTCAATTAAATATAAACAATGATTCATAATAATTTCAGGAACACACATGTTATAGTAAGATAAACAATAGCAATATAATTCAGCATTAAAGTGTTATAAACATTCAAAACATATACATTAATAGTTCATTTTATATGGTTATAGAGTTCATTTATTAACTGACTCTGGGAGGCTTCAGGGTTAGCAATTGCTACATTATTATCAGAAATGAAATAAGAAAAGTTATTCATTACCTATAAGATTTTGGACATTAAATTCTTCTGTTTTCTGCCTCACATGATAATTTTCCCAACCGGTTGGATTCAATGATTGTGGAGGTTCCTTTGCTTACTATTTTATGGCACTATTCTTTAAGACAGGTAAATATCCCTGGTAGTTTTTAAAGTTGTTAGGCAGGCATCACTATTACAAGGTAGGCCACTGGTTCTATCAGAACTCAGGCTGGAGCAAGGTCATATGATTCCAATGGTTGTTAGCACTGCACTGTCTTGGTAAACACTGATTAATTGACTGATTGACTAAACTGATTAAAGAACTAATAAACTAAACTGAACTGATTGAATGATGAAAAACCAGACTATTTATGTGGTGACCTGTTGTCACTTTGTTAATTAGTTTTTATATCTGCTACCTTTGGTAGCCATTGCTATATTTGCTGTTTTGTTGATTTTTTTGATTAATAGCCATTGCAAATTCTGTTTTTATATCATTTATGAGCATATACAATATTTTTTAACTTTCATATATCATTTTATCAACACGCACACATTTTACTATACTTCTTTATTTTAAAATCATTCACTATTAATGCACATATATTTATATTTCTTTAAATAACAGGAAAAGACTTTCTTTTTTTTCTTTAAATTAAATGAAAAGAAATATTTTAATTTCCATGTAAAAGATTTATAGTTTATACTGTTCTACTTTTAATTCTTAATTACATAAAATTCAACTACTTTAAATTTTGAAGTTAAATTTCTCTCCCACTTCCAATTACTCCTTAATACATAAAACTATGAATTAATTGATTTTTAGCAAACCGTTTTAAAAGAAATAACTCTAAACTTCTTTCATTAAACTTTTAACTTATATGAATAACTCTTTAAACTTTTATAGATTATTTTCTTTTAGTGAACTATATTTTGTTTTAAACTAATAATAAAGAAAAATTATTCAGACTTTTATAAATTTATTTATTTTCAGATGAGAAGTTTTTACTAATTGACAGACAAATTATTCTGCAATACTTTTATTATTTATTATCAATTTTAAACTTTATGTTGCTTTATGAGGAATTTTTATTTTTTGATAATTGTAAACATAATTTTAATGAACACTCTCAGTAGCATTACAATATATATATATATATATATATATATATATATATATATATATATATATATATATATATATATATATATATATATATATATATATATATATATATATATATATATATATATAAATTACCCCAAATTAACAACTCAATCAATCTAACCAAGAAAATAAACTTTAAACCACTACCAATGTTTTCAGTGCTACAAGCAGACTTCTCAAATGTAAAGAACTACAAAAATATAACATATTTAAACTAAACATTATCCACAATTCTACTTATTTCCCATATTCTCTTAATATTAAAAGAACTTTTAAATAAGTTAATTGCTTCAGGATTCTGAAACAATTAAGTTATTTTAATATTAACGGTGTATGGGAGGTAAGTGAAATTGTAGGTGATGTTTATTAGCAAACGAACATGTTAGTTTATTAATAAAATTTAAGATTGTTTGCTTATTTAAAAATTTCATGCTGTGTGTTTGAGTAAGTTTATATTTCAATATTTAACAATATTTATTGTACAACTTCAAAGTGGTATCATTTTGAAGTTTGCTACTATAGAGGTATAGATTTTTAAACAGAGGGCATTACTGAATATTTGTAATTGTATAATGGTTTAGATATTTGTATGATTATTTCAGTTAGTGTTAATAGTAACTTTATTTTCATTTATAGTTTGGGATAGTTATTTAAAGATTAAAATCTAATGTTTAATTTGTCTTTAATAAGTTTGTAAACATGTTAGTTTATTAGCAAAATTAAAGATGGTTTGCTTATTTAAAAATTCCATGCTATGTGTTTGAATTAGTTTGTATTTCAATATGTAACATGGTTTAGCATACAACTTCAAAGTGGTATCATTTTGAAGTTTGCTATTATTGAGATAAAGACTTTTAAACCGAAGACGATACTGGATATTTGTAATTGTTTAATGGGTTATATATATATTGTGCCCTTATATGTATATATATACATATACAATATATATATATATATATATATATATATATATTGTGGCCTGTCTATAGGTGGTATGACCCTAAGCAGAGTTTCCAAGTCCCTTATATTAGGCCCTACTTGGATTCTGGTTACGTACTATTAACAAACTTACTATATCCAAACCATTTTCTTTAACTATAACAATTGAATTTGGATAAGATTAGTATTTATCCCAAATTACTTTGACATGAGTAAATATTTCTAAAATAAGACGTGTTTTAAATATAATCAATATGAGACTCATTTACCCATAAACAGATCACATCCCCTTAACATTAAACAAATATGAAATATTTGTTCAATGGCATAAGAAAACCCAGATTCTCCTCCTTATTAAGTATCTGCATACTCTCATGACTCACAATAATATCTAATGTATTATTTTATATTTATAACTATTAAGTTTTAATTCAATCACTCATTAAATTAATCTGTTAGATAATTACAAATAAACTTTGATTCATATTATGTTTAATAATTAAGA
The DNA here is from genome assembly GCA_028023455.1 of Epiperipatus broadwayi. Taxonomy (NCBI): domain Eukaryota; kingdom Metazoa; phylum Onychophora; class Udeonychophora; order Euonychophora; family Peripatidae; genus Epiperipatus; species Epiperipatus broadwayi. Next base: position 62,889 of record JAQFVV010000377.1, on the reverse strand, counting down.
TTGGAAATAATCACAATAATAACTTTATAATAAGAAGATCTCTGGAAAATCATTGATTTATTGATTCTTCATACTACCCATGGAATATCAAGAGGGCATTTATAGATTTCCATGGATAGTGTACAAATTAAGAAAGGCTTATAATTTAAATTCATAATCAAGCCTTATATGTATGTTCTTTAATACTGAATATTAAAATAATATTCTTAACTAAACTGTGATTAACACTAATACTTTCACTAATAACTAATGTATCATTTAATTATATATTAATAAATACACTTTAATAATTGGCTATGTGATCAATGACCTATGGAATCAAGGCAGCATGTAACAAGTAAAAAATCTTTACTGACAGATTTATATTTATTAAACTGTTAGACTTGCTTTAAATTGAATTGACTTTTCATTTTAATTTTGACTGTACATTTTGAGTTATGTGATGTGGTGAGAATGAGCCCAGAAAAGAAATGCAGCAATTAGAATTTAATAAAACTTTTAAAACAATAATTTTAATAATATTCCTTACAAATGATAATAAACATTACTATTAATATCGAATTTAAAATAACTTTTAACAAAATAATACACATATATTATAATAATAATAACAACAGAAAATTAATCGTTGAAGTATTATTATCAAACAAAACTAACAATTTCCTATTATATGTTGAGATATTTATCCCTATGTATGTGAACTACATATAACACAATCAGTTAATTAAACAATCTTTTTTTTCCATTCATGGTTTGTTAGTTCAACCTCTACATATTAGTAGTACTTGATGATTAAGTAACAATACAAAAAATATGTGAGAACGTAGGGTCATAATTCTGGAGGTTGATAAGCAAACAAAATTAATACTTTTATCTTTTACATAAGAACAACATCATTGTTTTACTTTATCCATTCACACATGTAAATACAACCTGCTCTCTGGATTGTGCATATATCATTTTAAATACCCTTTCCTACTAAAATATTTAACCTATTTGTTTATTTAAATGATTAATAATCTTTAATCTCAACCTAATTATTAATAACTATTAATAAAACAACACTTGAATTAATTCCATATTAAATGATTTAGTTCTCTTCCTTTCCCTTATTATACTAACAAATCATAGATTAAAATATAAATACCAACATTAGAAAAAAGTTCTTTTTTAAACTCTCAGCTAAAGTATAAGAACAATTTTAAATTTTCTAGTTGTTCCACACTCCATAAACTTATTAGAACATTTTTATTTTTCCTTATTTTTTGAAGATTCTGCTTATCTGAAGATTTGCAAGGTATTTGAGTTACTGCAACAATAATCCTTCATTTTGTTCTTTGTTTAGTAATAAAAAATTATTTGTGGCTTGTCTTATTTATTTTAGATGATACATATTTCTCTCTATAATAAAAGGTACACTTATGATTTCAATTAAAAATGTGTCATGCAACATTTTTTCAGCTAAACTTTATAGAAACTGACATTCCTGCCGGTATGGCTCCGAATAAATAATTCTATCTCACATTGTAATTAAGATTTCATATATATCCAGAATAATAATGAACACTTTTTTATTTATTACTAATTTGGTTCCATTGAATTTTAAATATATATATACTTAACTGTTTCCAAGAGATTTACTATTCTTTTATCTATCCTTACTGGAAATATACGGTGTTTATTTATTTCCTTCTGTGTATTATTGCAGTTCATTTTCCCTATGGCACAATTATTGTTACTTTTCTGTGAATATATTCATTGATTATTCATCTCCTATTATTTTTCAATATTTATTAATTTTCAAGAAATTATTAAGAATTACCGATTATTGACTTGCCCAGTAGAAAAATTATTAATTTATTCCATTATTTTATCAACAAAGCTTATAATTATCCATATATATATATATATATATGATGTAGAGTTGCAAATCATAAGGTTTTAGGAATTTTTAATCCAATTTTTTTTAAATATATATATATTATTAAAGGAAAAAAAAACTATTTACTTATTTTACGATCCAGCCAGAAGTAAAAAAAAATCTTTCTTTTTTTTTTCTCCAGTTCAATAGTATACAATTGTTTGACACTTTTCGATTGGCTAATATTTCCCACCTTTTTCTATTTATAACAACATAGATTTACCTCTTAAGTTTTTTGGTTTATTATTTTAAAATGACCGATTTTTTTTCATTTTGGAAAAAAAAATATTGAAATACAATATTTTTAGAAATTAAATAAACATAGAATTTACTGTTTTAATTTTAAATCAGTAATTTGTAAAATTAAACCTTATTTATTTACTTTTAAATATAGCAAGATTTGAAGATAAATAATTTCTATTTTTAAAATCAAATGCACACAAACAATAATTATTAGCACCTATAACACATTCTGTTTACCAAATTACAAGTTAAACTTCACTGATTTTAAATACTAAATGATATTACTTGTCCATCCATTTGCATATATACACCTCTATGGTTATTATCTATGTGTATCTTGAGTTAAGATCATTTATAAATTTCCATTAGCTAAAACCGAGTTTAAATCCTATGATCTAATATGTCATTACTGTCTTCTTTTAATAAGTAAATATTATTGGATTTGTAAAATTTAAAATTATACACCAAAATCTTATTTTAGAATAATCTGAGCTAATAAAAAGTGCACAATATATATAAAATATATTATATAATATATATATATATATATATATATATATATATATATATATATATATATATATATATATATATATATATATATATATATATATATATATTGTAACGATCCGGAGAAAGTTAGCTTAATGTCATCTATGTGATGGTCCTTTCGCTGAGGTCTGATTCCATTGTTTTTCTCTTCTATCTGACTGTTGCTTATACATTTAAATGCCGAAGGATAGTTTACATTTAACTAATTAAAACAATCATTTCCATTTTCTGATTACTTAATGTGTTTTCCAAAATTAAAGATATATTTTTATCTCTAAATCTTTTTAAGTTTTTTTGCTTTTAAAATATTTTTTCTATTTTTAATAAAGTTTTATTTTAATAATTTTTTTCATCTGTGCGATTTTATATATATATACGAGTTTAAGATAATTTTTTAATTTTCAATTTTTAATTCTTAAAAAAGTTTTTATTTGCAAACTTTTATTATTTTAATGTTTACTAATAAAAAACAATGTAACATATGTATGTGCCTGTTACATATCAGTAAACTTGCTTAAAAAAAAATAAACAAAAAAAAATATTTTACTTAGGGTTAGTAATTACGGTACATGATTAACAAAATTTACAAAACATTCGGTTAGTATAAAGACTATATACAAAAAAAATGTTAACTATCATTTTCCTAAGGACCATTTATGTCTATGCCTCCTCCCCCCAAGCATTCTATTTTTTTTTATACATTTTATTTTTACACATGGTATGACAAGCAAATTTTATAAATTATTTATTTAAGAAGGTTGCACTGAGTTAAATATGTTTTAAGGAATAATGGGTTTAAATGTGTAAATACCAACATATTATTTATGACTGATTGAAATGCTTAAGTAGGGTTACTATGAAGTAAATTCCCAAACAGTACTCATCATAAGGTACTACATTTACAATCATAAAATTACGTGGCTGTGCACGCCTATACACGTTAAAGCATAATATATATTAACAAACAAAAAAACATATTAATCGCAACCTTTTGACTTTCTTTTTAACAGAATACAATTTAAAATTATTAATACTTTCTCATGTTTAATATATGTGCAATTTCTTTCTGGCAGTGCTTTTATAAGATTTAAAGTATCTGACTTTATGTAAACAGATAAACATATTTCATTTTGAAAAAAGAAATTTACTCAGGGCCCTGGTAGTTTATTAAAGATTGGCCCAATTTGGGTAGCCAGTTATAACAATCCGGAGAAAGTTAACTTAACATCATCTATGTGATGGTCCTTTCACTGAGGTCCAATTCCATTGTTTTTCTCTTCTATCTGACTGTTGCTTATACATTTAAATGCCCAAGGCTAGTTTACATTTAACTAATTAAAACAATCATTTCCATTTTCTGATTACTTAATGTGTTTTGCAAAATTAAAGATATATTTTTATCTCTAAATCTTTTTAAGTATTTCCTTTTAAAATATTTTTTCTATTTTTAATAAAGTTTTATTTTAATATTTTTTTTCATCTGTGCGATTATATATATATATATACAAGTTTAAGATGATTTTTTAATTTTCAATTTTTAATTCTTAAAAAAGTTTTTATTTGCGAACTTTTATTCTTTTAATGTTTACTAATAAAAAACAATGTAACGTACGTATGTGCCCATTACAATATATATATATATATATATATATATATATATATATATATATATATATATATATATATATATATATATATATATATATATATATATGAAATGGTACACAAGCACTGGAATACTTGGCCCAATTATTTCCAATAAAATATATACAAACTCTGTTTAGTCACTTTATATTAGTATTACAAGGTAGTTTGACACTTGTAGTGAGGATATTAAATATTGTGTCTTTTTACTGAAAAATAAAAATAAATTATGTCCAAGTAATTATAGAAAATATATTTTCTTCACATTTTTTACATTATATGCAATTAAAATAAAATATAGTAATACTAGATATATCGTGCACCATAATAATTGTGATTCATTTTTTATATTTTCCTATAAAATAGAATCTAATAATAAAGTCAGTTTTCGAATGACTACATATAAAAAATAAAGAATGAAAATACTTTTTTCCTCAATTTATTTTATATTTTAAAAGTATTATACTTATGTGTGTGTGTGTTTATTAATATGAACTTATATATTTTATTAATAGTTAATTTTTATTGTTTTGCTTTTTTATAGGAGCTTTAAGGATAGTTTATTATTATTATTATTATTATTATTATTATTATTATTATTATTATTATTATTATTATTATTATTATTATTATTATTATTATTATTATTATTATTATTATTATTATTATTATTATTATTATTATTATTATTAATAAATAGAACATAATAGTTAATAAAGTAAAATATTTAAAAAGTTAGAAAAAAAAGTTGCTTGTAAAAATACTATTAATTCTGATAATCTATTTTTTTATCATGGTGAATGTCTTACATATAAATCTTTAGTAACGTGAGTCTTACGACTAAAAAACGAAAGGGTAAAAATAATAAACATATACATCCTTCCTATCGTTCATGTTTACTGAATTTGACTTGTTAAAATGTCACACATTCTTTTACAATAATGTGAATAAATATACATCTTGAAAAATAAATGATATTGTAAATAATTACATCAAATTTATTGATCTACTGATGATATTTTTTTTTGTTTTGTTTTGTTTTTCTTTTTCTTTCCAATTAAATTATTATTAATAAAAGCAAAATAGAGTAATGTATTTATTTATACAAGAATACTATGATTTAATAAAAATATATAAAAACGAAAAGAACCAAAAAGTATATTATATGTTATCCTACTTGAAAAAAAATTTACTTAAGAAAGTGCACACACAAACATTATTATCACCGTTTTAATTTGGGTTGTATTTCAATAGTCAAACTACTTTCTACTAGTGTTATTTATTAGAATTTATTTCTTTTTACATATCTTTAAATCACAGTAAAAGGTAATAAATTTTTATGCCTCTGAAATGCTCAGCGATTTTAATAAAATTATTAATAGTTTTCATTTTAATTTCTCATTATTAAAAGATATTGAATGTTAATAATATAGAATTCATAAAATTTAAGATATAACAATTAAATGAAAATACTATAAGTTAACACTGTAATAACAAATGACAAAATAATTTCTATGACAATTATGTTTTATCTCTTTGTTGTAACATTATTTATTGTTTAATGTAAATATGGAAAGACTATTTAATAAAAAAAAATTAAAATTATTTTTATATTTTACCAGATTCAAGTCTTATATGCCATTATATATTTATAATTAAAGTTACCCCAAATCCAAAACTCAACCAAACTAGCCAAGAAAATAAAATCAAAAACACAATCAATGGTTTCACTGCTACAAGCAGACTTCTCAGAGGTGCTTCTGTTTTGTAGAATCCTTAAGTTGTAATTATTTTGAAATGTTTTTAGAAGACCTAAAGCAGATGTTTACAATAATCTGCTTATCAAATTATTTTAATTTTCATTGTATTAAGTAGCTTCAGCAACAAAGTATTATAGAATTTTATCAGGTATTTCATTACATATTGTTTTAATAACATTCCTAAAATTTCAATAAAACATATATTTCATTTAATATTCATGTTTAAATGTTAATTCCAATGAGAGCACTTTTCCCACCAGATACAATTTTCACAAATTTTCTGAAAATCGATTTTCGTTTTTTTACAATCCCAAAATTTTTAAAGTTTAATAATACATGAAAGGACTTAATGCATAATTAAAGAATGCACATAAAAAGTGTGATTTATCTATCTGAGCCATATTTGTAGTTTCCAGTTTATGTCAACTCTGATGTAACTATGGTTTTGATAACTTAATAGAAATTCCAAATTTCATTTAAAAACATTTAAGCCATTGGTCTTTGAATTCACGTTTTCATTGCTTAAATCAACCCTCAGTAAATTGCAGTATACTGTGAAAACAATAATTTAAATTACAACTACTTTTTAGAAAATAGTTAAATAGAAATATTACATTTTTAAAATTAATTCAAACTATGTAAAATAAAAATGGTAATATAAGTCACTTTTACTTTATTTATTTGCTTATTTATTTATTCATACCTATAATAACCTCTTTATTTAAAATTAAATTAAAATTTAATATTTGAACTTTTTTAAAAATAATAGTTTCTGAAATGTAAAGTAATTAAAATAAATAGATAACTAATACACACAATTTTAGGTATTAATTTAAAAAAATAATAATTCTTATAAATCATTTTATTATTACATAGAACATAAATATTGCTTTAATAATTCATTTTTAACACATTTACCCATATATATTTAAAATATTGTCTTTATATAATACATAATCACTTTACTAAATTGTACCTTTGAATTTGATACACATGTTTTTTTTAAATTTATAAAGTACTAATAATCTATTGAAAATTGAAAATACTTATAATAATATTATTTCGGCAATAAGCTAATAAAAATGTTAAATTTTATTTATAACTATATTAGCATCTGAATCAAACATACATCTTTAGATTCCTGAATAGCTAATTTTGAAAGAACATTTTAATCAATGGATCTATTACTATGTTTAGAATAATTTCCATACATTATGATAACATTTAATTAAATATTCCATTGATGGTTATTACAATAAAGAATAAAAATGAGATTATATCCATGTAAACAGATAACTTTTAGTTTTGATGTTTCTAAAAACTATCAATTATTAGTAATTGAAAATTCCTGACGCTGATTAGGTATTCTTTTTAACCTATAATAACTTATTGTTTGGAGTATTTTATTGAAGTAAAAAGGCATTCATTTATTACAAACTCAAATTCTTATAGAGATTTGAACACAGAAAATTATTTTTTATAGGAGTGAGAATGTGAAACAACAAAATCATTCTTAACATTATGCACATATTTTAAACTTCTCAAGATAGTTCTACATGTTGAATTTAATACTTCCATAGAATGTTATCATAATAAAGGATAAAAATGAGATCATATCTATGTAAGCATTGTTAACTGTTAGCTTTTAGTGTTGTAAAAAAACTAGCAGTTACTATTGATTGTCATTCCTGAGGTTAAACAAATTTTCTCATTAAGCCATAAAAGCCCTTTTGCTGGAGGTTTTGTTGAAGTAGAAGTCTTCCATTTTTTCAAATGTATATTTTTATATGATTTACACCCAAAAGGTTATTTTATAATGCTAAGAATAACATATTTTTTGACATTCTGCAAATAAAATTTTAACATATGATATTCTAAAATGTGATTTTAAATTTTTATTGACTTATTATATAGATTGTTTTATTATTTAAATTTTATACCTTATAAAACTCTCTTCACAATTCTAATATGTCATTTTGTATGTTATAATTTTCGAAATTTTACATAAAATTTTGAAAATCATGGCAAAATAATATAGCATTGATTTCCAGTGTAAAAATATGTTCTAAAATCATATTTAATGAAGGGGAAATATTCTGTCAAAACACAATTTTTAATACGTGAGTGAAGAATTAAAAGGAAATTAATAAAGCAATAGTTGTTTTGGTTTTATAAGTAATATTAAAATGATTTGTAGTAATCTATGTGTGTATGCGTATGTTTATTTGAGCTATTTTACGTTTTAAAGGAGTACTGTTTTAAGTTTTTAGTATAAAGTTATTATTTTCATTATATATATATATATATATATATATATAATGAAAATAATAACTTTATATATATATATATATATATATATATATATATATATTGTGGCCTTTTCTATAGGTCAGAATCAGCTCATCACAGCAAATTATTTAAAAAAAAATTTTAGAATATGTTTTCTTAATGTGTTAGTTATATTTTGTTAATAATATCTTAAAGTACAATTTAAAGCTAAATAAAATTACTTAATGCATAAAATTATAATGAATAATCTTAAAATAGTTAAGTAAAGCTAAAAATATTATTACATATGGTTGCAAAAGCTGGCCATAATAAATAACGCAGCTATAAATATATAAAAGTATGTTTAAAAAGTTCAATTTTAGAAGTTTAAACTTATAGTTAAATAAAAGTTAAATTTATTTTTATAAATTATATTTAATAATTATAATTAATATCATATATTTTAAAAAGTAAAAGTTATATTTAATTCTATATTTTCCAAATTATTATTCCAAATTTTATATAAATTGTATTATTTATTCAATATTATAGGTGTTGCAATTTATCATTTAATTTTCGGACAGTAAATTGGATACGATCTGTCTAGGTTATATCAGTCATGTGATTTGTATAATATATGGTTATACATACATGCTTGCTAATATTTGGATTAATCAAGTTCAAAATATTTTAAAATTGCATTATAGAATTGGATGTAATTATTACCTATCACAAATGCAGATATTAAATTAGGCATTACAAAATGTTTTAAATAATGTAATAAAGATGAGACAGCTAATAAAAGTTAAATATTTTGTTTTAAAATAAAATAGATAAATTAAATATTAAAGCGGGATAAATTTATTAAATATTGTTTTAAAAGTCATTTTAAATACTTAATTAATTTAATAAAGTAATAATTGAGTTAGGTTTAATACGTCATATTTTTTATTGTGAAATTTAATTGTGTAAGACTGTAACATTATGCAAATTTGGTATCAAATGAAAAGTAAGAATCATCCAATAGGATGAGGTATTTTCTAGGATATAAATACCATTGCAGGGGGGTATCAAGGGTTATTAAAAGGGTGATAAAATGTATCTGTAATCGTATCAGTAACTATCTAAGGGATAGTAATTTTAAAATAGTATTATTTTAGTCAATTTTTAAAGCACTTGCACAATTTATTTGTAAAACTAATAACACATTTATTTTAAAATATTTGCAAAGAGAGTATAAAATAAACATAGTTTAATAACTTCATTTTAATATGCATTGCTAATTTTTAAAGTTTTTTTTATCAGGAGCATTCATCAGAAACTTAATATACTTTGCAATAAAAATATAAAAATGCTGATAATTAAAATATATTTAATGGAAACTTTAAATATAAGCATAATAATTATGAATATAATATTAATAATATTAACCAAAAGAAATATTCCAGCAAGTAAATTATTATTATTATGGACATTGTACAGAACGATTAATAGAAAAGATATTTGCCGATTAAAGGTAAAATTCGCATTATTTTCTATAACAGCATGATAGGCTTGTCCAAGATTAATAAGTGATATGACAAGTATATTTTATAATAATTTTTTGTAAACAATGCTATAGAAATAAATGTTATATCCTTTTGAAGGACACATTATAAATATTTCAATAAATTATTTTAGGCAAAGACTAATGGAAAATATTTTGCAAAAGTGTGTGTTATAAAACCTAAGTTGTATAGGGTTATATGCATTTTTGCTAAAATTATTTAAAAACGAATAATTTTAAGATAATAATGAAACCAGTAAAAGTAGATAATAAATGGTAATAAATTTTACTAAAAGAAGAAACCTACAAAGAAAATGAATACATGAATAAAAGAAAGTATGGAATTATAAAAAAAATATTTTATATTACACAAAAATCTGATCTGGATAATTCAAGCTAAGCCAAAGAGACATGATGCATCACCAGGCCTACATAGAATATTCTAGGTTAGTAGCTTCATGGAATTATTTTTAAATGTTATGATTTTATTATGATTTTAATAATCATCATTCTGGACAATAGAGGCATAAACTATTATTCTATGTACTCTTCCAGGACAGATCAATGATTATTTTATTTAATTTTTCAAGATTTTTTTTTTTTTTATTATTCATTTTTTTAAAAATCTGAGATTTTCGTACCAGAAGGAGTACAACATTCATTGCTGAAAACAGTTTGTCTTGTTCATCATCATAGCAACAGAACAGTTTTCAAAATCACTCTTGAAACGAACATTTTTTTAAAAAAAAAAACTCTGGAGAAAGAAAAATATTTAAATTTTCTAAACAACATTTGTCTCAGTTGAAGATTAAGTAAATATAGTTTTGACTCATTTATTAATTTTAAATGTAATTATTTTGGTTTATAATATTAGTAACATGAATATTAATTTATTGATAATATTAGAATCTTATATTAGGATAATTTAATAATTTAAAGAAGAACATTTAAGTAAAAGTATGGATTGTATTTTCATGTATGCAATGTTGTATCTAATTGATGGAAAAAGAATACTGCAAAAGTGATGACAAGTCAATATCACTTGGTAATAGTTAATGAATATTGATATATTTTATGATGTATTTTTTTTGCTGATTGCCTATGAATTATAATGTATGGAAGTATTAATGTTTAATTATATGTAAACACATTTGTACAACATTTTTAAATTATGAGATGAGGATTTATTTTGAGAATATGCATACTATAATTTTATACTAGTAATATAACACAACATGATGATGAATATTTATGTGATTCTTTTAAAAACATTTATATTATTGGATATTCAAAGTATTTATATGACTAGTTTGTATGTGTTTAGAATATAGAATAAGGAAGTAAGCAGACTTTTCTTGTGGATTAGTGAGATCGCTCTAATTATAATGAAATTTTGTTTATTATTTTGAATATGCAAGTTAAATATTTGTCAATGTAAGATTTGATAAATCTTTTAGGAAATAATAATAATATAGTGACTTGGTAGTAATATTATAAACATGAACCCAGGAGATGATATTAAATTAGTATGTAATAAGGGAATATGTATAGTATTTTATAATCATAGTAGATATGTAATACAGTTAACAAAGCCCTGTAGGTGTATAATTATTTATGGACAATGTTTATTTTTAAGTATTGATGCTTTAATAAAGCTAATGGAATAGCTTTAACATCATTGATAGTATTGGATGACATTATACAGAATAGGTTGTGCCTCTATTTCTTATATATATACTGTGCCATGGTATTTTTCCCCAATATGTATTAGGAGTTATACTCTAGTTTTTTCCTCTTTAAGGCCTACACATCTATTCACTATCTAGATTTCCAAATTAACTACATCACACAGTATGGTATATTTTAAAAGAAATAATAGATCATTTAGAGTTTAAGATAAGCTATTGTTTGAATGAGATAAGTTCATTTACTTGTAAGAAGAAGTATAGCTTCTGCAAATTGGAATTGAAAATCCAACAGATCCAAAAGGAAAAAAAAAGAATCATAAAATATGTGTTAGATTTTATTATGAAAATAAAATAAATTTCAGGAATAAAATATGTAAAGCAAAGTTGCTTTTTGAAATATTAAATAACTTTTAAATATTTTATTGCATTTTTAATGAGTACTGCATATTTTTAAAATATAATGTTATAAAGTAAAACGATATAAACAATAAGCATAGGTACAGTTTTATATTTACTAAATAATAGGGAATATATCAATGATTACAACTATATAGTATTAGAGTAATATTAAATGGGATATGTATTATATTTAATAGTCATTGTATAGTGAACAATGATATCCACACAATTTAGTAATAAATTATCAGTAGATAATTTTTTACATGATATCTTTTAACATTGCAAAATGAAATTGTTTATTGAAAAATATCCATGCTCTCAATTATTATTATTATTTTGTTTTTTCATACTATGTTTCAATAGATGTTTTAATAATAAAAAAGAAGCATAATTAAATAATAGTTAAATATATAATATATTTTAAATAAGTGTAAATAAATGTAATTTTATCATAAGATTGATCATAAAGGGATCAATAAGATTGTATTGTTTTTATTATTATTCTTTAAAGTCAGAGTGAAGACTTAACTAGGTTCTAAATAAAAATGTATAATGGTGAAAATTGAGGATATCCATTGTAAATACTGTAAATAAATTGTTTATTTTATTGTTGTAATAAAATTTTGTTAAAATTTGTTTTCAAAAATTTATGTGTTAAGACTGTTTCTTTTCCATTCAAATGCATGATACACCCAGAATAATAGAATCAAACATATATTTTTTGCACAGTAATAAATAAAGAATTATCTTAAGAATTCGAATATTTTCTTGGTATTTATTTATTTGAGTAATTACATTTTATATTATCTTATGGTCATAAATTAATTATTATAATGGTACATTGAATTATAATGCTATCCATTGCCACACATATATTTTTCAGACTACCAAAAGCTAACACATATTTATTATGTTATTATATGAAGATAAAAGATTGTATTATAGTAATAAAAATTATAGTGAAGAAAAGATATACAGAATTAGTTCATACAATGAAGAATATTATTATTATTATTTGTTATTATTATTTAGGTAGTAGAGTATGTCATAAAAACCGCTTATCATGTTTTACTACAGTGATTTTAATTAACCTAGAATAGTTTTAAGAACCTGATATTTTATTAAGCTAAATTATAGTAGATAAAAGATTAAGATTTAATTATTAGTTTCATCTTAATGAGTAGGATTTATTAAAGTCATAAGAATACTATAAGTTTATTTATTTGAGATAGTAATAGGGGGGATAGTATTCTTATGCTATTGAGGTGGTATCCTTTGGGATATTGGTCAATGTAATCTTTCTTGTTATCTGTATTTCACTTCCAAGTCTGAGGAAATAATAAATATTTATTAATTTATTTTATAAACTGAACCTTATTCTTACTTTTAAATTTGAGCTAATGGAACATTTAATATTAATGCAGAATATTTTATTTATCAATTATTTGCATTTAACTAAACGTAATCGTTAACTGAGCTAAACCATGTTTTTTTAATATTATATTGCCCGGAAGTGAATATGCAAGCAGCAAGGTTAGAATATATATATATATATATATATATATATATATATATATATATATATATATATATCAAAAGGATAAATAAATACATATGCAAAGTAAAATATTTACTTTAATATTTGTGGTATAAATATTCATTGAAATATAATATTTTTAGTTTAAATATTGTTAAATATATCTGTAGTTTTAAAATATAACTTGTATTGTTAGGATTGCTGCTTTCAATCACAAGAACTTTCTTTTTATACGTGGATATGTGTGTGCGTGTGTGTTCATATAAACCATGAACATTCGGAAAAGTGGTTAAAAGATTTGAGTCAAATTATTACTCATTGTTTTCGTTCTCAAATTAATTATGATTTAGTAGATGACGTTTGTAAAAACATATACATAAATGTACATTGGCTAAATCTATTTTTTTACCTGTTATTTGTTTTCTTGCTGATATTTAAATTAGGCATATTGTTTCAATGCCACTTCTTCATGCAATGCTAGGAATAAATTTGACTCAGTACTTGAATTGCTAAATATATCACTTAAGATTGTCAATATAACAACTTTTGAAAATTTTATAACAATTAAAATCGTATAAATTAAACGAATCTAAATGTTTGTTGTTGTTTTTTTAATTCCCAAATCTTGTAGATTACTTGAAGAAACATTATAACATCATATAACTTATTTACTAAAAGTGGAAAACATTTTTTTGTGAATACCTGTGCATCATGCATAGATGCTAAAAATAAAATTATTACAAAATTGAAGAAAAAAATTTCTTTAAAACGTCAAAATTATCTTAAGGAATGTTACTAATCTTATATGATAACATAATAAATAAAATTTATTTTGGATGTTATGTATTGAACCAATAATCGGTTATTATAATAATATTTTCTTCATGGCAAATCTTTGAATAAAGACTTATGTTGGAATTTTATCATCATGGAAAGTAAAGATTTTCTGGTATTTATTTATTGTATCTTATTTTCCTAAAAGCATGAAAAATCATAAGACATGCATGCATATATTTTACCATTGAATCATATAATTATATTTCATATTATGATATTACTTATGTGATTGTATATTTGTTTTAGAATGAGGTTGTTAGTTTAAATTTTACTGTTAAATTAATATTTTTGACTATTTATATAACTTCATGTTTTGTTGGTATTTCTGATAATTAATTCTGATTTGTATTATATTGATGAATTGATATATGTTTTTGTGATATTTTTTAAAACAGTAAAGTTTTTATTGTTATCCTATGTTTTTTTTTTTTTTTTTTTTGAAAGCACTCTTTAAAAGCATGGCAGTAATTCTATTTGTGCTTATATATACATCTTGAGTATTTGAAGTTTTAAAGAAAATTATTTTAGAATTCATGACAAAGTGTTCCTTATATTTTATGTGATATAGTTATTCAGTTCTGCCCCTTGTGAGTTTCTATTGTTATCTCTATTGAGATAACAAATATAGAATAAATATATTTATTAAGGTACTTTAAAATAATGTACTGCCTTGAATAATATAAATATACATGCTGCAAAGGACTGATGATATAAACGGTTAATTAAAATCAAGTAAAAGATTACATATTAATAATATTTATGTAGAGCTTACTTTGATACTAAGGTAAATAATATTCTCTTAATACATAACATTATAATCACTATAATTATGGTTAATATTAAAATGTCTATTCCAATTCAAGAAAATATCTGATTGTTGATTTTTATTAACAAAATTGATTTGTTGTTGTTGTTGTTTTTTTATTATTATTATTATTATTATTATTATTATTATTATTATTATTATTATTATTATTATTATTATTATTATTATTATTATTATTATTATTATTATTATTATTATTATTATTATTATTATTATTATTATTATTATTATTATTATTATTATTATTATTATTATTATTATTATTATTATTATTATTATTATTAAGTTTCAAAGGTAACTTAATTAAAAAAAATAGGTGATTATAATGTTTGTTGATTGTACACAGTGTTATACATAGGTTTACATGGTTATATTATTATCCTCTATTATAAAGTGGCCTGAATTTTAAAAAGAGACCAGGTTGCTGCAAAGACATCAGGTGGTACAATAATGCTGTCTCTTTCCTTTATGTTTTGCAATTTGTTTTTATAAGTCTTAGGGTGCCTTCCCCCATTGTTCCCCAGTGTGAAAGTGCATCTGGTATACCAGAATGTGTATAGGCTGAAAGTGGCTGCCCTTATGGTGGGTATTCCATTATTTTTGAATGTTTGTAGCATCTCATCTATTGTGGTTCCATTTTTTCTATATCTTCCAACCATCATCTGTCTTACTTTTTCAAGTCCTGAACAGTTAAATAGGAAATGGTCATGTGTTTCCTCATCTCTGTGACACAGCATACACAATGGATCTATATTTATGTAGAATCTTCTGTATCTTAAAAAATGACTTGTAGGTAATGCTTTTGAATTGACTTTAATTATGAAATCGTAAAATTTTGGTTCCAGGTACCATTTCCTAAATTTTTTAAGTAATTGCCTGTTATCAATTCCTAGTGCAGATATTTGGTTATTCTGAGATTGTTTTTGGGTTAAGAAGTTATGTATCTGCCAATATGTATATTTTATTGGACTTTTCAGCATTACTTTGTTTTTAATAGTCTCAATGCTTTCAAGAAATGTAAAGATATATTTGTTTGTAGGTGGTAGGTGATCAGTGGGTGTGATCTCCAATATTGGTTCAATATCTGGAAACCTTTTGACTATGGCTATTACAAGATTTATTGTTTTTTGTGTCTGAAACACTGATATTGATTGAAGTCCCAGACCATTCAATTTTGTTGGTTGGTTAAGTTGCTTTATTGAAATGGCAACTACTTTCCTGTTCCATAATAATTTGTTACAAAAAGAGTTAATTGAGGCTATAAATCGTTTTGTGAAACTGATTATTGGTAAATAGTAGCTTATTTTTGACATTATGAGTTGATTAAATAGTAATACTTTTAAATATATTGATAGATATGATGTGGATAAAGATTCTGTGATTCTTTCTGAATCCACTTTAAGTTTGTTTTGTATTTTGTTCTCATTTGATTCATTCCCAGATAAAAAGGGAAACCTGGAAAACTGCTGGGTTTTCCTTGATAAATTTGTTTGTTTATTTTCCCTGTAAAAATTGCCCAAGCAGCTGACTTATTAATGTTGATTTTAAGTTTGAATTTTTTTGTATATTCTTCTATGATGTTCTGTAGTGCTTGTAGTTGCTTTTTTGATGTTAAGAAAATTGTGATATCATCCACATAAACTATACAGGGAATGTATCCATTGGTATTTGGTATTAACACTCCCTGTATTTTTTTTTCAGTTTTTTCCAATAATGGGTTATATAAAATGTAAACAGTAGTGTACTCAGTGGTGACCCTTGTGGTATTGATTGAGTGTGATAGAATGATGATGAGGTTCTTCCATTAAGTGTGATATGTACTTCTCTGTTTAAAAGTAGGTTGGCTATTGCATATAATATTGAGCATGGTATTTGTGTTTCCTTTAGTTGGTTTAGTAAGATTTTTATTGGTACAGAGTTGAAAGCACTTTCAAAATCTAGTTGTAATGCAATTAGAGCATATTTTATCTTCTTAATAACTGAGTTAATATAGTTTTAAAGATTAGTGTTGCCTGACCTGTGGATGAGCCTTTCTTTGCATATTGATATTGTGATATTTTTGTCAGTATAAATGGTTCACTTTTTACCTTTATTACTTTTTCTAGCAGTTTTATTCCTAAAGGCTCCAATGAGATAGGTCTTAAGTTGATGATCTTGGTAATAGGTTCTTATTTTTTCATAAATGGTACCATTGATATATTGTATAATCCCTGTATGCTATAAATTTTATGTGATATTTGATTTGCCAATTGACACAGGTATGTATTTGTAATTTGACTAAGATGTGCAAGCACAAACTGTGGAATGCCTGGAGGTCCTGAATGACATGTGGCAGGGATTGATTCTAATATTACCTTAAAATCCTCGATTTTAAATGGCATCTCATCTTCAGTTATTCCAAAATAATTTTCTGTGGGTGTGAATTTTTCATGCTTAGTTAGCTTTGTTTTGAAACGGCTATATATAGGTGCAATCATGTTAAATCCTGCTGTAATGTTATTTTCCGATTCCAGTGCCATGGGAACTTTATGGATGGATATCCCAAAGCCCACCTAATATATCTGCATGTCCAAGTGTGTGGCTGCACTAGGCAATTTTTTTAAGCTTTGATATTGTTTTAATTTATTGCAAGTCTGTTTATAGAGCTGGGTTAGTTTTATTATGTTTTTTTCTATTATGTTGAACCAGTTTAGACAGACTGATTATTTTATATATTTCATCTGCTAATGTGATTAGTCTGGAGGGAGAGATTGGTTTTTGTGTTATATGGTTTATATAAAATGAAAGCATGTTAGTGTAAGCTATGTATCTGGATATTGGGTCTAATTCAAGCTGATTTATTTTATTTATCATTATATAAATTTCTGAAAAGAATGACTCCATAGTGTAATCTGGAAGGAGAATCCTAATTGTTTTTTGCAAATTAATTATTGTGCTGTGGTGTGTGTTGATGTTAAGCATTATTATCTGTGCTGCATGGTCTGAAAATGGAGTTGGGGAAAGTATGATTTCTATTGAATTCTGCAGAATTGGGAAAAAACATTATATTTATTAAAGTTCCATGTCTATTGTTAACTGGTGTATCCATTTAGTAATAAATTTCTTATAACTCATGTTGAAATCTCCCATAAGAATAGTCGGGTAGAGATTGTTTGAGAGGATTGCATTAATTGTTGTTATTATTCTATTGATTACAATTGACCCAGTTGGTATGTATACAAATATAATATTTATTGAGAAGTTTTTATTATTGAGTGGGGTTATTAATAGATTTGCATCTATGCATACTATTTTAAACATTGTGAAGGGATTTTTTGGCTAATAAATATTCCTGTGCCACTTGAGGGCATTAGTATGTCTCTAGAGCATGCGCAAAAAGCCATTTTACTCATAAGTTTGTGCTGGATTTATCTGTGATCCGTTATAATTTTTTTATTTGTACGAGTCCTAATATGGTAGGTTGGAGTTGTTGTATCCAGTGATTGATTTCTTTTATTTTTCTCTTTGAGTTTAATCCCTGAACATTTATTGCCCCTATCTTAATTTTCATTGAGTTTAACTTATATTGTGAGGAAAATTTAATTTGGACTATAGTTTATTCTGCCTTTTTTGTTTGCATGTTTTTTTCCTGTGGTCAATCTGTTTGTGTTTGGATACGTGTGCTATAGTGTGGTGTTTTTTTATTTTTTTTTTTGCTTCTGGTGTGGTTAATTCTATTTCCATTTCATCTGTTGTGGTTTCTTCTGTAAAATTAATCTGGTTATCTTCTTCCTTGTTCATTTTCATTTTTTACTTTCTCTTGTTTTTTGGGGGTTTTTTGTATTTTTTTTTCTGTTTTCTATTGATGTGTTTTCCAGCATTGGATAGTACTGAGTTATTTTATCCATGATTTCTGTGGGTGTTTTATTTATTATTATTATGCTTTCCAATTGCTCATCATTTTCATTCGTTTTTTTTTTCTTTAGGCTCTTTTGTTAGGTTTTCTTTTTCTTTTTCCTCCATTCTATTTGAATTGGGCAGGTTTCACTGCTTTGATTTTCCTTTAACCAATTTGTTTTGATTTCTCTTGTAATCATATTGTTTACTGGATTGCCAATTCTTTCATTTCTATTAGATATGTTGTTTTCATAGGTGCTTTTTAGAGTAGGGTAATTTAACTTATCTAGTCGGTTATTTGTCTTTGCTTTCTGTAACGTTTCCTGAATTTTTTGATGTATTGTTGTTTTTATTTTGCTGTGTTTGTTCATTGCATTCCATTGCAATATGTGCTCTTCTTCCTCAATGGAAACATCTTGGCTTAAGCCCTCTGATGTAAATATATAGTGTAGCTTCCTCATCGGTTATGTGTGTGGTGATATTCTCCGGGTCTATTTGTTTATTCAATTTTATTTTGAATTCAAAGCTATTGGTTAGTACAGGAATTGCTGCTTCTTTAATGAATTTTTGCTGGAAAAAAATAACTTTTCCAAAAGGATTCATCATTTTTTGGAAATCTTCCATGTTGTAGCCAATATATATATTTTTTAAAATTCCAGAGATATTTTTATACTTATTATCATCAACTGTTCTTAGTGCGAAACTACTCAGCTTCTTAATTCGGTTTCTAAATTATTCTCTTTGCACATTTTCATAAAACTGGACTGCCACATATCTGCTATTTGGATGGTCACCTATTCATTGTCCAGATTCAAGCATATTATTTTCATGCAGTGTTTCTATTAGAAGGGATTTGGGGAAACTGTATAGTGTGCAAAGACTATCTGTTACTGCGAGTACCATTGATTTATCGGTGAAGAAATGTTTAAACATCAGGAAAAGTGATCGAGATATTGTTTTGTTGAATTGCTCACTAATTTGTTATAGCATTTCATCAGTCCATTCAATATGAGGGGGGGGGGTCATTATTATTTTGATCCATAAGATTCAAGTTTTCCAAATCATCTGCTGTTTTTTTTTTTTTTATCCTGAACCTAGGACTTTTTGCCAGGCTTATGTTATCATGGGATTTTTTCCCTATAGAAGCATATGATTTTCTCATGTCCTGTGATAGACCACCCACCTGGTTAATTGGCTGAGCGGTCACCGTTTTAAGTTTTCCAATTATTTTCCAAAGATAAGTTTTAATTTCTTTTTTTAAAACAAACACTAATATGTATATATATATATAACCAATACAATTCAGTTATCGCAAAATTATTGAGTTATGTAGGTTTGATTTCTTTTCTACTCTTATTAAAAAATTTAATTTTCTGAGATTTTGGTGTTAGGTATTAGATCCGATAGCTTTTAACTATGTGATTGTCTATTAGCATTAGGTACGGACTTTCGATAAAAAAACTCTTTGAAGTTCTCTGTCCTTTTTTACTTTTTTTTCAATCAAAGTAATTATTTGAGTGTTTTAATTTGTTTTATAGGACATTTTTATTAGTTATTAGCTAATAAATTTGCCTTTTATTAACAAAAAGCTAAGAGGTTCTTTGCTTACCTGTTACTAGGTTTGTATCCAGGTGGTGCTCTATTATTATTATTATCCTGTTTTAATAAAATGGCACAGAATAGAGTTTTCCCAAGTAGTTGGAGTAATACAAGAGTAAGGTTATTATTTAAAGGAAAGGGTAAGGATCATAGAAAGTTGAATAATTATAGACTGATAGCGGTAACATCAGTTTATATAAAGTTTTCTCATATATGGTGGCTAGTAAAGTTGTAAAATGGATTGAAGGGAATAACGTAGTAGGAGAAATGCAAGGAGGTTTTAGATTAGATAGGCATATAGGAGATAGTTTATTTGTAGTTACACAACTTATGGATATGAGTAGAAATGCAGGTAAACAGTTATATATGAGTTTTATAGGTATAGAGAAGGCATATGATAGAGTAAATAGAAATAGATTATGGATAAGTTTAGCAAATTTGGGAATAGATGAAGCTTTAATAGATATTATTAAGAAATTATATGAAAATAATTATATATATATATATATATATATATAAAAATATAAAATATATAAAAAATAAAATATATATATAATCAATTAAAGTTAAAAATGGTGTGGGACTAAGGCAAGGATGCCCTATGTCACCTATTTTGTTTGTGTTGTATTTGAGTAAAATGGAAAGAGCAATACAAAGATTAGGAAGAGAGATAGAGATACTGTTAATAGGTAGTAAGGGAGTATATATTTTTCAGGTCTTTTTTTTTGCAGATGATATATTTTTGTGTGCAGAAAAAAGAGAAGATATGGAAGTTATGTTGAGGACATGTGCAAGGGTGGGTAAAAAGATGGGGATTAAATTTAGTGAAGAAAAATCAAATATAATGATGGTTAATACTGGGGAAAAAGAAGATGTGCAATTTTTATTGGAAGATATTAAGTTAAGTGTGGTGAATAGATATAGTTATTTGGGAATTATTTTAAGTAATCAGAAAAATTATTTGGATGAATGGGAGAAAAGATTGATAAATGAAGCAAAGAAAAGAAAAAGATTGATAAAGTAATTAACAGTATTTTCATATAATAAATATGATGTAGCTAGAATTATATGGAAAGGAGTTGCAGTAGCAGGGTTAACATATGGTAATGATGCATTATATGTTAGTGAAAAGATATTAGATTACTGAGAAAAAGCACAAAGGGAAGTAGGAAGACATGCATTGGATGCAGAAGTATGGACATCAAAGGATGCAATTCAAGGAGAAATGGGATGGTCAAGTTTTCATATGAGAGATGCAAAAAGTAAAATAAAAATGTTTGGTAGATTGCATTTTATGGATAATAAAAGAATAGCAAAAATAGTATTTAATTGGGTTATGAGTAAAGGGCAGTTAACAAGATGGGTGAGAAAGGTAATGCGATATGCAAAAGATTTGGATAAAGAATTTATATCAATATATTTGTACAAAAGATGGGAAGATTGTGTTAAGAGAATTATTGAGTGTTATAGTAGTAAGGAATGGGATAAAAGAATAAATTTATTAATAAATACTAGGGAGGTAGACAGATGGAGAAATAGTATAGAGAGTAAAAAGTGTTTAAATATATATAGAAATAAACAGAATATTAGGTGTGAGTTAATATATGATAATAGTAAGGAAAGTAGTTTATTGTTTAAGGCTCGAACGGGATCTTTAACTACAAAAGAATATGCATGTAAATGGAAAAATATGGGTGATTTATTTTGTAAATTATGTAAGGAAGGAATAGAAAATATTAGGCATTTGTTAATTGAATGTAAATGTTTGAAAACAGAAAGGGTACATATAATGAAGTTGTGGAAAAATAAATATGAAAAGAGTAATTATACAGAAAGTGAACTATTGGTTTTTATGCTGGGTTTGGGAAAAGATAAGGAGGATTTAGATATAAAGGTTATAGAGTTGACAAAGATTATGTTGTGGAAATGGGATAGAGCAGATTATGGGTAAATTTAGAGTGGGGAATGTAAAATAAAGTGGCTAACAGGTTTAACTGGGCATAATTGCTGAGATATTCTTGACTTCGTTTAAGGAGAAGCCATAATATATCACATCACTCCACATTATTATTATTATTATTATTATTATTATTATTATTATTATTATTATTATTATTATTATTATTATTATTATTATTATTATTATTATTATTATTATTATTATTATTATTATTATTATTATTATTATTATTATTATTATTATTATTATTATTATTATTATTATTATTATTATTATTATTATTATTATTATGTTTCAACAATATACTTTATCAAAAAATTGTCTTACATACGTTTTACAAATGTTGTACAATGATTTTCCTGGGTTAAAAAACTTGTCAAATGTAACTGAGATGGTATGAATTAGAATAATACATTTTAGAGTAATAGTGGAATGGTTTTAATATTGTTGGTTATTGTGTAAATCTGGATAACATTACACAAACATAAATTTTATATAATTATTTCATGATATATAAGTGTGGACATTCGTAATTACAAATGATTGTCATTAATGATACTTTTTTGTACAACATAGCAAAGTATATAAAAAAAAGTTCATATCATTTCAATGAAAGGTGTCTGTAACATATTGTTACTTGCATATAATTGTGCTGTAAATCAGACATAATATTTGAGAAGATTATTTGTTCTGGCTACTGTGGTTGTAGTAGCTTATAAATTAGACAACTCTCTAAGGAATGACCATATGATAGCAAAATGTTCAGAAAGAGGCTATGTTGTTATTTTATACTTTCAGCTACTGTCGTTTGTAGATAAATAAAAATGGATACCTCCTGCTGTTGTTTCTGATAAGAAGGCATAACATGGCTGAATGTTCTGAAACTGCATTGCAAGGGTTGTGATATATGGAATGACTGTCTTGTGTGGTGTATGGATGTAGAAGGCTGTCTGTATGCATTAAACATAATTTCCTAGGTGCAATTTAGTGTTCAACAGTCATTGAGAAGGTGTGGTTGACTCTGTTTGACATAAGCCACAGAATGGGTTAATATTTTTGTACAGATGATGAGACTATAAAAAAAGGGGGGAAGCACAGGTAAGTTGAGTCTGATTGAAAAGTTAAAAAACTTCAGTTATGATGCCAGTATTTTATATTAGTGAAAAACTTGTCAGTTAATTATGCCAAGCATAAAGAAGGAGTGATCATTTACTCTCGATAAAACAGTATATATTTTTGCCCATGAACATATTGGGAATTATAATAGAGGCTGATATGCCAATAATACCTAGGGTTAAGGGAATGAATTTTTTTTAAATATGACATTGAGAGGAGTATTCATGAGAGTTATGGTTGACAGGCATTGAAGGATTTAAAACTCACTGGTAATTGCTGTTATTTTGTTAATAGCTTTTCATGTGAAAAATATTCCAATGTTGTGCAGTCTTAGGCTGTTGTATAAGGGTTATTGTTTGAACTGTTTTATGGAGATTGACATCTTCTTGTGGACCCAGAGCAAATAAATGCACATGGAATTCATGTCAAATATAAATGCACTTGAGAATTTGATAACAGGGACATAATATGTCACTTTGTTTAATAACAAGTGTATTAAACAAGTGTATCCTGCTGTAAATAAATAGATATGCTTTAGAAAGTGAGTTTGTAATTTGGAATACAGAATTTTGTAACATGGTTTATTTTATGAGTCTCATACAAAGGTAGACTTTATAAAAAGGAAAATTATGAATTGATTATGCTTTATCTTGAAAAAAAGTGAACATGATTTCTTTGTGAATATCGTAAATGCAGCAATTTTTGACATAAAAGTGCATTGTATAGGTTGCTGTGTAATCATTAAAAATTTTTGCAATGTGGGGTGTTGTTTATCAGTATGTAGAAAGATAGTGACATCATAAATATAAGTTATGCAGGGAAAATATTTCTGGGTGTTTGAAATTTGAAATTCCAGTAATTTTATTTTGTATTGATTGTAAGGGCAGATTTATGTAGAGCTATGAACTTAAGAGCAATCCTTTTGAGATATATTGATGTAATAAAGGATGGGTAATTTGTACCATTAAGGGAGATATGCAATTTAAAATTTAAAATGAGATTGGTGATTAATTATGAGAGAGTGGAAGGATGGTGGTGTTATTGAGCATTTGGATACTGGGAGTATATTTTTATTCTATTAATCTGCACTTAAAATTATTGTGAATAAGTCTAGTGATTGGATGATGGAGGAGCCTTTTTTGTCAAATGCAGATGCAACAATAATGAAAGGATATCTGACTCAATTTATCCTTGATTATTTTTCTAAAAATTGTATTGGTTAGTGAGTGAGATAAGACAAAGTTTGATTAGATCCAATATACACTCAAGGTTTTTTTTACATGAAAGGTTACTATTGCTTTTGGGCAGAAAGTGTTTCACCATATATTGGAGATCATTTACCTTTTTACATATATAAGATCATGTGTTTTGGTTATATGAGATAGAATAGATGATTAAAGGGAGCTTGAATGTCTTGTATTAATATATATATAATAGTTGAATATAAATATATTGTTTAAACTAAACTAATTAGAAGGGACATGAATTCAGAACTTTCAAGCTCCCTATAAGTCTACACTCCATCATGTACAACTGATACACATAACCACATACAAGTGAAGAAGATAAACGATCTCCAATATACATATTTCATGTTAAACCAGCATTCATCAGTTTGTCCACATCACCATCTCCCATGCATATATACTATCAATGCTTAGTTTATATCAAGATGGCAAATCTTCTAACATTATATATATATATATATATATATATATATATATATATATGTTAGAAGATATGTATATATGTACATACATACATACATACATACATACATGCGAAAAATTTACCAAATCTATTTAAATAATAATTGAACTGCTCTCTAGCTGCCAAGTTTGATAACTTTTTACAATAAGAAAGTGGTAAAATTTTTGCATGTTGTTATATTTATACATTATTAAAATATGACATATTAGATACAGGCCACACTATTGATTTTGATGAAGCTAAGGTTGTCTTCTTTGAGAAAAATGAAATCAAAGAAAGAATTAAAGAATCTTTATTATTGAAAATTTATTATTCTGAAGCAATTAATTTATTTAGAAGTTCTTTTAATATTAAGGGTGGATGGAAAGTGAATGGATTTGTGGGTAATGTTTAATATTATATATATTGTGTAGTTTAGTCACTTGAGAAGTCTGCCTGTAGCACTGAAACCTTTGGTAGTGTTTTAATATTATTTTTATACTGGTCTGTTTGAATTTTGGATTTGGGGAAATTTTAATTATATATATATATATATATATATATATATTGAAGCAGTCAATCTTAACCCAAGATTGAGCTTAATAGTTCAATACACTCACTAACTACTAACCAGTATTCAAACCCTATATCCCACCCTATTTCTCTATTTATGTGTATATTTCATGTATATATTTTGGAGATGCGTGCCTATAATTATAAATTTTAATTTTTCAATATTATTTTTATTTTTATTATTATTTTTTTTATTAAAATACATAGGTGCAGCTCAGATATACATATATTAGGAGAAAACATAGTAACAAAATATTAATTTTATAAATGTTTTTTTATTAAGTCATTTATAAAACTGTTTTAATTGTTTTTTCCATTAAACTGTATATTTTTATAAATTCCAAGATGGAAGATGCAACTGTTAATTGTCTAAAAATAATAATGGGATTGGAAATATAATATTATTTTAGTCTTGGGCAGGAATTTTTAATGAAAGTTTTTTCTAAAAATAAAATTGGGAATAAAATTAATAGATTTTACTATTGTTATAGACATTTTTGTCAAATCTACTTTCAATCTGGAAATAGATTTGAATATATTTTTGGAATGTTATCTAATGATTGCATCTTCAAGAGCAATTGACAAAGAAAATGCAAGATTTTATTAGATTGGACATTAGAGTTTCAGCAAAAAATAAGTAGTTAAAAGCATTCCACAAATACTTGAGTGGAATATAAAATGGGCTGATATTAAATACCAACTTAAATAACTACTATTGTAAGAAATGTGCAGTTTGCATAATCCACATTGGTGTGAAATTTAAAATGATGATTGAGTAGAAAGCCCATCATCTTCCTGAATCTTGTAGGATTATCTTCTGTTGCCATACCATCTTGCTTTCCTAAAATGAAAGAAAAACCTACCCTGAGAATTTTCGAGAGATAATCAGAAGCTTGCTGTTAACTAAGAATTAGCATGGATCCCTAAACCACTGTATGTGAGATGACTTTTTAAGATGGACTCTAAGAAATTGTGTAAAGTAATTATCTTCATGCCTCCTAAGAGTAAATCTAGCCTATCTAATCTCAAAATTTCTTTCATGACTGATTTAAATATGTATTTTTCTAATATGTAAATTGCTCTCAAATAATTTTGATAAATCTAATTCTCATATGCTTTAACTTTCTTTAACTTTGGTGCAGTCCTTTATTTACATGTATTTATTACTTGATTTCATATATTTGTTTTAATTATTATTAACATGCCAATCTCAAGCAACCCGATGAACTCAATTTCTAAAATCATTTCTTTTCTCTTTTAAGTAAACTTCTATGAATTAAAGTTATTAACCTCCACTCAAAATATAATGTATGATTAATTAAGATGTTCACCAGATTGTTTTTCTGAGTAAACCTACTTTATGTTTTAATGTAAATATTGTAATTTGTCTATCTCTGAATAGAATAAAGTAATTCTACTTGGAGTGAATCTTAAAATATCATTTATTGTATTCTGAAAAGATGACCTATCATTTTGTTTTTAATATACTACTAGTTTATTTTGTCTTTCATACTCTTAAAATACAAAGTGCTTAAATATTCTCAGTTATTATGAAAATTCCATGAAGATTGGATTGAATTATTTTAAATATAGGAAAAAAATAGGGGGTAAATTTTAATGTTATGCATATGCTATAGTGGCATAGCATATTATTTGTCTAAATTATAGCATTCAAACAAAGGTCATTAATTTAAAGCAGTAAATATCAGGTAATGTTATTAGTGACATCTTTCAATATTGCATTACTAACATTCAGCTTATCTTTGTGTATATATTATGTGCTTCTAATCTGGGAGTTGTGACAAGATCGAACCCATGGATTCTTCTTCATGTTCTGTCCTGTGGATAGATGAGCTTCCCAGGACTTACTACATATAAAAAGCCTTCTGTGCATCAGTGATTCCAGTAAGCCTGGGTCAGCCCTTGCCTAATCACACTTCTCTACATACTGCCCTAAAAGGGGGATCTTAGATTTCATTTTTCATCCATAAGTATATCATTTTCTTTTTATTTATCTGCCAGTATGTCAGTACTGCTAATTTTTTGTTTATTATTAATTTTTGCTTCATGACTTAGTTTTAATGTATAATATTAAATTTGTGCTCTGTTCAAAAATATATGTAAATGTTGAATATTATTAATTTGATTAATTAGTAATATTATTTCAATGTTATTATACAATCCCACAGTCATAATTTATTATTTATTCATTTACGAATATATGCCTTGAGGAAAAATTCAAACATTCTGTTTTCTAAATGTTAATCAAAAAAATTTTTAAGAAATAGTTTGTTAAATAATTAAATATAATTGTTAAATGTATTTTATTCATTTTCATGACCGACATGGCATAAAAGTAGTTTTCATATATATGTAATGAATCTCGGAAAACATGTTTCAGAACCATATATAAAAGTGGTAATATCAATCTTACGTAATCTTTTTAATAAGTGATTGGCATCTGAAAACCATAACCACCAAATATGTATATATATATATATATATATATATATATATATATATACTATTTCATTAATAAAAGAGCATTTTAGAATCCTTCAGTGTGAATGATCATCTATAATTATCTACTGCTTGGTAGACCACTCTTTCAAGCACATCCTAATGTATATAACCAACCTATCATATTATTAAACTATTTTGTCTAACTTATTTGAGTTGTTTGAATCACATTTTTCCCACTTCTACATGTTTACCCTTATGTATGGCTGTCTATTAAATACATAGATGCAGTTCAATCATTCTATTAATAAGTGAAATATGTAATATGATTCCTAATTTATATGAAACACGTTTAGTTATGTCTTGATGTAATATGTAAGTCTCATTGTCTTCTCTGATCAGCTAGTGAGCCAGAATTTAGAATAAATTCTCATGTATCATCATTATGTTATTCATTAGGTGTTTGATCTGGGGCTTGGGAAATGGGTTCATATCCAGGTAGGTCCCAGACCTAAATCTCAGGCTTGACTGGGTTTGAAGTATCTTTTTGTGAGTTCCAGCTCATGTTAGATAGATCAACATGTTTTAACTAGTACAATAGATAGATAGATAGATAGATAGATAGATAGATAGATAGATAGATAGATAGATAGATAGATAGATAGATAGATAGATAGATAGATAGATAGATAGATAGATAGATAGATAGATAGATAGATAGATAGATAGATAGATAGATAGATAGATAGATAGATAGATAGATAGATAGATAGATAGATAGATAGATAGATAGATAGATAGATAGATGTGCCCATAAAAAAACTCTTACTACTATTTTTATTAATTTTTTTAGCAAATAAAAATGAAATATTTCACTACCATTTGATAACTTATCAAAATTGCCTTTATGAACAAATATATTTGTGAGATTACTATATCAACTTAAAATATATTTGTATCCTGCTTTATTATTGTTTCTATGAATTTTATATAGAATCTTGATTCATCGTCTGTACTTGTCATTTTAAGAAAAATATTATAAGATATAATCGAGGTTCCACTTTTACCTGTTAAAGTATGTAAAATAAGGAAAATACTTAGCTTTAATAATGGTTTTAGGATTGCCCAAAATTATTCATAAAATTATATATATATCAACACAGGTTTATTAATTAAATAAATGAAATACTCTCAATCCAAGGCACAAAATAAAGCTTTATTTTTATCTCCAAATATTTTATTTTGTGCTTTGGATTGAGAATATTTTATTTATTTAATAAAGCAAAGTTGGAGAATAAATCTCGTTGTATTACATAATATTGCCCGCTGGGATGTTTATATTTATATAGCTAAAATCGATTTTTTATTTTATGAATATAAATATAATATCTATTTACTTACAAAATTAACAGTGACAGTTTTTATTAAATTAAAATCTATAATTAGTTCGAAATAGTCAGTTTTTTTATTAATGTATAATTAAATTAGTTTTAAAAATTTTGAAATAGTAATAATAACTCGCATATTTATTAAAACATAAAATAATTTTAAGAATATTTTATTTGATATTAAAAAATATCTCCCTTATGTTTTTTTTGTCATAGAATTTGTTTTTAATGTACCATTATTATACTTTTATTCATTATTATTTATTTTGGTGACAAATATATTATTATTATTATTATTATTATTATTATTATTATTATTATTATTATTATTATTATTATTATTATTATTATTATTATTATTATTATTATTATTATTATTATTATTATTATTATTATTATTATTATTATTATTATTATTATTATTATTATTATTATTATTATTATTATTATTATTATTATTTTATTATTATTATTATTATTATTATTATTATTATTATTATTATTATTATTATTATTATTATTATTATTATTATTATTATTATTATTATTATTATTATTATTATTATTATTATTATTATTATTATTATTACTATTTTAATATCATGTGTAATAAAAGTTGAAATAGTTTGGATTTTTCTTTTCATACAAATGTGTTGGAGATTTTTTTTTCCATCTGAGAAAATTATCTTTTTTTTTTAATAGTGAATGAAGAATTAACTTAGGCAGTATTCTGACTTCTCAATTTGTCATTTAGATGAGATAATTTAATATATTCAATATTTTTTTCTATGAAAAATATATATACGTTAATTCAGTTTTTCACATCTCGCAAAAAAAAGTATTTCATATAAAATAATTTTATCATATTTTTAATTATATTTTTCTCACCTTGTCGGTATATTATTTCGTTATAACAGAAACATATATTAAGATTCCTAAAATCAAAAATTACTTAGTGATAGATTGAATTTGAACAAATTTCATTTTCCTATTACTTTTTTATATATTAAACGAAAAAATTATTTATAAAAAAAAATCCTTTCTTTTTCATATTATATATATATATATATTATATTTGTTCTTTTTTTTTTTTTCAATTTTTTTAACAACGACATTAATGTGTACACACACATATATAAATATACAATTATATAGGCATAGTGGAAAACCATATGCTTCTATATTAAATATGTATTATTGCTTTACCAAAAATCCTTGATCTATTTTGAGTTTTAGTTTTTTATACAGAGAATATTCTATGGTCTCTCATATATGTAATTTATGTTGTCACTTTTTAAACTCTAAATCACTACGAATTGTTTACTGCTACAAGCAAAGTTCTCAAGTGTAAGCGACTAGAAGATAACAACAAATTTATACTAAACATTACCCATTATTCCACATACATCTCACACATTCTTAATATTGAAAGAAGTTTTAAATAGGTTAACTAATTCAGAATCATAAACTTTTAATAATAAAGTTCTTTAATTTTTCTTCTTATTTCATTTCTTTCAAAGATGACAACCTTAGCCTTATCAAAACTAATAGTGTAGTCTGCATCTTTTTCATGGATATATAAAGCAAAGCTATTTTAATATATTTTTTATGTTTTTATTTAAACTCAGGCTACTCTGATCCATATATATCATTTTACAAAAACATAGGATAATATATATTCCTACAGGAATAGGCTTTCCATCAAAATATTTTTTTTGTATTATTTAATAAATTATTTAACGGAATATCCCTTTTCCAAGCAATTTTCTTATTTCCAAACAAATTACTATTTTTACATACATATCTATAAAAATAAAATTTAAAAAGCAAAGTAAAAAATCATATTTTTTCTTTATTTTTTAACTTATTACAATTACTATTACTATTAAATAAAAAAACTTTTAACAAATTTATCAGAATAGCCAAAACTCACATATTCTTTACAAAAATGAACTTTTTAAAACAAAGCTATCTTATCAGAATTATTTAATCTCTTATTTTTATAACATAAATTTCTTAAAGAAGCTACTTTACAAGATACAGATTGACAGATATCAGGTTGAATTATAGACGTATTGCAGTTTTTTTAGAGACAACTTATTTTATTTTTTTTTCTTCTAATATACTAGAAATCAATTAATGGTGAAACTGAAGAAAATAAATATTTTGTTAATCTAATATTGTAAATGCTCAACTACTTCATACTCACTCTCATTACTATTTGAGATCTAATGCTTTTTTTCTTTGAAAAATTAACATTGACAATGGTGGATGCTAAATTGTTGACACAATGGTGAGTAAACAAATATAACACATGGTTTCACCCAATATATATATATATATATATATATATTAGGTGAAACCATGTATATATATATATATATATATATATATATATTGTAACGGGCACATATGACGTTAGATTATTTTTAAAAAAAATTAAACATGGAAAATAAAAGTTCGCAAATAAAAACTTTTTTTTTAAGAATTAAAAATTGAAAATTAAAAATCATCTAAACTCTAATATATAAAATTGCACAGATAAAAAATTATTCAAGGAAAACTTTATTAAGAAGAAAAAAAGTATTTTAAAACTAAATTTTCAGTAAAGATTTAACGATAAAAATATATC
Organism: Epiperipatus broadwayi; assembly: GCA_028023455.1. Classification (NCBI taxonomy): domain Eukaryota; kingdom Metazoa; phylum Onychophora; class Udeonychophora; order Euonychophora; family Peripatidae; genus Epiperipatus; species Epiperipatus broadwayi. Next base: position 30,375 of record JAQFVV010000377.1, on the reverse strand, counting down.
TAAGTTTGTACAATAAATTAATTAATGTTATTGTAAAATGGAAATGATTATTTTAATTAGTCCAAGTGAACTAGCCCTTGGACATTTCAAAATATATAAGAAAAGGTCAGATAGGAAAGAAAAACAATAGAAACTAATAGCCAATAAAAGAAATCTCTCAGGAAATGGACCAGAATGAAAAGTTCATCATCGTCATGATGTAATGTCGACTGGATCCGAAAGTTTATTATAAAAGGAAAGAGATGTGAATTAAAGGGGTTATATATGTGTTAAGTCAGAGAGAGTTGGAGGAGAAGGAATTGAAAGATGCACTTTCAATTCCTTCCATTGTTCTAAAAGAAAAATGAAACATTGTTTTCCCATATTGCGGACTATAAGACATCTGGGCCTGGCAATTAAATACCAGCTACAATAAAGGACCAACGGCTAACTGGATACAAATCTCTTCAGGACAGTGTGGGAATTCATATTCAAAATTACAACCAACTACAAAATATGGACCTTTTTAAACTGTAAGAACTTTAGAAAATTCATGAACATTAAGTATAAAACTTTCCCAGTATTTAAATTATAGCAATAGTATTGCCTTTCTGACCAAACTAAATTATTTATTAATTATTTTATTGAATGTATTATTTGTTTTTTAAATCATTTCCATTAATTCATTTTCCATTCTTATAAATTTTGTTATGTTTTTTTTTTTTTTTATTAAAGAACTTATATAAATGTTAAAGTTAAGTCGGGCATAAATGTCTGCATAGATTTGTAAAATTATATATGTTAATTTAAGGGAGGGTAATCTTAGGTTATTTGTTTTGAATGTTGGATTGGGTTAATCGATTGGATATATTGGTGTAATTAGTAAATGTAGTATGAGGTCTGCTACAGGCAGGATTGTATTCTATGCCACACACCCCTTTTGTGCCTTTGGAAGGGGATAGTAAGACAGAAAATGCAGTCCCATCATAGGGAGTTTTTTTTATTGCTCTTCATGTCAGACAGATATAGTATTCCTGTTTGGATGAGAGTCAATGTCTTTTATTAACCATGCTGTTCAGATGTGAATTCCTGACAGTGTGGTATTTGTGCTGTCATATTTATGCTGCATTGAATACATCAATATATCAGATAGATTGGCCTTGGTTTGACTGCAAACTTTTGGCCTAAGGTTAAATAAGGGATAGTATATTTTCTTCTCAAATGCAATCTATGTAGTCTATTCATACTCGACACTCTAATAAATATTAAACTCATCTGTGTGAACTTTTAAAATAAAATAAAAACTGTTAAATTATAAATTAAAATCTAAAGTAAAATAAGTTATAATGTTTTGTAAAAAATAAAAGTTAGACTAAAATAATAATGCTAAATTTTACATATATTAAATAAATGTTTGGGTGTGTTATTACTGGAAGTGGCTTCTTTTATTTATTTTTTTAATATTGAAAATATTTTTAGATAAGAATTCATATTTTTAAATCTCTGCATCTCACTGAGCTAGTGGCAACGGGTTGACGATCGGAATAAAAATATATGTAAAATAAGATCTTAACAGCATGTATCTGCCTACTCTATAAATTTTCTAAGTTTAAGTAGCCTAATGGCATTCTGTATGGCAGATACAATAAGACTATATAGATCACCCATTCCATCCGACCGTTATAATTGGACTCCCAACGTGGCACGATGTTTACTAAACCACGAATACACTGAGCAAATTTTTTTAAAGTGAAATATTTTTATCTATATTATATAGAGCTATAATTTGAATATCTTGTATAAAAGCACTTTCAGAAAGAAATAGCATATATATTTAAAATGAGAAAGAAAAAATAATAATTTTAACACTGTATTTTTTTTTAAAAAAAGTCAAAAAGTTGCAATTAATATGTTTATTTTAATGTTAATATATGTTATGCTTTAATGTGTATAGGCACACACAGCCATGTAAGTTTATGATTGTAAATGTGGTACCTTATGATGAGTGCCTTTGGGAATTTACTTCATAGTAACCCTATTTAATCATTTCAATTAGTCATAAATAAGTTGGTGGTATATATAATTGTGCTGCAAATACACATATATAAACCCATTATCCCTTAAAACATATTTACTTCAATGCAACCTCCTTAAATAAATAATTTGCTTGTCATGTCGTTTGTTAGAAATAAAATATAGAGAAAATAGAATTCTTGGGGGTAGGAGGCCAGGCGTAAATGTAGACGGTCTTTAGGAAAACGATAGTCAACATTTTTTTTTGTATATAGACTTTTTGTAAAATTACTAATCAAATGTTTTTGTAAGTGTCTTCATTAATCATGTACTGTAATTAATAACCATAAGTAACATTTTTTTTGTTTATTTTTTTAACCAAGTTTACTGATATGTAATGGGCATATATGCCATTACATTATTATTTTTTTAAATTAAACATGAAAAATAAAAGTTCACAAATAAAAACTTTTTTTTTAAGAATTAAAAATTGAAAATTAAAAATCATCTAAACTCTAATACATAAAATCATAGAGATAAAAAAATATTAAACAAAAACTTTATTAAAAAGAAAAAAAGGATTTTAAAACTAAATTTTCAGTAAAGATTTAAAGATAAAAATATATCTAAGTTTGTACAATAAATTAATTAATGTTATTGTAAAATGGCAGTGATCATTTTAATTAGTCTAAGTGAACTAGCCCTTGGGCATTTCAAAATATATAAGAAAAGGTCAGATAGGAGAGAAAAACAATATTAACTAATAGCCAATAAAAGAAATCCCTCAGAAAACAGACCAGAACGAAAAGATCATCATCATCATGACGTAATGTCCACTGGATCCAAAAGTTTATTATAAAAGGAAAGAGATGTGTATTACAGAGTTTAGATATGTATTAAGTCAGAGAGAGTTGGAGGTGAAGGGATTGAAAAATGCACTTTCAATTCCTTCAGTTGTTCTAAAAGAAAAATGAAACATCGTTTTCCCACATTGCGAACTATAAAACATCTGGGCCCGGCAATTAAATACCAGCTACAATAAAAACCAATGGCTAACTGGATACAAATCTTTTCAGGATGGCATGGGAATTTGTGTTCAAAATTACAAGCAACTACAAAATATGGACATTTTTAAACTGTAATAACTTTAGAAAATTTTGTGAACATTAAATATAAAACTTTCCCAGTGTTTAAATTATAGCAATAGTATTGCCTATCTGACCAAACTAAATTATGTATTAATTATTTTATTGAATGTATTATTTGTTTGTTAAATCATTTCCATTCATTTATTTTCTGTTCTTTTAAGTTTTTATTATGATTTTTTTGTTAAAGAACTTATATAAATGTTAAAGTTAAGTCAGGCATGGATTTTGGCATAGATTTGTAAAGTTATATATGTTAGTTTAAGGAAGGGTAATCTTAGGTTATTTATTTCATAGTTGGATTGGGTTAATCGATTGGATATAGTGTTGTAATTAGTAAATGTAGTATGAGATATGCTATGGGCAGGATCGTATTATACACCACACATCCCTGTTTTGCCTATGGAAGGGATAGAAAGATGGAAAATGCAGTCCCTTCCTATGGAGTTTTTTTATTGCTCTTCACATCAGACAGATGTAGTATTCCTGTCTGGACAAAAGTTAATGTCTTCTATTAACCATGCTGTTCAGATGTGCATTCCTGACAGTGTGGTATTTGTGCTGTTGTATTCATGCTGCATTGAATACATCGATATATCAGATAGATTGGTGTTGGTTTGATTGCAAACTTTTGGCCTAAGTTTAAATAAGGGATAGAATAATTTATTTTCAAATGCAATCTATGTAGTCTATTCATACTTGACACTCTAATAACTATTAAACTCATCTGTGCGAAATTTTAAAATAAAATAAAAACAGTTAAATTGTAAATTAAAATCTAAAGTAAAATAAGTTATAATGTTTTGTAAAAAAAAAGTTTGACTAAAATAATAATGTTAAATTATATATATATATATATATATATATATATATATATATATATATATATATATCAAAGAAATGTTTGTGTGTGTTATTATTGTCAGTGGCTTCTTTTATTTTTTTTTGAATATTGAAAATATTTTTAGATAATAATTTATATTTTATAAATCTCTGCATCTCACTGAGCTAGTGGCAATGGGCTAATAGTCAGAATAAAAATATATGTAAAAGAAGATCTTAACAGTGCGTATCTGCCTACTCTATAAATTTTCTAGGTTCAAGTAGCCTAGTGGCACTCTGTATGGCAGATACAGTAAGACTTCATTCTTTCTGACTGTTATAATATAATGGAATATATAAGGGATTTAATACCTAAATTTTTTAAAAAATATATTAGCTTATTTCAAATAAAATAATAGTAAAATTTTATACTTTATAAATCAATCAACATTATTAAAATTTATAATATGTTGACATACATACTAACTTTTGCATTTTTAAAATTGTTAGGAGAAAATTTTAGATTTGAGTAAATATGATGTTAAAGATGAATATTTTATTAATACATATATCTTAGAAATTAATAAAGTTTAATATATTATAAAACATAAGATTTTATTTTTGGATAAATAATTTTGTAGCAGACAATAAATTAATATTCATATTTAGATCATACACTTCAAAACGATTATAAATTAACGTGAATGTTCATGTTTATTTTTATTTACTTTCCAAAGTTTGAAAAATTATTTTAAAACGTTAATATATTAATTTACTTAATATTTATTAAACAGATCATTTATTAAACAGAGCAAAACTCTCCATACAGTATTGCCACCTGTGCTAAACAGAGTAATCAATGGATGCCAGAAGGCTTGTGCATAAAATAATCAACAAATAATTTGCTAGTAAAGGAAATGTGATCATGTGATGCTTAACAGATCATTTATTCTAATGCAAAATGAATAAAAGGAAAATGCTTTATTTTGCTGTAAATGATTTATGTATTTAAAATTTTACCAAGCTGCATAATTTTATTTCAAAATATTTATTTAATGTCATAAATTGTAAATAATTATCTATGTTAAAATATTTTAATTGTGAAGAACAATGTAAAAGCTAAAAAAATATTCTAATATCAAATATGTGATTTTGTCAATCTTTAGATAATGGCAATCTATTTCAAGGACAAGCAAATTGACTAAAAACTAAAATGGAAAAAGGAATTTTGGTACATTGCAATAAAATGGATATTCAATTTGCTGACATTAGTATGATGTTGGAAAAAAATCTATAAATATATATTTTGGCTGGATTCTATATTGACTTTATTATTATTTTTTCTTATTACAGGCATTCATTTGTTTATTCCTATGTATACAATCTAAAAATTATATGGAAGCTGCAATGTCAAAAATAAAGAGATAATAAAATTCAAAATATCTGTCTAGAAGGCAGTAAGTAGCCTTCTTAGTTGTTTTTAATAACATCACATGGAAAATAATTTTAAACAAAAGTGTTTTAATATTTTTAGGAATGAAGAATGCTAATTTGCCTCAATGTTCACAAAAGTAATATTGGTGAACTTTATCATTTATAATATAAATAATATGAAAGAAGTAAAATAAACTTATTTAAATATCTGCAATTGATAAACAAATCCTGCAAACAACATACAACTTAAACAGATCTATGGTGATGTATTATTCTTGGAAAACATTGCATTATCATTATTTTTTTTAAATTTATCAAGAGAATGAAAACGGAAAAGTTATGGACTATTTATAAGAATTTCATTTTTCAATTTATTTATTTTTTAGCAATAATTTCTGTTATTAAAATAAAATATATAGTTATTTATAGAGAAACAGTTTGGGAAAACACATACGTTTATAAAATAAAACTATATTATATTTTAGTATATAAACATTTTTTTTTTAAATTGTGTGAATGTTTATTCTTAGGGTAAGATAGTTATAAATTTATAAATAGTATTCATGCATATTTATTTATCTATTACTTTGGTTTATTTATCTTTAAATATTTTCCACTCCCTTTCTTAGCATAAATTTTTCCTAGAAAATTTATTGTTTTATTGTTAAATGGTAGACAAAACACCTATAATTTAAATCTGTATATGACTGAATCCTATTCAAAGCCACATATTCATAATGATAACATATTAGGATATAATGTTATATGATGTTTTTAAGTATTAAATTAGTAATTTTTTTTCTTGTTTTTGAAACAATTCTTCTTTAATGTTATTAATTTTGTGAAACAAAATGTATGCTGAATCACTTGCATATATTAGGATATAAATATTCACATAATATTTTACAATTTTGTTTTCTATTGGAAAAGTAGTCTTTAATAAGGCATTTCAGTATTTTTTATTTACTTATTTATTTTATTGTAAATAAAGCACATTTTTATTTATTCAAATTAATTTGACTTTTGTATTTTTTTATTTTCTAGCACCACACTGTTTGGTAAATTTCTATGGTCCCATAAATTTTAACATGCTTTATTTATTAAAATCTCTGAGAATTATAATCTAATTTATTTTAAAACTATTATTGCAGAATATTCTAGAATTGATTCACATAAAAAAATGTACAATTTCTTGAACCATTATGTCTTGTTAGTTGTAATATAATTAGGTTAAATATACTCATACATATAATGAAGGTGTTTATGTGCAGAATTCTATTTATTTATTTAATGTTGGTAGTTCAATCTATACTATCAGATTAGACGTACATTTAATTATTGAATACAGATGGATTCAATAAAATTCACTATCAAATTTACCTTTATGTTAATGAATAGATTTGTATTTTAATTAGGTAAATATTTAACCCAAAAAGTCTTTTTTTGTTACGTTTTTTTTTTTTCCCCTGTATTTGACTGTTCTATAATTTGGACGAAAAGTTTTAATTATTTTTGATGACCTGGATTTACTGCTATAATATTAAATATTTAAATACAAGTGTAACATATATAGCTAAAGTAGATGTCACTAGAAGAGATTTCAACCCAGAATTTCAAGCTGTCTTTAGTCATCTATTACATCTTATATAATTAGTACACATACCACATGCAGATGGAAATGTAAATGATTTCCAAAATATGGATATCATGTTGAACCAGCACTTATCACTTGATCTTGCCACCCATATATATATATATATATATATATATATATATATATATATATATATATGTATATATATATATATATATATACAAACACCTGGGTCTCATTTTACGTGATAGATAGGTTCCTCAGAAAACACATGCAAACGAAATCACGCAAAAATAGATGTAACTTATATTGAAAAAGGGAAGATGCATTCAGTGATTTTTCAAAATTCGCATAAAAGCAAAGCACCAATGTAAAATTACTTTAAAATTCACACACAAAAAAAATAAGGAAATAAAATATGACTAATAAAAAATTTCAAATTTGAAAAATATTGAAACAAGACAAACTTTTTTTAACTATAATAGTTAATATTATTCAAAATAATATATTTTTATGCATAATTTACAGTACAGTAATTTATATTTTTTTATACATGTTTTAATTATTAATGTTATTTGCCAATAAACAGGTTCATTTGCAAACTGGTAAAGATTCTTCACAAGAGGAACTATAACTAGCACCAACTTCACTCTCATGTTTTTGTTTTAATGATTTTCTAGTGACAACGTAATTAGTAATTAATCTTTGAGACAATGATTTTATTAATTGTTTATGAAGCTCACGATATCCAGACATACAACCATTTAGCTCTCGTTGGAATTTAAGAGCATGTTCATAATTAGTGTCATTAGTAAGAAAATAATTTTTAACCTATGCTCCCGGCCACTTTACTGAATTTATAATAGTTATTTATTCACATTAATTTATTGTTTCACAAAAAGGTTGATAAAGGAATTAAATGAATATATATATTCTAATTCAAATTTTATACTTTCTAGTAATATTCAGGAAGGGCATGGGATTTAGGGCATAATTAATATAATTTCTAATTGCATTAAATACTTTTTGATTAAAGCACGTTTGACTTTAATTTAACTTGATCAGGTCATCACGTAGAGCACTCTTTATATAAATTGGGTATTATTATTTAAATACGATGATTACCAAGTCATCATTTTCCGAACGTTGCTTACGCGAGCCATCTCCTGTTTCATAGGCTTGTCCTCAGTGATATTTCTATTAGTTTAATTATCTAGGAAGAAAGCACTTCCTCCACTTGCTCGTTTTATATTTGGAACACCAAAGGTTTGAGGCTATGACCCGACCTGGTTTTTCCCTGTGTTCTATGGATCCTTTATATTGGGCATCAGTTTTACTGGCCAGGAATGTACAATCAGATTCTCACTACTATTAGACAATGTGACATCTGTGCTACCACTAAATTTCCAAATAAATCATATGCAGGAGGTATGAAACCAGTGATGGCCACAAGACCAAATGAAATCCTCGCTATAGATCATTATGGGCCCCTTCCCAAATTTAGGACCTTTCAATACTTGCTTGTCACATATGATATTTTTTCAAAGTATGTTCAAATTTACCCAGTGCGAACCACAAATTCACGAAATGCCATTCGGGCCCTACAGGATAAGCAATTTTATGAGGTAGGTAAGCCTGAGACCATATTATCAGATCATGGCTCAGCGTTCACCTCAAAAGAGTGGAAGAATTGGACAAAAAAACAAAAGGTAAATCATCGTATGACATCAATTAGAAACCCGCAGTCCAACCCATATGAAAGAGTTATGAGAGAAATTAGTCAACTCTTTCGTGTGTGCGTACCTACAGATCATCGGAGATGGGTGGATAAACTTCCATATGTTATGGACTGCATTAATAATACAATGAATGAGTCAACGGGTTTCGCACCTACACGTCTTCACTATGGGCGGCCATGTCAGGCCATTTTTTCTTCACTATTACCAAAAGATGAAACGTGTATTAACCCAATAACTGACCAAGATATGGCCAGAAAGCGGCTAGCGCAGATGGCCCAGAGGCGAATAAAAAGAGGGAGGATGCAACATTACTATTTTAAAGTTGGGGATCAAGTTTGGTTAAGATCACCAAGAACTAGTAATGCCCCTAAGAAAGAATTCAAGAAATTCTTCCCATTATACAGTGGGCCATATGAAATAATAAAGGATTGCCATGACAATGCGTTTTTGCTAAAGGGAAAGGGACTCCAGGGGGTTTACAATGCCAGACAGTTAAAACCATATGTGCCACCTGATCCAGGGAAACAATAAGACAAACTGTAATGACAGATATATATACAGAAGACCAACTGACATGACCCTAGGAAAATGAAACTTGATAAACGGACTGATTTATTATAAACCCATTTATAAGTTGAATATTCAAAAAATGGATCACAGTGAGACATGTACAATTTGTAGCTTGGGCAGGTTATATTATTCACACTCATGCTGTTCTCCCAGAGTCTATACACTTATGCAACTATATCCTGCATAAGTAAAGTCATTTTTTTTTCATTGTTTTTTTTTTTTGAAGTGAAAAGAAATGAAGCAGTCGGATCTGAGTTCGATCCTAGCTTCATGTTAGTTACCCTAATACTAACCTTAAATTTCCGATGCAATGGGGCTTTATACGTTCAATCCACGCTAATTTCCATAATGAATAATTTATTTCAAATGTGTATTAAAATCAATTAGTTTCAGTTTAAAATTGAGCAATTCTCTTAATAAATTCATGATAAAATATTCATGAATTTATATATATTACAATTGCGTGGATTGTGCGTATATATTTGTAAATATTTAAATATATATAATTTTCGAAAGTTTCATTGCGTCGGGAATACTTGTTTTTTTTTTTTTGTACTTTTAAATAATTTGTTAAAGTTTGCGATTAAAAGCTACATTCCTTCCATGGGCTTTCAAATTCTCAAAAACAACAGTAAAGTTTTATTAATTAAAAAAAGATAAGAATTCAATTTCTAATTAAAATCATTTCAGATTTTAAAAATTAGTCTAATTAGGAAAGGAATTCAATAATTAGTTTGAAAGCCTTACCGAAGGAATGTATTGGAAAACAACTAATTGATAATAAAATGAGCGCTAGCCTTAAGGCATCTGGACAATATATATAGCCCTGAAAAGTAAAGAAGGGGCTAGTGAGTTTTTGATTGTAGAGTAGTGCAGTGAACTCTGTGCATATTAATTTGTTTTTCATCATGATAGAGGGCTAGAAAATCAGGGATCTGGCTGCGGTTCCTAAAAGTCCCGAGGAATCTTCACTGGAGCTGCTGAACCGTTTTCCGGATCGATAATTCTGCTAAAATAATGAAAGCTACTAAAATACTACTCCAGTAGTTAACCAATGATGCCTACGTTTTCAACAACTTGGAGGTGTAACTTAAGGACCAGCGGAAGGGGTAATATGAACGTTAAACTTTCTGGCCAGTTCGAACTTTATTTTATACTCCTCCTATTTAAGAGCTCTTTATTATTTAATGTAAATCTTTATAAAATGCTAATATAAATTTATATTGTAATTCTTTCAATCTCTAGTCTTTAAACTTTTTCTTTTCTTACCTGGCGGTTCGTTTAATATATATATGTTGGTGTGCTTTATTAATGTCGTATTTAAAAATTATATGCCAATAATCTTTCGACTCGATGAGCCCTTTGATTCCATTTGCCTCACGCAAATAATATAACATTAATTTCCAATAGTAATTCTCGCCCAATAGAACTAAATTTGAAAGTTCTATTAATCATCGAGTCGAAAGAAAATATTACATGTTTATTATTTGATAATTGGCAAATAATAAACTATTAGCTTCATTTTTCACCTATGTCCCCAGCTACTAAGTTACAATTGTTTATATACTCACAAAATGTTATAATATTGATTTCTTGTTCTACTAATATATATTTATTCGAATATAACCTTAAATGTTTTTATTGCCAAAAAGGGTCGATAAAGGGTTAAATGTATTTTAATTCCATTTTTGTTATTTTAAATTGATATTCAGGAAGGGCACGAATATTAAGGCATAATTAAGATAGTTTATAAATGTTTTCAAAATAGTTCGATAAAGCTCGTTTGACTTTAATTAATTGGTCAAGTCATCACGTAGAGCATTCTACATGGGTTTTATTTTTCAACGATGACTATCAAGTCATCATCATCAAATGTTGCTGACGTAGGGCCATCTTCCGCTCCGTTAGGCTGGTCGGTGATCATATTTTCGCATTTAAATTTCTCGAGGAAGAAAATACTTCCTTTCCGTTCCATTAGTCAAAGGGCGTAAGACTTGCCAAATGCAAGCCGCCATAGGACTTCGACCATCGACTAGCAATCATCTTTCAATTTTACTCACTGCCTTGTAATTCGTCAGTACCATTGCGTCCTTGTTTCAGTAAAACCCGCTCCGTGCTCGTAATTCGTGATGGAGTGATTTAAATTAAAGTCGAACCAATCCTCAAGTATATTTCGTTTAAATCAGTTCTCAAATCAAGATTAAAGTTATGCCTTGAAATACGTTTTGCTCTTCAGGAATAGATTTCCGAATGTGGGAATAAATCTCACATCCCACCGTAATAAAAGTAGAATACCCATTTCCGTTCTTAATAAATACCTTTATCTGCCCTTATATTTCTCGTTGGGGGCATAGACATAGAACTCCATGTTGCGTAATACTGGTTGGCATATGATAAGGACCGCCATTCTTATTATATTTATAAATTCTTTTAAAGACTAGAGATCACTAATGCAATCTATATTTTCTTGAACCAAACAAATTATTATTATTATTAAATATTTTATAACATACTTGGTTTCTTAGTTCATCATTCTTTTTATAATTATTTAAATGTTAATACCCGCTGTCTGTGTTGGCAACCCGAACATACATATGATTCGATTTAAAAGTAGTCAAAGTAATTAATTATTAGATATTCGTGTCAGTGCAAGGGTCTCTAGTCCTCACCAACCATTGAACTAGTTCTTGGCGTATAGTCATGTACCGTCGATATATGTCATCCATTGATTTGATCTGAGCTCGTGAGTTGGGTTTGAATTCAGTTTGAACCACCTGAGTTTGAATCCGACTTTGAGTTTGGGTTTGTTGATGTGTTGGCTTCTTTTTGACCGGTACAATATATATATATATATATATATATATATATATATATATATATATATATATATATATATATATATATAATGTTTTCACAATTGTATGATGTAGATAAATTATTTTGTGTTAAACTGTGTATTATTTTCCATTACATACTGATATTTTTATGAACTAGCATCTGCCATTTTCAAGTTTAATTCTTGAAAAAAAAATCATTAGATCATTAACAAAAATGTGACCGAGTGTGAGATGAAAAATGTTATTCAGCTTAAAGTAGTATAGCATTCAGAATATGAAGCTTATCAAAATGTATATTTCCTTTAGTTTTACCACTTATTAATTTAAAGATAATCTTAGAAGAAGAGGTTTTCACATGGCTGGAATACATTGTGCTTCATCAACTCTATTTAAATGAGTAAGTCTCTTTAATATTTCAATTGACTCTATCATAGTTTTTAAATCATACCTTTCCAAATTAGCAAGTATTTTCACATTGTCAAAATCAGGTATGTGACCAAATTTTCAAAAATGAAAGGTAAATCTGATGTGTTAATTTCTGACTAAGAGCAATTATATGTATTATAACTCTGACATTTATTCTCCTATTAGACTGGCCTACATAGATTCTTGAGCAATGCAAACATAAAATTTCATAAACCCCATGGTATTCCAAAAATACTCTGTCTTTCGGTTTATGTAAAAAATCACCAATTTTTTTGCCAGTAGAAAAAGTAGTTTTTATATTAAAACAAGAAAGTCTTCTACTAATTTTATCAGTATCTTCTTTAATATGGGGTAAAACCATTCTACTATAATATGAATTGTCAATTCTATCCTCTTTTTTCTCTTTAGTATATATATATATAAATATATATATATATATATATATATATATATATATATATATATATATATATATATATATTGAAACAGATATGCTGTTCCTCATATAAATATTCAATAAACCCCCCCCCCCCATTTAAAAATGTCTAGCGTGATTCATTCTAATTGGGAATGAAATAAAAGCTGTGATTTGTTTAAAAAAAAAAAATCATATTTTTAATTTTGTGATTGATGGAATTGAATAAAATGTTAAGTCATCTTATTTTTTTTTATCTGTCTCAATAAAAAGAAAAGAAATTAATTATCCAATCATTAAAAAGAAAGAAAAAAGATACTTGAGTTAAACTGAGGCAGTATTCAAATCAGGCACGTCGTCGGAAGAAAAAGAACTTTTTTTTTCTCTCGTCTTACACAGAGAAGCAGAACATATTAAATTTTTTTTTAAAAAAAAAAGTGTATTACTTAATTCTTTTGACACATTAAAATATAGCTTTAACAAAACGTGAAAATGGAAAAAGAAAGCTTTACTAGAGGAATTATAATAACAATGGGGTAATTTAGCGGCTTCACTCTCTCCACGCTATGCCATGACTTTCCATAGATGAAATAACCTGCCTTCTTTAGAGTAAACTAGACTGCAAAACTGGAAGGTAATTATGTTATAGGAATGTTTAGACATTTTTTATCATAAATTATAAATTGACATCATGAAATATCTACATAAAAATTATTTTTATAAAATATTAAAACATATTTATCATATGTTATGAAGTGAATTTATGAAACGGTTGCATATGTTTTGTTTAATAAAATATTAAGACATCTTTATCATATGTTATAAAATGAAGTTATGAAATAATTACCTAGAATTTGTTTTATAAAATATTAAAACATCTTTATCATATGTTATAAAGTGAAGTTATAAAATAATTACGTAGAATTTATTTTGTAAAATATTAGAACATGTTTATCATACGTTATAAAATGAAATTATGAAATAGTTATATGCAAATTTATTTATAAAAATATTTGAATGTATTTACTATATGGATTAGAAATGCTCCACAAGCCAAACAGAATTCATGTGTATGAATATACCCTTATATTTGACTAAATTAGAAATTCTTTAATTACTAAATTATAAATGCTCTACAAGCCAAATAGAGTTTATGTGTATAAATATACTCTTATATTTGACTAAATTAGAAATGCTTTAATTACTAAATGATAAATGCTCCATAAGCCAAACAGAGTTTATGTATATGAATATGATTTTATATTTGACTAAATTTTAAATGCTCCACAAGCCAAACAGAGTTTATGTGTATGAAGATACTTTTATATTTGACTAGATTAGAAGTGCTTCAATTACTAAATGATAAATGCTCCACAAGCCAAACAGAGATGATGTGTATGAATATACCTCTTTATTTGACTAAATTAGAAATGCTTTAATTACTAAATGATAAATGCTCCACCAGCCAAACAGAGTTTATGTGTATGAATATACTTTTATATTTGACTAAATTATAAATGCTGCAATTACTAAATGATAAATGCTCCACAAGCCAAACAGAGTTTATGTGTATGAATATACTCTTATATTTGACTAAATTATAAATGCTGCAATTACTAAATGATAAATGCTCCACAAGCCAAACAGAGTTTATGTGTATGAATATACTCTTATATTTGACTAAATTATAAATGCTGCAATTACTAAATGATAAATGCTCCACAAGCCAAACAGAGTTTATGTGTATGAATATACTTTTATATTTGACTGAATTATAAATGCTTCGGTTACCAAATGATAAATGCTCCACAAATCAAGAATTGCTAAGTTTAAATTTTTACCAATCAATAATGATTCATAAAATAATGAAATGCTGTATAAACCATAAATGCTTGACTGTTTCCAAGCTTCTTCTCATAAATGAATCCAAATGAACTATTGTTGAATTAGAATATTTCCAAGCTTCTTCTCATAAATGAATTCAAAATGAACTATTGTTGAATCAGAATATTTCCAAGCTTCTTCTCATAAATGAATTCAAAATGAACTATTGTTGAATCAGAATATTCCCAAGCTTCTTCTAATAAATGAATTCAAAATGAACTATTGTTAAATTAGAATATGTCCAGGCTTCTTTTCATAAATGAATTCAAAATGAACTATTGTTGAATTAGAATATTTCCAAGCTTCTTCTCATAAAGAAATTCAAAATTGAACTATTGTTGAATTAGACTGTTTCCAAACGTCTTCTCATAAATGAACTTGTAAATGAACTATTGATAAAAAAAAGAACTGCTTCTAACTCTTTCATAAGTAAAAATGAAGATGAGTTATCATGTGAATAGAAATGAACTTTGTTAGAAATTGCAAATTAATTGTTATTTAATAATTTTTTTTTTTGTTACTAAAAATTAAATTGGTTATCCAGTTGTCCAATTATGTTTTGTTTTATTGCATCACTCATCAGTTATAGCACTTGTTCATGAGAATCTCATGCCTTCTGAGCTACGTCTGGCATAACTAGATCTAGGCAAGTCAGGTTGTAGTGAGACGGAACTCTAATGGCGCTTTTTGGGAAACCAAACATAGAAATATTTAGATGTTTCCAGTCTCTATCATACTACATCCTCTGATGAGCAGGAAATATTGTTGTAGGAGGCATTAACATCTGCATTAGGAATGTCAATTGATAGCTCCTTCCTACAACATGCTCATCAGAAAATTGTTACAGCTGACATAATAAAACGGTTGTATGCGGGTCCGGTTACAATATATATATATATATAATCAATGCTCAATTTACATTAAGATAGCAAATCTTCAATTTTTAATGGACAGGTTTCAATCTTCTCTACTCTCCAACTATTTATTGAAAATCTGATGGTGTTATGTCCAAGGCCCTTGCTTGCCAGTTTTACTGTCACGCCAATGTTGATCATAAGTCATTTTGATTCCTCATATATAGTACGACCTTAAGACCATTTAAATACAGAGAAGAGGGATCAGCAGAATATGGGCTAAACATGCAATGTCTAAATACTGGTATACATACGTAAGCTAGGTGAAATTATTGAGAATTTAAAATCAGACTTTCAAACACCTTTAGTTATATACTCCATCTTATACAACCACTACACATGACCACATACATGTGAAAAAAATAAATGATATCCAATAACCATATTTTGTGGTGAAACAGCACTTATAAATTGATCATGATCTTCATTTCCCACACTTGATAAGTGCTGGTTCAGCACAAAATACACTCATTGGATATGCCATTGTCATATTTTCAATGACATGGATGGCTGAAGAGTTGGAGAGTGGAGAAGATTGAAGCCTACCCATTAATGTTTGAAAATTTGCTATTTTAATATAAATTGAATACTGATTATATATGTGTGTGGAAGATGGTTCACCCTGAAATATGTATACTGGAGATCATTTATCTTTTTCACATGTGTTTCGTCATGTGTATTAGTTGTATAAAATAAAGTGAATGACTGAATGGAGGTTGAAAAGAGAGAAAAATTTATATAAAGTAGATTTCTTTATATAACTGTAAAATCAATTTTAGATAAATGATTAATAAATACCTAAGTAATTAACAATGTAATTATAGCAGTAAAGCAATTAAAAAGTATATATATATATATATATATATTGTAACCATATATTTTAGTATAAAATATAATAATTGATGTAACTGGTATAAAAATTTCTCTGTCTTCTTTTGGTGATTTGATTGGCTTGATTTGCACTTTGAACAGATTACTCTCTTATATTCAAAATAATTTATTAGAGAGAATGGGTAATATTTTGCCTTACTTGTTGTCTATATTATTTTAATAAATTTAAATTCCTTCTTTCCATATACTAATTCATATCAAAATGTTTAACTTTTTAAAAATTTTGACAACACATTAAATTTAGTAAAATATTATTAAAAATAATAATAATTTTTATTTGTTTAAAATGGTCTTAAAAATTATTTCCATTGAATTAAAAAAACCATTTGTTCAACTAAATTTAATTATTAAAAATAAATACAGTAATTACATATGTGTTTCAATGTAAAAAGAGAAGAGCGTGAATTAAAAAAAGATCATCTGATAGTGTTGCTTTTGGAGGAAGAAAGAAAGAATGGTAAAAGGCAAATGGTGTAAATATGATAAGCTTATTTTAAAATAGTTAACAAGTAAACAGATTACCACAAAGTTTTCTATAAATGTAAAATAACATGATGGTATTTAATAATAAGATGAATTGCTAAATTTAAAAGTCTGTTCAAGTTGACTAGCCAGTGGATCAAATCGCTAGTAATAATTTTCCAATATTACATTTGAAATATGTCGGAGCTTTCCAGTTTAAAAGCAGAATTAATTGCAATGTTTTGGTATGTTTTAAAATATTTATTATTCTACAATTTGAAAAAATTAAATAAGTATTTTAATTACAGAAGTTTTATAAATATGAAAATTTGCTTTTTAAAAAGAAGAAGTTTAAATTAAAGTAAAATGTTAAAGTTATTAACATAGTTTAATATTTCCGTTTATAATTTTAATAAAAAATATAGTATTGATTGATATTTAACTTTGCAATGCCAGTAATATATTTGCTAGTTAATTTGTTTACCATTTGGATAATAAAAACAGTCTTCAAATAATTAATCAAAGCTATTTTCTAATTTTATCGTCAGTTTGGAATGATTAAATTAATTGCTATAATTAGTATTCCTAGATTTAGGCGTGGATAAATAAATATTAGCATGGATGTGATAAACTTGGAACAGTTTTAATAGAGAAATGTAGAAATTAATAACTTATGAAAAAACATTTTCATTTAAACTCTGCGTGTCATGTTTTGGAATTGTTTCATGTTTATGGAGCCACGTAAAATCGTTAATCTAATAGTGCTTATAATAACTAATACAAATGGATAAAATTACATGTATGGAATTCAACTATAATTGTAGCTATTACTTCGTATATTTATTGTTCGACACATCGTATATGGATTTCACGGATCATATTTGTAGTTATAAAATGCTATACAATTTAATTTGTGATACACACACCTGCTAGAATTCATGTATTGAACTATAAAATGCTATACATTTAATTTATATCACACACACACACACTGTTAGATTTTATGTATTTGATGAATAATGCATTACTTTAATTTTATCGTTAGATGAACTTGCATGTGAAGTTCATAAGTTATATTTTATTAAGTTTAAATTAATAGGGTTGAATAAAATACTTATTCAAGAGAATAGCGTTAGAAAAAGCTTGAAAAGTACTAAATGAATTTATGAGATGTATCAATTTTTATGAGGTATTTTGTGAGTCTTTCCAGATTTCTATTCCTATACTAATATTACTTATATTATATTACATATGTTTTATTTTAAGCAAGATAAGTTAGTACATTAGTTGTCCTGATTAGTGTAACATTTTATTATGCAAGAACCCACAGTTGCTAAAATGTTAGTGTTTTCTGAATGGTCAGAATAACTGAGGAGGATGATTTTGCACTTTAATGTGAAGTAAATATTAATGTTGTTTTATAATCTTAAAAGGCATTAATCTGTGCCAGTGGTTAATCCACAGATTACTTAATTGCCATTTTTTTTGTATTTTACACTCATTCCTGTGCTGGTGGTTAATCCGCGGAATTGTGCAATTATACTTATTACTTTATGATGGTGTATAAATCCACAAAGTGTTTAGTGTTATTTAATTCCTATGTGTAGATGAATGCATCCACAGGAATATGGTTTTACTTCATAGATATAAGTTGGGCAAAGTATTTTAGTTATTCTGCTAAATCATCTTCTTCCATTTGTAAGTATAATTTATAAGTTAGATTATTAAATTGTAGCAGGACATTCTATTCAAGTTACCTCATAATAATTAACTGTTGGTTGATTATTATTTACCTGAATGTAAGTTTAAATTTTCACTTTATTTAATGATTGCATTATAGCTAAATCCTACAGATATAATATTATTTATTATATTATTATAAGTTAAGGTATAGATTTATTGAATCTGGAAAGGACATTAGATGTTTCATGAGTTGATGTTGAATTTAGTATAATTTCCTCAATACATTCATTATATCAAATTGAAATATAAGGTAAGATTAGGTTTTTAAAAACCGTACCTATGATATGTTATTGAAGAAAGTCGATGGAATTATAATTTATTTATTTTATTTGTTTATTTATGTCTTTAATTATAACATTAGAATTAATTACTTATTATTCATAAATTTGTAAATAAACGTTGATTTATAATTAAACTTACTGTGCCGTTACTATTTGTCATTCGTAAAATCAGAAATCATAAACCTTGGATAGAGCATACATTGAAGTACATACTATCGTCAACATGATATAAGAGTTTAGTGATATTTTGAGAAAACATTTTGATGCTTTTCGTCTTTGGTAGTTTATGATGTGTAAGGTACAATAAAATCCCATTTACCTTTTCCATCATTTTAGCTTTGCGTAGTTGATTCTAGTATACAATATAAATTGATTATTAAACCTGTAAACAGATTTACCAGATAATGACATGATTGAATATATTTACTTAACGTTTTTAAATTGTCATTTGTCAGTATAATAAGAGTCTCAGTGATATAGTAAACTATAAAAAAAAGAACCCAAGTATTTATGTTTATTTATTGCAAAGCTTTACCTGGACTAGCATTTGTATTAAAAAATCATGTAGATGGTTTAAAATTTCATAATCTTATGTAGTTCCACAAATTATGCCATCTTGTACATGGTCGGCCATCGGGTCTCATACAATGAAAATCGCAAATTAAGGTTTGAAAGATAATAACATTACATACTTATAATTTGTTTAATGTATTTTATCATACTACTATGATAGGTCTTCATGGTACACCCTGGCTGCGATCAAATTAAATCATAAAAAGTTTATGTTATATCATTGGTTTGGTCTGTGGTAAGTTGCTCCAGATGTTGGTTGTGGTCTTTGGTGCATAATATAGATAGCATGATATGCTTTTGGTTACAGCTCTTAATAGCTGACAATGTGCAGCGGGAATTGATCAGTGATCGAGGTTACAATTCTTAGCGCACTTATGTTTTGATGATATTATGTAGTTGGGACAACAATTGAATGGTTACAATATATGTGTGTGTGTGTGTAAATAAATTCTAGCATTCATTTATATATATATATATATATATATATATATATATAAAACAAAAATCAGTGACAAGGACAAAGTATAAATGGAGCTTAAAATCATTTGATTATGCTTTTGTTCTAATATGTCTTTTCTGGCAGTGGCTTGCTTTGTTTTAAGCCAGAATCAAACCATCATGCCAACATATCATGCAAAAGGCTGAAATATGCAGATGAATAATTGATGTATAGTCAATCATTGGTGTCTGAGTGATTAGCACAGTTGTCTTACAAGCTGTTGTCTTGGGGTTTGCTTCCCGGCCGACGCTTTGACACATAAAAAAGAATTGATGTATTATCTGGAAAAGAACTGTAATATTACACAAAGATAAATAAATATGTTTTATATAGATATTTTTTTCTATGGCTGACTAATTCCTAAAGGATGTGATGTGTTCTTGCCATAATGTAAATAATAATTGTAAACAAATGTCCTAAGTCAGAGATAAAAGTAAGCTTATTACTTGTTGAAAATTTTTTGTCATTATCTGACATACTTGGCTACCATGGGCTCATCTGCAAGTATCACATTATAAAATAAAGGTATATATGTGTAAACAAATGCCAGATATTAATACTGAATCTCTAAATAGTAGAGATGAAACTGTCTAAAATCAACAAGACTCTAACAATGTTATGTAATCATTCTTATTGAAACTGAAAGTTGTCCCAAAACTGTTTAAAAATAATGACAAATGGAACTACATGAACATATTCAATGCATAATAACTGAGTTAACCAAGCAACTTACCAAATGCATGAAACCCTAAAATGTCAAATCTGTGAGAAATCAAATCGTCACACACCTAAGTTTTGATGTGGGATTCATAAGATATAAAAGTGTTCATGCAGAACAATAGATAAATTGGTAGGACTGCATTAGTCCATTTTTATTAATAGACCTAAAATAAATAATTAAAATACGTAAACTATAAGAAACATAGTAAAATAAGGTTTTATATTATATTTTTGTCAGCATTTGTCTTATATATTTTATAAGTGCATATCTAATATTATTTTTGTAGCGTTTGTAATTAATATTTTTATTTTATATATTTTACAATTTCCCATCTATTAAGACTTTTGTATTATATTATGATTTCATAAATCATTATCAATTAATACTCTATAGTATATTTTGTAATTCATATTTTATCTCATATTTATTCGTAATTACACGTCCATAAATATTTTTGTATTATATTTTGTAATCAATCTTTTGTATGTTCGTAAATATTTTTATTATTTTTGTTAATGTTTTTTTATTTGATATTTTTATTTATGTGTAGTAGGTCAAACATTTATAATTTGTAAGTATCTGTAAATATCGAGGACTAACACAATTATTATATATTAATACATTTGATTTATTAATTCATTAAAAATTGTCACTAGTTTTTTTTTTTTTTTTTATAAAGTTGCAAGTAGATCATATAGTTGTCATGTTAATATATCTATTTGCTTCCTATTATTGCTATTATTATGATTAAAAATAAATGATAGTTTATGTTTGCTCTATGAAATAAAGTTATAACACAATGACATATTGCCTTGTTTACCTGAGCCAGTTACAAGTTAATTAAAGAGTTTAACATCAAATAAACTGAAAAGGGATTTACTGTGGATGTTTCTAATTGATAAAAATGGCTACCTAATCTCCAGTATGGTAGGTATATTATAAATAAATGATACCTATATTGACCCAAAGAATAGACACTCTATCTATTTGAACCCTATTTAGGGTAGGAGAAAATATACTTGAATGCCCAATCTGACCATCTTAATCATTACTTAGAACATTCAGTAATTGTTACTAACATTATTTATCACCAGTAACTAAAGTTATATGGATATGTGAATGAAAAAGTAATAAAGGTGGAAATTTTAGGCAAATCTTATAAAAGGCAAAAATAGAGTGATAGAACAAGGTCTGTCTTATATAAAAAGTTGCAGAGAAATATATATATATATATATATAAAAAAAAAAAAAAAAATACTCAACCTTTTTTTTTTTTATGATAAATCTACTACAAAACATTCAAATCATTTTATTTTAAATGGTCCCCATCCCCAGACCTTCGACCTATGGGTCTCTTCATGAGGAGTTGGGACATTATATCTAAAAACCAACTCAACAAACATTTATCTAAAAGATAATTGTTAGAAGAAGATCTGAAACTTTTAGACATCTACATGTCTTTAAATCAGCTCTCCAACTGAAAAATCATATGGACTGAACTTAATTCAGATACTCCATATATTAGTAGGCTTAGCTCTTTAATTTAGCTAAAGCCACAACACAAAATAATAATAGTAATAGTAACAAGTCAGATGTCACATGACTTATATATAGCTCACTTACAAATATTAAAGTTAAGAGGTCTAATAGCTCTAAACAAGCTTTTTTTTATTTATGATAAATGCTACTACAAGAGAAGCATTCAAATCATTTTTATTTTAAATTCCCCATCCCCAGACGTTTCGACCTATGTTTTCAGAGGAGTTGACATTATATCTAAAAACCAACTCACAAACATTTACTAAAAAATTGTTAAAAAACAATTTAATCTACATGTCTTTAAGCACCTCCAATATATATAAAAAAAAAATATATATATTAAGAAATATTTAAAAAATATATAATTATAAATTCAAAAGTAAAATTAAAGTTTAGTTCTCAAAAAAAAAATGAAAATATGTCTGATACTCAGCAATTTGGAAAAAAATATATACCTTGAAAAAAGAAATATCTAGTGGCAAGTTGATTATAAAGATAATTGAGGAATAAAAAAAATCAAACTAAACATTTAGCTAAAAAACATAAGAATCAAAGAGAAAATATTAAATAGAAAACTTATATGCAGAAATTCAGGAACAATTGAAAAATAAAATTATTATAATAGTACAGACTTAAAAAAATATTGGATGAGGTATATCACATTATCCAGATAAATAAAGAGAAATAAAAAAGGACATATTTACAAAGTACTATGTTTCATAGAAATCAATAAAACCAAAGGAAACAAGATAAAAAATAGAATATTTAATAAACAAATTCAGCAAAAAAACTAGCACAAATCCATAATAACAAAAACAATTTAACTAAAAAAAATGAAAAAAACACTAAATAAAGAATGGAGAGCAGCATGTAATACAATAAGTGATGACAAAGTCAATCTAAAAAATAAAAACTGAGCAAAAAGAAAACAGGCATAGCTGTCAAATACATTCAAGGATAAAATTTATTAATAGTGTCACATGAAACACACAAAAAAGAATTAATACTTCCTGTTAAACTAACATTTTTTAGTTTGTGTACGTTACTATTTCTGATATTTTCTTTATCATTTTTTAACAATATCAAGTTATTACATTTTAAGAACGTGTCAAATTTTATGCACTCATATCTTTGATATAATACGCACTGGATAAATACATTAATAATTATTCATAATCATTGTTGGGCTAGATATTACTGTATTATTTTTAGAGCAATTATTAATATATTACTTAAAGTAGATGTGCAAGCTGTAATCGAGGCTCATATATGAAATTGTTTCATTTGATACTGTAGACATGCAAAAGAGATTATGACATTGGTTGAGAATACTATTTTTACAAAAATTACATTTTGAAATATTTATATATTTCAAATATCTATATAAATATATCTAAAAAGATAATTCCCATGTAAAAATAAGTTGTGTTTATGTCAAATTAATAAACAGATATATTATTTTTATATGTATTTAAAGTTTATATATGATCTGGGAGAGATATTCTAGTATCTATGCTAAAATGATTAGTAATAATCTATAAGATATTTATTTAAAATAGATGGTTTCAATGATATAAGTCCAGGAAGGTTTGATACAGAGAAATCAAATTGAAATTATATATATTGTAATGGAACAGGATTTTACAGATATATATAATTGAAATTATATATATTGTAATGGAACAGGATTTTACTTGGTATGATAATAGATTAGTTAAGTCATCACAGTAAGTATGAAAGTCTATCTAAGATCTCTGCAACTATGTATCAAGGTACACTATGATCTCATTCTTGGGAGATGAGGGATTACTACTCAAACAGGTGTTCAACTAATTCCATAAACTCACCTCATCCTTATCATCTTTTGTTGGATTATTCCCTGAATTCAAACTCATGGAAAATCTGCATAGTCTTCTAATTCAGTGTATGTCAATGTCACTTAATATGCAGGCATGTGTAAACCTATGTTGGTATGTGTCAACATGTGTAAGTGTATGAAGATATATGTGAATGTGTAAGAATGTAGGTAAGTGTATAAAAATATATGAACAAGTGTAAGAATATACAAATTGAGATTAGAATATAAAAAAATACAACAATAATCTTTAATTTAAACATATATATAATTAACAAGGATATTTACAATATACAACAATAATCTTTAATTTAAACATATATATAATTAACAAGGATATTTACAATATACATAAATTTAGTAACAGAAATTATAATAAAATATAATTATTTAACTTAACATCAGTGGATATTCTTAGTTATTGTTTCTTTCAATTATTGCTCAAACTCCTTGCTCCCTACAAAGAATAACAATTTGATATCTGCATTAATATAAAATGAACTTTATTTTATAATTTATGATTATTTAATTCATTCTTTCTTGCTAATATTTTATAATAAAATGATAATTTAATATTTATTTTCATTAACTTAATAGGTTCATCGATTGATTATATGGGATCCTTCTGCTATAGTGTTTAATTATGATAAGGACAAAAATATCATTTATACTAGAATAGTTACTCAGGTACACTGAAAATATTTAAGTAAAATATCAGTATTAACAAACAAATAAATTTAGTTAATGATTTCACTGTACAAGTGTTGGAAATTAATATGTATCAAGGTAAAATCTTATCTTTTCCTTTATGATAATCAGATTTATAAGTAACTGAGTTGTCATCATAATCTATATGTAATTTACAATAATTCAAATAATATTAATCATATCTATTTCATATTAACAACTTATGTCCCCTCTTTCATCCACATTAAAATAAAGAGATAAATAAAGATATTTATATAAAATATACAAGTAAATTAAATTTATGAACTCAATCTAAATGTAATTTTAAAATTCATAATGAAAATATCCTAGTAAAAGACTGTAATCATTCTTATTAGTCCATTCTGGGTATAGATGGTAAAATTTGAGTGTTCTAGAACATCCATTATGTCACTTATCATTTCTCTCCTTATAAATTCTGCTTTGAAATGTAGAATTATTTGATTTATTTATTAATACTAAATTTGTTGTTTCACAGCATAGATGTTAAATGCTAGGTCGATTTCATCTCAATTTTGATGATTAAAGTTTCATGGGTGATGACTTTCTTCCCCAAATGCCACTTTGCAATTAGCAATGCATGATAGTCTGTAATGATATTTGCATATTTTTACTAGCATATCTTGGATGAGGTAAACGCAATATTTTTATTATTAGATATTCTTAAATAAAGTTAATTTGAACTATGGTTTGAAGTTATAAACACTTTGGAAATGTCAACTAAATTGAATTTAATTTTGGAGATTTCACGTTTGAATCCCACAATTGTTTCGATTTTAATTTGATCTTTTATCCCTTTCCTGAATATCTAAAGAGTTATTTCTATTAATATTTCATTTTAATGGCAGCTGAAATTTCTATTCAAACTGCAATTTCAATTTCTCTGCTTAAACTTTATACAGGTTATTCAGCTGATGACATTTATGCATCTATATTTGGAAAAGAAATTCGCTGTTTTTTATATTTTTCCTATTATCAAAATGAAGATGTTCTATAAAAGGTAATTTTTGATGACTTTTAATATCAAGTTTGTGATTATGATTTATATTGATTATTTATATTAATAAGAATAAAAAAATATTTCTTTCTTTTTTTTAAAATAATCTTTCATTTTTTGCTTGCATCTAATCTATCTGATCATATTTTCCTCATATTGTTACAAGTGTATAGGAGTTATATCACAATTGACGAGATGATTTTAACAAAGGTTAGTTTTTGTGTGTGCATTTTATAGTTTTATTAAAATACGTATTTATCGTACCATTATGTTATGATTATTTACAAACCCATTTATTTAGCCTTGAAAATTATTAGATTTATTGTTTAAGTAAAACTATGGGTGCAATTTGAAATTTATAATTGCAGTTTGTAATGTTATAATAGACTATTTATTAGTCTACATTTAGAATAGCTTATATTTAAACAGCTTAAAGAGATTTATTTAACATCTTTGTATCAATAATTTCAATCAATGTGATTAAGGTGCAATCTTTAGTGCCTATATAAGTATATGAGACCATTAATAAAGATGTGATTCCACCTTTATTGTTAAAAGGAGGTTGTGTTGACAACAGTTTGAAATTGTTGAATGTTATTGACATTAGGATTGTCGAAGTGTTGACTGGATTTTAATTATATATATATATATATATATTATATAATAAAAATATATATATATATATATATATATATATATAAGGATTGAAAGACTGTAATTAATAGTTAATTACCATTATATTTATTATTTTTATTGTTATTACAATAATTTTTAGTTAGCAGACATTTTATTTGTCTCTCTCTCTCTCTCTCTCTCTCTCTCTTATATATATATATATATATATATATATATATATATATATATATATATATATATATATATATATATATATATATATATAATATATATATATATATATATAAACAAAAAAATAAAGACTTATAAATCCAATAAATAATATAATATTTCAACCAGAGGACTGGTTTTCATCAGAAAGAAAAAAAAATACACAGTAAAATGGCGATAATCAAAAATTACAGATTTGGTAAAAGATTAAAAATTTAACAAAACCCCCCTGATTGGTCACAAAATCTAACACAGAATATCTACCCAATCAATGACAAAATTCAAACAAAAAAAAAAAAAAAAACTACATTCCCTCCTAATCAAGCTTAAATTCTATTTAAATTAAAATAAATATAAAAATAAAAAATCCAAAATTAAAAATTTAAATATTATACATATGTGCATACATAGAAAAATTAAACTATGCTCACACACAAAAAATAGCTGTGCTCACATTAATATTCATTAAAAACTAAAATACTTATACATTTTAAAAATTATAGTTAGTGCAAAGTACAATAATGTATAACTAATTATTTATCTATAAACCAATTAAACACAGATATTAAACATCCATGTAACCGGTCTTTACATAAAAAAACCTCATATAAGAAAATTTTCACATAAAAAACACACATATAGAAATCATTTAGGAGACCAGGTAACCCAGAGATGTAATAGTTCCAGTGTTCAAATTCAATCCATGCGGTTCTAAGGTCTTGAATTTAAAAATAAAAAAACTCTCCTTTTGTTTCCTCTCCCTTGTAGAAGAAAAACCTTCCTGAAGAATCACTACTTTTAAATCATCAATTGAATGATTCGGTAAGTTAAAATGTTTTGAAACCGGTCTATCTTTATTCTTATGCAAAATGTCAAATCTATGATTAGTCATTCTGACATGTAAACTATTTGCTGACTCACCTATATACTGGTTTAAACATCTACTACACTCTATCAAATATATCAAATTAACACTTTTACATGTAACATAATTAGGAATATACCATTTGAAATTACAATTCTTAGTACTAAAGACCACTTTTGTCACAACAATATGTTTACATGTAAAACATCTTTTATCTTTACATGGAGAACATCCTTTTTCCTGTACAGAACTACTAATAAAATTTGTTTTGACAAGTATATCTCTAAGTGATCTATGTTTTCGATATACAGCCTTAGGTGGATCAGAAAAAATAGATTTTAAATAATCTGTGGACTGTAATATGTTAAAATGTTTTGCCAATATCCGGTTAATATTCAGTAAATCTCTATTAAAAGTAAGAACCAATGGTGGAACATCTAATTGTTTTTTACTCTTTTCAGATAAAAGAAGTTTCTTTCTATCAATTAAAGAAGATCTCCTTACTGCATTATCCAACAATGTCTTAGGATACCTCATATTGAGCAATCTATTATATAAAATACTATTATTTTGTTGAAGAAATTTCTCATCATTACAAATCCTCTTCATCCTTAAAAATTGACTATAAGGAATATTAGCCTTTAAATGTTTAGGATGGTTACTATAAAAATGTAGATAGTGGTTATTATCAGTTGGTTTCCTATATACAGTGGTAGTAAGAACTCTATTAGTGGAAATAACTTCAACATCAAGAAAATGAGCAATTGATTTTGAAAAATTCATTGTGAAATTAATATGTTTATTAAAATTATTTAAATAACTTAAAAAATTATGAAGTTCAACTTCATTATTTGGCCATATCATGAAAATGTCATCTATATATCTAAGCCAAGTGTGAGGTTTCAGCTTAGCATTATCAAGTATGTATAATGTTTTAATTTTTAATTTTGGATTTTTTATTTTTATATTTATTTTAATTTAAATAGAATTTAAGCTTGATTAGGAGGGAATGTAGTTTTTTTTTTGTTTGAATTTTGTCATTGATTGGGTAGATATTCTGTGTTAGATTTTGTGACCAATCAGGGGGGTTTTGTTAAATTTTTAATTTTTTACCAAATCTGTAATTTTTGATTATCGCCATTTTACTGTGTATTTTTTTCTTTCTGATGAAAACCAGTCCTCTGGTTGAAATATTATATTATTTATTGGATTTATAAGTCTTTATTTTTTTTTATATGTATTTCCTTTGGTTAGTTGTTATATATTAATATTTTGATATATATATATTGGAAAGATTGGTAATATCTATCTTTTGTTAAAACAGGCAAAGCTCACTATATATATTGTCATATAGTGAGTTTTGTTTTAACAACAATTATACACAAGCATAAGAGGTGGTAGTCATGTGATGTTTATTGGCTTAATATCTATTTTTACAATCAATTCTGATACCAGTATATACATATCAAAATCACCCCAAATTCAAAACTCAACCAGACTAACCAAGAAATATACATTCCAAATCACTACCAATGGTTTCACTGCCACAAGCAGACTTCTCACATGTAAAAAAAACTACAAAATAACAACACATTTAAACTATACATTACCCATGATTCCACTTCCCATTTTTTCTTAATATTAAAAGAACTTTTAAAAAATTAATTGCTTTAGAATTATAAACTTTTAATAATAAACATATAAAATTTTATATATATATATATATATATATATATTGTAATCCCTATATCTGAGTTTACAAGTGTTGCTTTTATCCAAATATTTTTCTTTATATGACAAAAATATTAAAGTCACGTATGTACAATAAATTTTAGGAGTGCATCTCAAATATATACATAAAATATATGTACATGACTAAAGGAGCAGGATGGGATATAGGGTTCACACCCAGGTTAGTAGATAAAGCCATGAAGCTCAATCTTAAACTAAGATTGGCTGCTTCATTCTTCCTCACATATAATGAAAAAAAAGACAAACAAACAAAAAGTCTTGACTAGGAGTTTTCACGTGACAACCAAAAGAAACAACAAAAAAAAAATCATTTTAAAATTTTTATGTACATTTCATTTATGTTGCTCTAGTGTTATCTGATATTTTTTTCTTTTAAAAAATCATCTCCTGCATAATCACTCACTGCTCCCCCACCTTCTATATATTTGCCCAACTATAGATTAGTCAAAAACTTAAGCTTCTGCTTGCTGAAAAAAAATTGTTTATTTAAGATTTTATTTATTATTTTATTCATACTATACTAAACTAGCCATTTCTCTTTTTGGTTTCTCTTGGTCACACCCCTGCATCTGAAAAGAAAACTTACAGTCTGGTTATTACATGTTTCAAATTTTATATTAAATCATTACTGCATTAAGTGATCATAAAATGCAAGATTAATGCAAGTTACAAAATTTATAACTTGTTTTGATTATCGTAAATATACCTTTGAAAGTTTTTGAAATGCTATATATTGCAGACGCTTTTACTATATGGTAAAACTGAACTGATTTCAGACCCATATAGTTATCTAGTTTTTTAGGCTGGATTTGAAGACATTATGTGTCTGATAAAATCATGCTTTCAAACTGAT